>JAWWEE010000085.1:71878965-71896748 GCA_035221455.1 Xenops minutus | reverse complement strand
CCGGGAAACGCCCTGTGCCAGTCTGGTAGCCCCAGCAGCCTTCCCCCAGCATGCCCCCCACCCGCCCCAGTACCTCCCTGGAACGCCCCCGTGCCACCCCAGCAGTGCTGGGACCCCCCCAGCAGCCCCAGCTTTGCCCCCCGACAGCACCGGGGTTCCCTGCCCAGCAGTGCCCGGTACACGACCCAGGTGTGCCCACCCTGACACCCCCCGTGTGCCCCCAGCAATCCCGGGGGGCCCAGAGAGTCCTTCCCACTGCCTTGGGGTGCCCTGCAGCGAGCCTCCCAAAGCCTGGGGTGGCTGGGGGGGACCCAGCCTGGATCCCCCAGACCCTCTGGAGGTGTGGGGAGCTGAGTGGGGCTGAGCCATGGGGAGCCCGGGGCTGCTGAGCACCCTGGGACTGTGTCTGCGTGGGTGCTCGATGTCCCCAACCCCAATTTCCCAGTGACACTGGCGGTCACGGGTGGCACGTGGGGAGATGCAGGAGACTGTGCTGGGCAGTGAAGAACCGGGGCTGGCTGGGAAGACCCTCATTCTTTAAAAGCCTGTTTGGGGCAGGGGTCGTTAAAGTGCCCCCTAAATCACACAGCAAATTCCACGTGAACTCCAGGAGAGCCTGACTCCTGCTCCGAGGAATGTCCCTCATGGCCATGACTCCTGCATGCTGCACTGCTCTCGGTGTTCCTTCAAACTCCATTTTTCCCTCACAAAGCTTTCCCCCCAGCCTGCTCTACCTCCGAGCCCCGAGTTCACTGAAGTGCCTTATAAATAATAAATAGTGGCTTTGTAGCCCCGTCCTTGCTCTGGGCTATATCCTACACACTCTCCATGCACGAAGCTCTCTTTGAAGAGCAGGAATGTGAGCAGCTTGCAGGGCTGGGGTTTGTGTCACAGCGTGGCTCTCCAGCCTGCAGTGGGACTTCAGCCTGAGCATGGCCCGAGGTCTATATCCCACTCCCACGGGGGGCCTGTGGCTTTAGTGGAGAGAGAGAGAAAAGGCTGGGAACGTAGGAAATTCCAGTGGTTTGACACAGGTGTTGATGTGACTTTCACATGACCCAGTTGCATGCTGTCCCCAGCTTTGACACCGAGAGTGCCGTCCCAGTGAAGCCTCAGCCTTCCCAGGATAAACCAAGCACAGGTTTTGGCTTTAGATATTTTGGAAACTGGTGCTGTGACGTTTCACGTTGTCTCCTGTAGTTTCTGACTGCGTGTCTTGGGGCTGGCAATAAACCCCTGAGCGAGCCTGGTGGAGCAGCCCTGGTGTCGCAGACCTCTCCTCAGCCCTGGCACTGGGAGGGTTCCCAGTTGCTGGGCTGGGAAAGACCCCTCAGTCCCACTCCCCTGCCATGGGCAGGGACACCTTCCACCAGACCAGGTTGCTCCAAGCCCCGTCCAACCTGGCCAAGGGGCGGAGCAGCACTACTGTGGTGTCACTGCTCCTGGGCACAGCTCAGCCGGAGCACCTGGAGCTGCTGGCTCTCCAGCCACAGCTTTGGACCCATTTCTCCCCTTATCCTGCCTCTCCAAATGACATTTGGGAGGACATCAGAAAGCTGTTTTGCTAAGAAATGTTCAAACCCTGCCGTGTGCCGCAGCCTCTCTCCTGACCCCCCGTGAGCCCCAGCCCCACAGCCCCGCAGCCAACAAGTTGCGGTGGAAACAAAGGCAGTTCTTGCTTCAGATTCTTCCGAGATAGCAATATGTCAGGAGCCCCTGGAGAGGCGGAAAGTAAATGAATCAGTGCTAGAAAGTGAAGGATATCATCCGTGCTGAATGGTGAAAAGGAGTCCGGAGCAGTTTCTCCATTGATTTTCCTGTAATTGACACACAGCTCGGCTCGCCGGGGGCTGCGGAGGGAGAGGGGAGGCCCGGGTGTAACAAGCCAGGGATCCTGGGGTGGGCACAGGAGCAGGGCTGGGACAGGAACAGGGGAGGCCCGGGTGTAACAAGCCAGGGATCCTGGGGTGGGCACAGGAGCAGGGCTGGGACAGGAACAGGGTCTGCCTGTGAGCCGAGCGCTGTTGGCATCATGGGCAGGGCAGGGCAGGAGAGCATTCTGGAGGCCCTCCCCAGCCAGCAGCCTGTTGCCAGCAAGAAAATACCCATCAGATGCGTCCGACAGGGGTTTTGCTGACATTAGGAAAAGATGAGGAAGGGGAGAAGTGGTTTTGAAGCACTGGGATGCTTCCAAATGGGATGGCATTTTGGTGAAGGGAAGCACAGCCACAGCACACAAAAGAAACCAGGAGCACTGCTCTGCCTTCAGGCCTGACAGAGGAATCACCCACCGGGTCGGGGGGGCACTTAGAAAAGGTTCCCACTTTTGGACTTATTCATGGAGACGGGATGTGGGCTTTTTAACTGCACAGGAAAGCTGTGCTTTGGAGATTTGCCCCCACTGAAATCCACCTTTTCCAGGCTATCTTTGCCATTTCCCTCCCTCCTCTGAAGCTGCTCTTTGGGGTCTCCAAGCATAAGGGGGGTCTCGGTCTGCCTGACTGCACTCCAAGTGGTTTTAAAGTCTCTTTAAAACCAGGTGCTTGTCAGCCTGCTGGGGTGTGAAGATCCATGAATTTATTACCAGGAGCCTTCTCTCTCCTCAGCCACGTTTAGCAGCTGAGGCTGCTGCTTTGCCGTGGCTCCACTTGGACAGAAAACACCTTCCTGGGGGAAGGTGGTGAGGAGGGAGCACCTGCAGCTCCTGGCACCGGGCTAGTGAACCCTTGCTAGCGGTGGCAGCAGCTACAGGAGCCAGCTCCAAACGGGGGGCACAGGGGGGACACTGCTGGGGGTGCTTGGGGACCAGATGGGACCCTCGTGCTCCTGTGCATGCCAGGCAGGACTAAGGATGGAACCAGGTGGGATCCCAACAGGACTGGGTGTGACCCTAGAGGGACCCTGGCAAGTCCCAGGCAGGATGCTGGCTGGAGCCAGGAGGGATCCAAGCAGGAGCCAGGAGGGACCGTGTCCGTGTCAGCGCCGAGCCCCGCGGTTTCCCTGAGTCACTCCCTGCCCGGAGCCCCGAGGTTCCTGCTGAGGCAGCGCCGGGGTCTCTAAATGCTTTGTTGAACGCCTGCCCGCTGTGCCTAAGTGCTTTCAGCCTGGGTGGCTGCTGAATCGGGTTTCCTGGGACAATTATTTGGAACATAAGTATCCAAAGTCTGCTCGAGTCCTTTTCTAAGTGCTTACGTTCTTTTGTTTTAAAGCCCTGGCACTGCATCCTTATCCCTGCGGTCAGAGCGGTCCCAGAGATGTACTTATTTTAATTATATTTGGAAAAACGCTTGCTGGACACAACGGGCACGTCTCTCCTCCGGAATTTAAAACGTGCAGTGTTTTCTCTCAGCCTCTGAGCCCTCGTCCCCCTGGCAGCTCCAGGAGCCGGCTGAGTCCCATCAGGAATGTACAGGAATTAAGCCCCGAGCCTCAGCAGGAAACAAGGGCAACGTGGAGACAACTGCCCCTGGAATGGGGAAAACACCAGCTCCCAGCTTATTATTCCCTCCTCCCTAGTTAAACAACCAGGAATTGCCGGAAAGCTTCAGGATTTGAGCTCATCATCTATTTGAACAGTTGAGCACGTTTTAAAACCATTCCACCAGCCGCGTTAGGTATTTCCCGTGCCGATTGCTGCACCTCCCTCCCAAGGGAACTGGAGAGATCCCAGAGTGAGGAGCACGAATGGTCCCACTCCAAGGGCTCTTCTCCGGAGTGGAGACAGAGGCAGCGAGCCCAGCTGTGCCTGCAGCCCCACAGGGATACAGGGAACCACAGGGATACAGGGAACCACAGGGATACAGCTCTGCCAAGCTGCTGCATCCCTGGCCATGTGTCTGCCTGCCTGTGCCACCACCCACCTCACCAAGGACACGCAGCCCCGCTGTGGAAAATCCTAACCAAAAACCCGAAGCTGGGAAGAGCTGGGAGCGATTAGTGGTGTGCACGCAGCTGAGCTGCCTGCAGATTACTTGTCTTTAGGCCTAATCCTCCACGCTGGGAAAAAAAAACCCAAAATCCCAAATCTCTTCTTTTTTTTTTTTTTTATGGAGTGATTATCACCGACTCCGGAATGATTGTGTAAAAATTAATCCTGGGGGATGAGCTTTGGAGCTGCAGTGTGGTGCTGGCCAGAAGCTGGTAAACAAACCTTGCCCGGAGTGAGGGAATTAAGCTCTGCTTGGGTTTGGCTGCACTGGGGGGGCTTATCCAATCGCTCCAGCTGGGTGTGGGAGCACCAGATCATGGGCTGGCTGGGCGTACCCCCCAGCCCAGCTCCCAAAAGGCTTTCCAGGCCTTCCCTGGAGGTGGGAGGGGGGCTATGGAGAGGGCAGGGGGCTTTCAAAGGTAAAAAGGTAAGAGTGGGGACATGCCAGCAGTGGGGACTGTGCCAGCACCCCCCCAGCAAGCTCCAGGGAGCTCTGTGCTCATCCATCCTCAGGGCTCCGGCTCAAAAAGGTGCTTAAGCCCAGCATTAGGTCCCGCTGCCAAGTGTGATGGATCTGTAACTATTCTGAAGCCATCCATGAATATTGCATGTGGATCCACTTATTGGAGCCTCCCCTGCACGGCAGCCTGGGCCTGCTTTAATAGGCTGCTGTCAGGAAATGCAAGCCAGGGAGGAATAGTTGGGGATCAGCCCTTTTGGTGCCAGCAGGGACGGAGAGGTGGGGAGTGAGCTGGGGGGGGCAACAGCAGGGATGGGGCTGCTGGCTGGTTTAAATCCTCTTCCTCCCCACCAGTGTTTGATCCCTGGAAGCAAACAGGGCTTTGGGGAGCTGCCTGCTGGCAAAGCCCTGGGCAGGCACAGGGGGACAGGGACCACCAGCACCATCGTGTCTGGTGCCTCTGAGCCTCGCTGAGAACTTCTGCAATTCCTTTGCTCCCCCAAAGCAGAGGCAGGTCACCCAGGAGCTGCACTGTCTGTGTCCACAGGGGCTGGTCCAGCTGAGCATCCCTCTCCAGTCCAGTCCAGTCCCACTGCAAACCCACCCCGAGTGGGGGTCTCGCAGTGATTCACAGCGAGGAGCTGGAGGTTAAGCCTGGCTTAATTTAACGCATTCATCAAGAGGAGAGGGACCATATTATTCGTCCTCTCCCGTTTACACCAGTGATTCCATCAGGACCCTCCAGGCAGGGACGGCAGCGGGACTCGGCCCCTTAATTAACACGACTGTTGCTAAAGGCGGAACGATGGCAAAGAATGACCCCCCTCTAAAAGCCACCAGGATGCTGAGAAGGAGCGATACATAATTCAGGAATCGGGAGGCCACGGTGCAGTATTCATTGCAGACAGCATGTCTGAGCAGCACCAGCATGTTCTGCGCTCCTCACAGAGCTGCCCCAGAGGCCACTTTGGCTCAGGACGTTCAGCAAAGAGCCCCAAAGCTGCAGCTTGGGAATAAGTGGGGTGGGGGCTCTGGGAGTATCTGGGACAGCGAGGGGGTTTGTCCAGGAGAGCTGTGTCTCTGCTCCCAGATCTCCAAAGATACGCTGCTTCTGCTGGTGGAGGCTCAGCCCATTTCATTAATTAAAGTTCTAATTGCGCTTTGACCTCCTAGGAGGACCCTTGCCCTTCTTTGCCAAGGAAATTGGATTATTCCTCCGAGTGCTGATTGTCAGAGCCTTCTTTGCTGCTAAAATATTCTCTCTGCTTCCTAATCGAATGACTTAAAAAGGCCAAACATGGAACTTTCAACAGCAATAACAAACACACCCAGTTATTGAAACGGACACGAGAAATAGTAATTCCATAAGCAATTTCTGGGAAAGGCTGCAAATGGATGTAAAGAGAAGTCTGCTCCTCCCTGATGGTGCTTTGGGGGTCGGATACTGGATTGAGGAGCTCCTTTTTAACACAAAAGCATTATTGGGAAGCAGAGAAATGCCCTAGAGATCAGGACGTTGGGCACACGAGGGATGGGATAACAGCAGGAGCACCTGGATCATTTCAGGAAGAGGACATTGCCATGGCTGGATGAGTCTGGTGGTTATTTCACCAGAGATGAAACCTTTGGATCCCTTTGCTCGTTAAAAAGCAGTGTCAGCGATGAAATTGCTTCCCAGAAAAGGTTAATTCAGAGATCTTCTGTTTCAGGTCCTTGTGCTGCTGCTGCTGCTGGTCCCATCATGGATGCTCCAAACATCAGGGTGGTGAGAGAGAGGCCAGGGGAAGGCTCAGCTTCCTCAGGGAAGCACGGCTGGACAACTGGGACAGACATGGTCATGCCAAGCCCCCAGCCTTGTGCTGAGCCCCCTCCCCAGCAGAGCTTGGCGCTCCCATTGTCCTCTGTCCTTCAACCTCCTCCCCTTAAGCACTAAATCAAGGGATTATTCCCTAACTGACTCCAATTTTATTTTCTAGCCCTTGCTAATGAGCTCTTTGTGTAATGTATCATAAATTACTTAGGGCAAGATCCTTCTTTTACTTAAACTGGGGAAAAAATCGGCGCCCGCCGTGCCCACACGCTGCTGGATTTTTCCAGCCGAAGCTCAGCTATGCTCAAGCCCTAATTTTGCAGATAAACAGCCTCCATTTCATTAAATGAGCTCTGCACAGAATGTTTGTCTTAGTTATTTCCAGAAAATTAATTCATAGGGCTTAATCTGTTTAGCATCTGATTAATGGGATTTTTAATCACCCATAATAATGATAATAAAAGGCTTAAAGTAATAACCGAGGCAAAGGTGTGTATTTGTCTTTGCTCTGCCCATTGTCCTGACAGTCCTCAGCACTGCACAATAACTCACGATGGTTGGCGTCTCTCCTTTTGGATCTATTGATCAGCTGGAAGAACCAGCCCTTGTCTGAACCCCTCTCGTTGCACCGTGTTTGTAAAATCACCTGTTAGCAGGGAGGGAGCTTGGACAGCAGCACCTCAGGCTCCTGGAGCCCAGCCCCAGCCACTCCACTCCCTCCCGGCACACAAAACCCACCCAGCCCACGTCTCTGATAATTCAACATTAAGGCTGAATTAACTCTGTGGTCAGAGCTGGCACAGGGCACACCAGCGATGTCTCGGAGCACGGGGTTGGTGGGACAGTGACCACACTATGGCCAAGACAAGCTGGTATCTGACTTCTATCCATATTTTATCTGAGTGCCAGATCCCCCCACCTGGCCATGAACCTGCACAGAGCAGCTGAGACCAAACACACCCTTCTCCTTTGGGGATTTATTCCTTACTCCCTTCTGGGCTGTTGCAGGATGCCGGGGCTCGCAGGCTGCTGTCCTGGCTGGGACAGCCTTTGCCTTCAAGGGCGCAGCCACTCCATTTTTTGCCTCTCAGAGCCTCGAAGCGGAGTGTTTTTGGCTCTGGCAGGGTGAGAGGGAGGTCAGGGTCGGGCACAGGCTGCAGCACTTCCCAGGGAGGGATCAATACCCAACCAGGCGTGCTCGTGCTCTGAACGGGGAGGAACATGTGCTAAGAGAGGCAAAAGGCATCCTCTGCCTCTCCCCGGGCTCCTTCCCTCTCCCCAGCTGAAATTGGAAAGAAATGGATCAATCTTTTACTCTTTTCGGGGCGAGGGGAAATTGCAGGACGAAGATGACTTGAAAGAATGAGATGGATGGGAGTAGCTGGAGCTCATCCTCCACGGGGGAGGAAAATGCAGCACAAATGATGATGTTAGCGATCCATCTGTCAGTCAGGGCCTTTAGCCGGGGGCCCATCGTGGGCTCTGCTGCTGCAGGTGCCTGGGCAACCCCAAAAATCCTGTGCTGTGCCATGCTGGGGGGGTCCCTGTGATCCTGAGAAGGAGGAGACATCCATGCCGAGGTGCTTGGAGCAACCTGGACTAGGGGAAGGTGTCCCTGCCCACAGCAGGGGTTGGAATGACATGGGCTTTAAGGTCCCTTCCGACCCAAACCATGCTGGGATGCTGCGATTCTTCTTCCACCACAAACACACTCCTGGGAATCCCTTTCCAGCGCCAGAGGCAGCAGCCCAGGGGCATCCCAAGGCCCAGGTGGGAGGCAGAACCTCCCTCCCTCCTCCTCACTTTTTTTGCAGCAGAATTCCCCTTTTCCTGCCCTAATGGAGACATTCCCAGCTGTGCCACAGCTGGGTCTCCCCATCACCACATTCAATCTCCAGACCGAGCTCTTTGAGGGGCCAGGGCATTCCTCTTGGGAGCAAACACCCATTCCTGGGGGCAGGAGAGGGCCCAGCAGCTCCTGTGGAAGGGAGGGATGAGCTGTCCCTGGCACAGCAGTTATAAATTCCCAGGGTAGCAGCTTCCAGGCTGATTGCCTTTCCTGACGGAGTCTCTCTGTAAATGAGGCTTTTCAGAGATGACAGATAGAGCTGCTCCCCCGGAGCATAAATCCTGGCGGCCCAAAGTGCCAGTGCAGCCTGGTTAACAGTGCTGCTTCCCTGCAGCCCAGGCTCCAGCTCCCGGGGGTGATGGCACAGCGCTCCACTGGCACCTCCTCACCCACCGGCCCTCTTGGCACTGACCCCAAACTAAACTCCCCCTCCTCTGAGGATGGGCTTCCCTTCAGCCCTGCAGGCTGAAATGCCATTTGCCCTGCTCTGCCAGCTTGTCCAGGAGATCCTCCTCCCCCTCTCCTGCTCTGCCCTCGTGGGCTCCCACATGTGCCATTTATCCTGTTGCTGACCCCCAGAACAGACGGCACGGTGGGATCACGGAGCATCCCAGAATGTCGGGGCTGTGACTCCCAGCCTGGAGCTGTGACATCCCACATGTCACCCTGTTCGTTCACCCAGAGTGGTGAATTTTGCCATAAAATCACAGGCCCACCTTTAGGAATGATCAGGATCTGCTCAGGGAGCCCTGGCAGAGGGACAGGAGGGTCTGTGACCCCTAAGCATGGCTGGGGAGGGTGGCTGGCAGGAGCACGGGTGCTCTGGTGCTGGGATGCTCAGCACAGGGATTTTTTGGCACAGGGATGCCCCAGCACAGGGATTTCCTGGCACAGGGATGCCCCAGCACAGGGATGCCCCAGCACAGGGATGCCCCAGCACAGGGATTTCCTGGCACAGGGATGCCCCAGCACAGGGATGCCCCAGGACAGGGATGCCCCAGCACAGGGATGCTCTGATGCTCAGCCTTCACCAGATCCCATCAAGGGAGCACTGGCAGTGTCAGGGAAAGGCTCAGGGCCCTTTATATCCATATAAAATCCTGTCATTTCCTGATAAGGGATCCAGCTGTGCTGGTTTCCACATGTGCTGGACCAGGAGGCAGCACCCCTGCATCCCCCAGCCCCAAACACAAATCCCAGCCCAGCCCAGACCCCTCTGCACGCTGAGGATGATCCCGTTTTCACGAGGCACGACTGAAGGAACCAGCCTTGCCAGTGATCCCACATATTCCCTCCTGGAGGACGGTGCCACGCTCAGTTTGCTGAGGAGGACAGACCTTTAGGAAATGCTCTGCCCTCTCCAAGGCAGCTGGTTGTGATCCTGCTGGCATTCCGCAGCCCGCCGCTCATTACTCTGCTCCCAGATGAACAGTAAGTCTCTGGAACAGTACTTACAGCCTGTAATAATATTACTGCCCGCTCTGCTACATGGTCCCTCAGTCATTTTTTCAATTAAAAAAGGCCCAATGCTCTATTAACCTCTTGCCTGCTCCCCCATCCTTCATGCCGGGCTCGCATGGGAGGGAAGGCATATTTTACTGGGAAACCAGCGCCCAGCTCTCTGTCAGCACACACACGGAGTGTCGTTTGCTCCTTTAGAAATGGGAGCCGGTCCATCAAGCTCCCCAGCTCTGAACCGTGGGGGGATCTCTTTGTTACCCGTGCAGGGGGCAGGAGGAGCGAAGCCAGCCGGGAGCCGGGGCTGGCAGCGCTTCTGACGTGGGGACAGATGTGTTCTGCCTCCGAATCCTTCAGCACGACTCGAGGCAATGGTGGAGATAAAGAGATTTATTGCCAGCACGCTGGCGTGTGGATGGCAACGAGGAGCTGCTGTCCCGGGGCTGTGGCAGCGTGGCCCGTCCCACCCCACCCCTCTGTGCCTGGACAGCTTCTGTCCCCCTGGATCTGAAGAGCTTTTCCAGGCATGGTTTGCACACAGACCCGGGGAAGGTGCCCCAGGACCCCCGTGGCCCACCCCCACCGCTGCCAAACATACTGGTTTTCGCTTTATTCCCATTTTATTTGCAGCTTTTATTCCTTTCCCAAGGCAGCAGCCACCGGCTGCAGCTACAGGGACCTGTCAGAACCCTGGATGCTCCAGTTTGATTCCCAGGATCCACAAATAACAGTGTACAACACATTATTTGCCAGAAATTACCTGAAGCTCAGCCCTTCTGAGCTCGCTGTGCTGTGCAGAAAAGAGCCCCTGTTCCAATCAATAGCCTTTCCACGGTCTCTGCCTGGCCACTGCCCATTATTTCCCTGGGTTTGTTTTGCTTACAGTCCCAGCTGCATCAATATGAGTGTTCCAAGTGCTTTGGGGGGTGGGTTTTGAGCTCTAACCGGCTCCCTGGCAAGGTTACAGGTCCTGGGAAAAGATGAGATCCATAAAAACTGCTTCAGAAGGGTGCAGCAAAATGCCCAGCTCCATCCCAGCTGTGGAGAGAGCAAAAGAACAGAGAGTCTGCAGCATCACCTCCGTTTTGGGCAGTGTCCCCATCCAGCCCCTTCCTGAGGAGGTGGGAAATGTCTTGGATTAGCTGGGAGTGCAACCAGTCAACCTTGGGCAGCGTAAATGGGGGGAGAGTTCCAGCTGAATATTGCTAGGGAGCCTTTCCCCTACATGTTGGATCCATCCCTGGGCTGTTCATTTACCAAAGGGCTTTGAATTTCACTCATTAATCCCACGTGGTGCCTGTGTGTGGGGAAGAGCTTCCACAGCTCCTCCCGGGTGGGGACTCTTTCCTCGTGGAGCTGCCTCAGGTTAAAGATGCCTTGTTATTGTGTCATTTTTTCCCCTGCAGAAGTTCCCATATCCCGTAATCAGGGCATTTTCCCCTCTCTCCTCGACAGGCTCCACACGTCAGGCTCTTTCAGCCGGTTGCTGTGCAGTGTATTTTTGGCTCACAGATAATTTTTATGGCTATTTTTCTGTTCTCTCCCCAATCTCCCACCTCCTTTGGAGCCCTGAGTACCACAACAGGCTGGAGCACTGCAATATCTGCCTACAAGTGCCCCATGCTGAGGCAGAAGCCGCTCCCCTGCTCCTCGCCCACACTTATCCAGGGCTTCCATTAGCCCATTTTCCCCCAGCAGCTTTTTGGGTATCATGTGCCATTATTTATTGGAGGATAAACACCTAAAAGCTGGATGCTTTTCAGAGCTGTTTGTCTCAGAGTGGTGTCCTCTGTGGTGCTCTCACAGGACACTGTGTATGTGACACTGACCTTCATCCTCAGGTTTTGCTGGTCCCCTCCCAGCTCCTCCACTCCTTCCCAGCTCTTCTTGTCCCACCCCACCCTCCAGCCGGTCCCCTCTGTCATTCCTGATGTCCCCTGCCACCATCCCATGGGTGACAGTGGAGATCAATGTGCCTGAAGGAAATGGTCCTTACTTTTCCTGCTGTGCAGGGAGACACTGGAGCCAGTATCCCCAGCAAGAAAGGTCATTCCAGTGCTGGCAAGGACTACCCGTGCTCCTGAGAGGGGCAGCTCCCACTGGGAGGGCTCAAAGGCTGCTTTTGAGTCTCCACCTGGCAGCACCAGAGGGTGGTGAGGCCCTGGCACAGGCTGCCCAGGGAAGCTGCTGCCCCATCTCTGGGAGGGTTCAGGATGGGCTTGGAGCAACCTGGGCTAGTGGGAAGTGTTCCAGGCCAAGGCAGGGCGTGGGACTGAATGGTCTTTAAGGTCCCTTCCATCCCAAACCAGCCCCTTGTGGCATCTGGAGGAGCCATCCCTGCCCTGCCATCGCTGCAGCAGTGCCCAGGATGCCCAGCTCCTTTCCTGGTTGGAGTCCTGGGCCCCAACTCCTTTGTAATCTCTCTCTTCCCAGGAGCTTATGTGGATTAACAGGTCCCTCTGTATTATCTGTAAACCTCCTTGATCCCCCAATAACTCCTCTAGTGGCATTGTGGCCACCTTTTCCAGCCTGGATGTCCCTCTTGCCTGTGGGTCAGGCACCTGGGGCCGTGGGTTCCCCCTCTCCCCAGCCCTGCCGTGACCCCTCCTTTCCCTTCCCAGATTTATTATTCTACGGCGACTGTGTCGAATCGCATTTGAAATCAATTAGCACAGGTACTCCGAGATGAATGGCCGTGCTCGGAGGAAAGGTGATGAAAACATACCATTTAAATAGAAATCAATTTCCCTCTCATGTATTTCTTCCCGGCTGCTGCCCGAAATTAATAGTTTTTAGATATTGGTGCGTGGAGAGGAGAGGAGAGGAGAGGCTCCCTGGTAAAGCACTTCCCTCTCCTCCTGCCCAGCTCCCAGGCTCTCCCACCCTCGCCCCTCTGCAAAGGGGCTGGTTTTGTTTGCCCAGCTCGCTGGAATCGCCTCCTCCCTCCTCATAATGACATCATTAGCCCTTTCTCCGCGGGAAACTGTGCAATTCCAGCACTAGCAAACACCAGGAGCTCCACGAGGAGCCAGGAAACCTCCGTGTGCCAATGACGCTCCCAACGAGCCCAAAAGGAGAAGGAGGCAGGGATTAAGTGACTGTCCCTCTGGATCCCAGGGGCAGCATCGACCTGCACCCCTGCAAAGGGCTGGGCTGGGCTGGATGCACAGCTTGGTGGTGCCCAGTGGTGCCACTCAGGCCAAAGGTTTGAAGCAAAAGCAAGGAAAAAAAGCCCTAAAACCCAAAAGCACCTCTTTCTTTGGGACAGCTTTCTGAGTGTCCCTGGATGTCCCACCATATATCAGTGTCCTGCTAAAACGGCATGGCTTTTCCAAAGCCAGACAAAAAGGATTAAAAATGGCATTTCTAGCTCACCTTTCTGGGCTCTTGCAGCCAAAGGCCCCTGGTTACCCCGAGGAAGGAGTTTCCCTGGGCTAAAGCCCCTGGCAGTGCCCCTTCTGGGTGCTGGGGTGCCCCTACAGCTGAGCTGTCCCCTCACCCCCAGCCCTAAGGGACAGGGGTCTTCCCAACCTGCTTGGCCATTGGGGACTGACATTTTAATACCCTAATCATTTCGTTTGTTATGTCCTTTGGCCTCCAAAACCTAATCCCCAAATTTAACCAAGCATCTGTCCCCCTCGGCCCTGCCCTGATCCCTTCGATCTGTCCCATCGGTGTTTAGCATTAATCCCCCCCTCCAATCAGTTCTCCATCCCATCTGGTTTCCAGCAGCAGGGCCGTGCTGGGGCCAAGGGGCTTGAGCCCTGCTGCCTGCCTGGCTCTGATCCTGCTGTGCCAGCTGGAGCCAGCGAGGGACATTTAGGCTGTTTTTGGGGGGAAATGAGGGCACTTTTCCCAGGGGTGAGGATGGGGAACTCCTTGTTTGTCCCCAGGGCAGCAGAGTCAGATGGTTGCTGTTTTGGGGGGGCAGAGAAGCCCCAGGGTCGCCTTCCCTGTGTCAGGAACCCCCAGCCAGGCTCTGGGAGGAGCTCAGGAGAGCTAAAGGCACTGGGGAGACCTGGCAGTCCTTGCCCTCATTTACATCCCCTTCATTTTTAGGCACTTTTGGCTATGTCTGTGATTTCTCCAAGAGAAATCAGGTTTTCAGCTCGGCCCTGGCTGCATAGGTCAGGAATGAAAACCTGTTCACAGTCCTCTCTGTTTCTGGTCTCCAGGTATTGATCCCTGTCTCCATTTTCCTCACTCTCCGCTTGATTCCTGCCACTGCCTATTTTGGGTTTGTGCTTCCTGCCAGCAGATCCTTCTGGAGCTTTTCTCAGGCTCCTGCTTTGCCTCCCACTGTTACTGCAGCACCTCCAGCCCTGCCCAGCTCCTCCTGCCCTGCTCCCCTCCCTGTGCCCAGGGACTGCCCCTGCTCTGGCTCTGGGGGCTCACATTTGGAACTGCAGCCCATGTTCAGGTTTAATTCATCCTCTGCATGGCTACGATTTGTATCCCCTTTTTGGTTTTAGGTCTAGATATTTGCAAAAGGTGTAGATATTCACCTTTCTCTAGGACTGGCAATTGCTCTGTGCGTGGGTAGGACTGCAAATCCGAGTTATTAAACCTTTCCACACCCACCACCCCTCTCTAGAGGCTGGTTCTGGACATTCACCCCAGTTCTCTTTGCTTACAGGGCTGTAAATAGAATGGGGGGTCCCCAAATCCTCGACCCATTTGTTTTCCCGTGACTGCGATCTCTCTGATTTCCGAATTTCCCCCTCTCCGTGTTATTTGTTCCCAGCTCTCCAGTGGAGCTCTGGCAGGCTGGGAAATCAATTCAGCTCTGGAGTTGGAGTCTCACAAGAGCTGTGTGGAAAGGCTGCCACCTTCCCGGGACAGCCGCTGACACCAGATAAATCATCGGGGGTTTTTTGCCACCGTGCCATATTTCAAACTCATAATCAGTCCCCCAGCAGCCCCTGCTTTCCTTCAGGCAGCTCCTTCCCACTCCCTGTGATTTATGTGCCCGGCTACCCACGCCAATTGGACCTTTCTGATCCTCCCTTGTAGAATTCCTCTTGGCTGCATTTCCTGAATTCCCCCTTTTGTGACCTTCCTTTTCCTTCCTTGCCCTCGCTTGGCTCCTTCCCTTCATTTATGGGACTGGGATCCTGGAATGAGGAGGACACAGAATCATTGGGGGTTGGAAAAGCCAGCCAAGACCATCGAGCCCAACCATTCCCCCAGCACTGCCAAGGCCACCACTGCCCCCTGTCCCCAAGTGCCACATCCACAGGGCTGTGAAACCCCTGCAGAGATGGGGACCCCTCCCCGGGCAGCCCCCGAAGGGAGGGGGAGAGCCCAAGAATTAACTTTCTGGCCTCCCTGGAATATCTTCTTCATAATTAATAAAGGGGAGATGTTACTGCAGCTGATCAATAGCGTTGGCAGAGGGAATTGATCGGGGGTGGGGGGGGGAACTCTTTTTGTGGGTACAATTTTTCACCTCTCCGGAACAAAAGGCTCCCCGGGGTGCTCTCACAACCTGACCCGAAGGGCCGACGAGGGAGAGACAATTAATTAATTAACACCCCGAGAGCAGCAGCCCCGAGAGAGGCTGGAGCTGGCGTGGTGGCCGGGCATGTGCTGATTTTGGGGTGCCCTGGGGTACCCTCCTGTGCCATCCCCGATGGCACAGCCTCATCCAGGATGCTTTCCCAACAGGAATCCTGCTCTGCTCGGCCAGCTCAGCTTTTCCATGACAAACCCCGGGCACCAAACATCCCCTCTTGCTGGGACTTTATAGGGTGATAATAAGCATCCAAAAAACCCTGGGACTGACGCTTGACGTTCAGAGACTTGCCTTGGGAGAGGAAATTTAAAGAGCTTGTTAAGCTGTTTGGGTTTTTTTCGTTGTGTTTTGCTTGGCTTTGTTTCTGTGGCATTTTTTTTTGGAGAGTGGTTTGTTTGTTTGCCCTCTTGAAAAAGCTGTTTGGGTCTCAAAGTAACACAAGTCTGTTTCAGGTCAGCATTTCAGGCTTCATTTTGTCCTTGCTGAGGGCAGATGCTCCATGGACAGAGCAAAATCTGGACTTCACACCTGCAGGCTCAGAGAAGATCCCTGGAAGTCTTCATGGCCACGTTGGAATAACCTGCTCCAATGGAAGGTGTCCCTGCCTGTGGAAGGGGGAGGAATTGATGAGATTTAAGGTTCCTTCCAGCCCAAACCATTCCATGGCCCTGTGAAAGGTCAGGAATTAAAATAAGTGCTCAGTTTAAGCAGAAACAAAGTAGTGCCTCTGATTCCCCTTTCTGCCTCTCTCTTCCAGGGAAAGCAGCTTCCACTAGCCCAGGTTGTTCCAAGGCCTGGCCAAGCCTGGCTTTGAACACTTCCAGGGATCCAGGGGCATTAATTGAATCAAGGTTTGATTAATTGGATCGAGGGGGTTATGGATGGCAAGGACTATTTGATCTGCCCCAGGTAACTGATCCCAAGCCCCGGGGGGAAGCAGACACAAAGCAGGCTCCTGTCCCCTTGGTGGCATCATCATCCCTGGAGCAGGGCCAGGCTTCCCTGGCAGCCAGCACAGCACGGCACGGCCAGTTATTGCCTGTAATTAACTCCATCAAGCAAAAGGCCTATAAATCAATCCCAGCCTGGCTAATAAATAAATCTGTGCTCAATGTCTACCTGCACACAAGGGTGTCTCTGATTCACCACGGTCCTTGTGCTGCACTGAGGACCACAGAGGGATGGCAGGAGAGGCACCGGGATCTCAATGTGAGGCACTATTTAAAACCTCAGGGATGATAAAATTTGGGAGGAGAGTGGCCCATGAGCTCGGCATTCCCCTCGACATTTCTCCCACGGTATTAGGAGCTGTGTTAATGATTTTACATTTCCCCATTCGTTTTTCTTTGCCTTGTTTGTCATTTTCACGGGGCAATGGGACACATTCCCGCAGTGCCACCCCAGCACTGGGAGCCCCCGTGGTCCCTGGGGACAGAGCACCCACCCGGGGACGGGGCACCCACCCCGGCTCTGCTGCCGGGGGGCACAGGGTGGCTCCCTCAGCTTCTGCTCCACCCCAGCATCACACGTTCCTTTGCTAATTCCAGGGCCCTGTTCCTTAATCTAATGACTAATTCCAGGAAGATGTTGCTCCATAATGGGCTGTGGCCCCCGGGACGTGCCAGGGGAGGCTGGAGCTGAGAGGCAGAACAGGAGGGTCTCAGATGCAGGGGGAGCCATCCAGAATTCCCTCATTAGTCCATTACCTCACTAATTGGGGGGTATTTCGTAGAGCCCAGACAATCCTCTGCAGATGGAGGAAAAGGAGGGAGCAGCCCAGCCAGGAGCACCCACAGGAGGTGGCAGCAGAGAAAGGTGCTAAAGGTGCTCCTTTCCTTTGCAAGGAGGGGCAGAGATGTCCCCAGGCAGGGATGTTCCTGGGCACGGATGTGGGCAGTGCCATGCGGGGCTGCCTTTGGCTGCCAGCCACCGAATGCCCCTGGCTGTGGCAGCCCTGGGGACACGTCCTGAGCAAGGGACTCTCCTGCAGGGACCCATCCCTGCCTTTTCCCAGCCAGGGCACGCCACGGGGCGGGTGGAAGAGCAGAGGAGGTGACAGGAGCCTTTGGAAGTGGCTGTTTCCCCTTCAAACAGTGCGGCCCTGACTCACATATTTTTTATCCCGGTTGAGGGTACAGTGTCAGCCAATGACCCTGGTCACACCCCAGCGCTTTCTGGGATGCGAATTAGGGCCTTTTTCTCCCCCCACATCTGGACAGATAAGACGGACTCTTCCTTGGTCGTCTCGGAAGGCGCTATTTATTGTGAGCCCCCCGCTCCTCTCAGCGGGCGGACAAAGATAACACCGTCATTATGGGCTCAGAGGAAACGCTTCGTAAAACTGGACGAAGCCGGCGGCGCGGATAACATCTGCCCCCGGGACTGCCCTGCCCTAAACAGGCCTTGGGAAAACAGCGCTCCCCGCCTCTCCCCGGCAATAATCGATTTTTTTTGGTGGTGGAAAGGGTCAAAATTCAAATCGCCGCCACAAAGAGCGGCCGCGGCTTCGCGCAGAGGGGACAAAGCGCTGCGGCGGCCGCACGAGCAGCTCGGGGACAGCGGCGGGGACAGCGATGGGGACACGGGCAGGGCCGGGGCACGGCGGCCGGCTCGCCTTTCCCGTGGGAACACGCAGCTGCTGCCCGCGGGGCCCGGCCTGCCGGAGGGAGGGATGCGGGAGGGATGCGCGGGGGATGCGGGAGGGATGCGGGAGGGATGTGCGGAGGGTGCGGGAGGGATGCAAGAGGGATGCGGGAGGGATGT
>JAWWEE010000085.1:71831268-71878865 GCA_035221455.1 Xenops minutus | reverse complement strand
CGCGGGGGATGCGGGAGGGATGCGGGAGGGATGCGCTGGGGATGCGGGAGGGATGCGCGGGGGGTGCGGGAGGGATGCAGGAGGGATGCGCGGGGGATGCGGGAGGGATGCGGGAGGCACCGCGGGATTCACCCCCCGGGAACCCCCGGAGCCCCCCCGGCCTCGGCTGCCCCGCTCGGGCGGAGGATGCTCCATGCGGGATGGTCGGGGCTGTGGGATGATGCAGGAGGGAGATCTGCCCTGGCCGCTCCCGCATCTCCCCCGGCAGGGAGCGGGTGACGGGGCCATTCCCGCAAGGGCTTCCCCTGTCTCTCCAGGTCGGGCGAGCAGGAGGTGTCGGCACTGGCAGTCGCTGCTCGCAAGCGGGAGGGAAGCTGCGGGCGGAGCGCTGTGTCCCTCCCAGGGGTCCGGGGACGGCCCATCCCGAGGGGCACAGGCCCCCTCCCTGTGCACCTTCCATAGGTGCAGCCCTGGACACATCAGGTAAAGCTGCTCACCTGGGAGCTGCTTTCCATTCGGGAGCTGCTTCCCATCCCTCTGGCTCCCGGTCTGGGCAGTGCCTTCTATCCCAACCCACCCCGGCCAACATTTGGGCACCCAGCTGTGTCCCAGCAGAGGGACCTGGCATTCCCATTCCCATTCCCATTCCCATTCCCATTCCCATTCCCATTCCCATTCCCATTCCCACCCTGGTGCCAATCCCGGTTTGCAGGGCTGTCTACCAACCCCTGCAGTGGCAGCATCACCCAGAGCGAGGGGTCCTGGTGCACTGACAGCACCGTGCCAGCTGTGGGAATTCACCATCCAAGTGATGGTCCCCCAGGAATGCCTTGGGAAGAGCTCCCGGTCTAACGGGAAGCAGCAAAGGAAATGCAGGAGGGGCACACGCGATGGCTGCTGTTGAAAGGAGAGGATTTTACCCAAAGAGCCCGTGGCAGCTCCAAATCCCCTTCATCCAAACGGCATTATTTATTCATATTCCCATTGTACAGACCGGGGGCTTGGAAGAGAGACACGATCGATCGGTGCTGCTCGGAGAGTGCAGGGAAGGCAACCTGGGCTGCTGGGCCGGGCTGGGAAGGCAGGGAAAAACCACAGGGGGGTCTTGCAAACCAGGATGTGGCTATTCCAGAGTGGCACATCCTGCTGGGCAGGGCAGGGCATCCTCCATGGCATCGTTGGGATGTGGGTATGCCAGAGGGGTGAATCCAGCTGTGCAGGGCAGGGCATCCTCCCGCTGGGATGTGGGTATGCCAGAGGGGTGAATCCAGCTGTGCAGGGCACAGCATCCTCCTTGGCATCACGGGATGTGGGGAAAGCAGTGGGACAGCAGCAGGAGGTGCCTTGGGAGTGGCATCCCTGGAGGGTCCCACTGTCCCCTCCACCCCCTCGGCTCCAGAGAAAAGGAGGTTCAGGGGGGCCCTTCCTGCTCTCCACACCCCCCTGGCAGGGAGGTCGGGGCTCAGGCTCTGCTCTCAGGGAACAAGGGACGGGACAAGAGCTGGAGGGCCACGTCCTTGGGTGATTTTGGCCTCCCCTCCCTGTGGGAAGCAGGCTGGGTTCCTGGCTCAGGCTCCCAGAACCAGGAGATGATGATGCTCTTTGTGGTTACACACAGGAGGGAGCTGGCGTCTTTTAGGGGGAAAATAAACATCGTTCCCACTCAATTAAACGTAACCAAAGGCTTTGGAGGAGCAAATGGGCTCCATTTATGGCTTGGGGATGGCAGGAGTGCAAGGCTTTGAGAACCAAACCTGAGTGGATTTGGGGCCTTTGGGGCACCTGCAGAGATGTGTGTGAGGAGGATTTCCTCCTCCCTGTGGCCCTGGATGTGCATCCAGGGATATCTGCACTGCTGATCCTGAGAGGGATCCTCCACAGCTCCCTCCTTCCATCCCTTCACCCCCGTGCCACAGCAAGGGCTGTTGTGTCACCATGTGTTGGATGCTCTGAAGCTCATCCCTGCCTGCATCCCCTGTTCCCTGCCTGCATCCCCTGCATCCCTGCTTGCATCCCCTGCTCCCTGCCTGCATCCTCTGCATCCCTGCCAGCATTGCCTGCTCCCTGCCTGCATCCCCTGCTCCCTGCCCGCATCCCCTGCATCCCTGCCTGCATCCCTGCCTGCATCCCCTTCTCCCTGCCTGCATCCCCTGCATCCCTGCCTGCATCCCCTGCTCCCTGCCTGCATCCCCTGCACCCCTGCCAGCTCGGATGGCTGGCAGGAGCAGCACAGACCTGAGAAGGGCAATCCTTCAGCTCCCCCAAGCAAAGCCAGGCAGGTCTCCCCAAAGCCTGGGCAGGGGGTTTAAGCTGCTTCCAAATCCATCTCCCCGCTCATTATTATGCCAAGCAATTTTTCATTCATCGGGAATCTACGGCAGCATTTTAATGCGAGAAGCTCCCTACTCTGTTTCTCTTCCCCTGAAGAAAAATAGCTTAATTTCTGCAGTTTGATAGATTTTTCCTGAGCCTTCAAAAGGTAGAGAAAGACTCTTGAAAATCGGTCGTTGAACTATCCACAGGCATTTTATAATGGCCGTAAATAGGCCTGGACTGAATAGCTCTCCAGGCATCAGCTTGAATGGTGTCCTTGACACTGTTATTATTATCCCCACGGAAAAAAAAAGGGAAAAAAAAGGAAGGAAGAAGAAAGTCTGGGAGCCTCTTCACGCTGCAGTTGGTGCTTGTCTAGGCTGGAAGAGTTGAATTCCCCCTGCCAGAGAGTTGAATTCTACGCCCCCGGAGAAGGGCTGATTCTCACTGCCCAGAATAGTCATAATTTCAGGGAATTTCCTGCGCTAGAAAAGAGATGTACGTGAGAAATGTTGCAAACTTGGGAGTGAATCAAGTGCAAGAAGTTTGGGGGGGGCTTTGTTTTTCACCTTTTCACCCCTTTGCCCACCTAAATCCCTGGTTGCTTTCCATCAGGGAGTGTATTTTTATAACTTCCACGCTGTGGTGTCCCATCACTCTTTGCTGATGGATGGACTTTGGGGGGTTGTTTTTCAGGATAACCATTTACAGCATCCCAACACATCTCCACGGAGCAGCTGTGAGAGGTTTCCAGCTCCAAACCCTCCTCTGACCCTCCACCACTGCATCTCCCATCTTTCCTATCCTTTTCACCTTGGATCCAGGGGGATTATGTCACCAGAGACGCTGCAGGAAAGCTCCAGGTTAATCAGCAGGAGCAATTTTCTCAGCATAAATAAGGTGCTTTCATTTCTTGAAAGCCACTCGGATTTTTCCAGCCCCCTCACAAGGCAAAAATAGCACGTCCTAGAAATGTCACGGGCACGTATGGATTTCTCTCCATGGAAAACGAGCGCGGCTCTCCCGGAGCAGCCTCGGAGCCCTTGCCATGCAGGGATGCTCTGCCAGGCTGGGGGCTGTGCTGGGGGTCACAGAATCCCAGAATGGGTTGGGTTAGAAAGCTCAAAGCCCATCCAGTGCCACCCCCTGCCATGGGCAGGGACACCTTCCACTGGCCCAGGTTGCTCCAACCTGCCCTTGGACACTTCCAGGGATCCAGGGGCAGCCACAGCTTCTCTGCCCAACCTGTGCCAGGGCCTGCCCACCCTCCCAGTAAGGAATTTCTTCCCTATATCCAATCCAAACCCGCTCCAGGAGGGGTCTTGGCAAAGGAGAGGAGAGGGAGAGAATTCCCCTCCCTTCAGCCTGATTGTCACACTGCTGGAGATGAGCCCTGGACATTCCCTGACCTCTGGGAGCTGTTCCTCATGGCTCTCTCCCAGCCCTTCCCGTGTGATCCCCAATTCCTGCCGAGCTGGCTATTCCTCCTGCCAGGAATTGCCCTACATCCCACCCCCGAAATGTAGCCGGGGGGCAGATCCACAGCAGCTCGGGAGCCGAGCCTGGGGGATGCTCATCATCCCCTCCCCTTCCTGGGGGGGCGGATTAAAATGAAGAAATCTGCATTTTCCCCCACGGCCCGTTTTAAAAGGGAATAAAAGCAGCTCAGCCTGGGGGTGGAGCCGGTCCCTGCTGCGGGAAGAGGGGAGAGCGCGGGGCAAAGCATTGCCAGGTCTGCCAGACGCTGCTCCATCCTCTCTGCATCCCCGGGATCCACTCGCTCCCTCTGCATCCCTTAGGATCCACGTGGTCCCTCTGCATCCCCCGGGATCCATGTGCTCCCTCTGCATCCCCTACAATCCACGTGGTCCCTCTGCATCCCCCGGGATCCATGTGCTCCCTCTGCATCCCCCGGGATCCATGTGGTCCCTCTGCATGCCCCGGGATCCACGTGGTCCCTCTGCATCCTTTAGGATCCATGTGATCCCTCTGCATGCCCCGGGATCCACGTGGTCCCTCTGCATCCTTTAGGATCCATGTGCTCACTCTGCATCCCCTACAATCCATGTGGTCCCTCTGCATCCCCCGGGATCCATGTGGTCCCTCTGCATCCTTTAGGATCCACGTGGTCCCTCTGCATCCCCTGGGATCCATGTGGTCCCTCTGCATCCTTTGGGATCCATGTGGTCCCTCTGCATCCCCTACAATCCACGTGGTCCCTCTGCATCCCCCGGGCTGCGCTCGCCGCCCCGGCACATCCCGCAGCAGCATCTTCGGGAGCGGCTTTTCCCTCCGTCCCTCCCTTTCCACCGACGGAGAGGATGCCCCGGCAGCGCCGCCGCCCCTTCCCGGCACTGCCGGCTCTCGTCGCTGCCGCTCCGTCAGGCAGCCACAGCCTCGGCCACATCCCCGAGGGCTCCCGGGCTGCCTTTCCTGGAAGTGTTTCCTCCCCGGGCCGCTGCGTTTCCGCACCCATCCATAATTGATGATGCCTTGTGGAGGGATGGGATGCCGCCCCCCAAAATGTGTCACCCAGTCACACCGGGACACCCGGCTGGCACCCCCCACTGTCCCCGAAAGGTGGCCCTGGGGACAAATTTTCCTTGCCTTGCTGGGAAACCTAAATTGCCAAATAAAGCTCTCCATTTAATAGCCCAGCCCGTCCAATGGTTACATAATTCCCAGCAGTAATGAGCGCTCCCACTTTTAAGCCATCAGTTAATTGGCTCCCTCCTCCCCAGCAGTGCAGAACAGACAGAGCAGGCACGAAACAAATCCCACAAAACCGCAGCTGACAGGTTTAAAAATCTATTTTCCTGCAAGGAACTACGGGAAGGACGGGTGATTAATGAAGACTATGAAGAAAAGGTTTTATCCAGCAGATTAATTTCAACGGGTGTTTAAATCCTTAGTGGAGTCGGACAAGATGCTCGCAGGAGAAGCTGGGGGTGCTCCCACGGACTGACTGGGCAGCCACCTCTCCCAGCTCCATTCCCCTGCTGGGATCCATCCCCCTGCTGGGATCCATCCCCCTGCCCAGCTCCCTCCTCCTGCCTGGCTCCATCTCCCTGTCTCAGGATCCACTGCCCTTCCCAGACCTGCTCCACATCCCAAGGCTGTTCCCTTCCAGCAGTGGCTGCTGGCCCTTATCCCTTGTCCCCCTCCTGCAGTGTCCAGTCCAAGCAGTTGAGATGGAATTTGTAGGAATTCTTACTTTTAAATATTGATTTACCCGGGAGAATCTTCCCTGTGTCCCTGCAGGTGGGGCTGAACTGGATGAGCTCTAAGGTCCCTTCCAACCCAAAGCATTCCGGTATTCCATGATTCCACAACCTCCTGCCACGAGCAGGTGGGTGCTTTGGAAAAGGGAAGAGCACAGCAGATTGACCCTGGAGTTTCTTCTCTTGTGTTTCCTGTAAAACACCCATTCTGGGGAATGGCTGCTGGGGCATTGATGCCTTAACTGTGGCTTTTTAGGGATGTTTGTTCCTCTTTTCCATGTTTAGTAAGAATCCATCAGCCTCTGTTCCCATCTGATGTCCCATCCCAGTCTGGTGGGATCATGGGAAGGGGCTGGTGCAGGAGGCACCAGCAGGAGATGGGAACATCCATGGAGGAAGAGGTGGGAGAGACTGGGAACTGTGTCCCTGCAACACACAGGGAGCTGTATCCCACCCCAGGGTGCTGCATCCCATCCCAGGGTGCTCTATCCCACCCCAAGGAGCTGTATCCCACCCCAGGGAGCTGTATCCCACCCCAAGGAGCTGTATCCCACCCCAGGGTGCTGTATCCCATCCCAGGGAACTGTATCCCACCCCAGGGAGCTGTGCTCCATCCCAGGGAAATTGTGGGAGCTTCCCAGCTCTGCCTTCCTGCTTCCAGCATGAGCTGGGAAAGGTGAAGAAGGACCCCCTGCACTCCTCGAGCAGCCCCTCATTCCCACAGGGATGCTGAGGGAGCTGTGGGAGAGCTGCTGGGCCTCTCCTCAGCCCTTGGAATGCCGGAGACTCCCAATTTTCCACCCCCGGAGGAATTCCCTTCAGTCTCCCTGTGGAAAAGAGGCCTGTGCTGGACAAACACCCCAGGAGGGCTCTCAGGGATCATCCTGCTCCCCATCCTCCTGCCTCCCCTCTCCCTGTGCTGGGCCTTGCATTTGTTCCTTTAACTCATTTTCTGCCTAAACCCATTTTCTTTTTAACAAAGAAGCCAAATTTAAACCTGCAGGATGTGCAGATCCCAGCCTTGTTTCCACGCTGCAAGCATCAGTTTCCTTTCCCTGTGCTGTAAACTGGGAGCAGCTCCACAGGAGTGAGTAAATGCCTGTTTAAAGTTATTTACATCAATAAATAAATATTTACCCCCATTTTAAGCCACTCGAGCCCTCTGCAAACAGGTTCCAATTTACCAAAATCAATTAAAGCCCCGTATTCTAATGCACCGGCCCCCAGCGCTGTTCCCGGAGATGTCACTCCGCCTGCATTCCAAGCCCCAAATCAGCATTCCAAAAGCTCTGCTGCTGAAAGAGCAGAAAGTTTCACCTTTTAATTTTTCATAGGGGATTAATTTTTAATTTCCAGACATCAGAGAGAGGGGGAAGTTCCCCAGGAGCCTCTCCCGCTTCAAAGCGCGCTCCAGGCAACCGCCGCAGCCAGTGTCAATTTATCACACCCGAGGCTCCAGACTTTTCCTTGCTTCTTCTGTTCAGACAAAAGTATTAATGCTGGGGAAGTTTCCTCAAAGCTGGGAACAGCCTGGACAGAGGTAAACCGTGTTTTCCCTCCTGCTCAGCTCCCTGGGAACAGTGGAGAGCCCCATCCTCGGGTACCGGGGACTGTCCGAAGGGATTCTTGGCTGGGAGGGTGGGGATGCCCTGGCACAGCCAAGCTGTGGCTGCCCCATCCCTGGAAGTGTTCAGGATGGGGCTTGGAGTGACCTGGGATAATGTTACCTGCCCCCTGGAACATGATGAGCCTTAAAATCCCTTCCAGCCCAGGCCATTCTGTAATTCCCTAACATCCCACAAGTCCTGACCATTTTTCCAGCCTTGCTCCGGGGTCAGAGGGACGAGGCTGCTTCATGTTGCTCCAGGTGCAATGTGGGTTTCCATTGCTGTTAAATGCCTGCCAGTCCCTCCCTTTGTCTCCACACCTCCCACCCCGTGACATTGTGGGGAACGAGCAGCACAGCCCAGGTTTGGAATCTGGAATTCTGCAGGCTCTGCTCTGGGGCCCTCTGGGATTTGGCTGCATCGCTGCTCCCTCTGGCCCAGACCCACCTCCGAGTGTCAGGGTTAAAAATGCCTCCCCTTCCCTCCCTCTCCCGCGCCGCCAGATCATCCTGGCCTTGTCAAAACACATCCCCTAGTTAGAGCTTGGAAATATTTCCCTCCTGGCTCCCGAGTATTGATTTTCCAAGGCTCAGCTCTGCCCGGCTCAGCTGAAGGAGAGCAGAGGGTTCTCCTGCTGGGCTCTGCCTCTGCCCCTTCCCTGCCTGCATCCCATCCAGCCTCCAGGGAATACAGAGGTTGAACACACACACACCCCGTTGGCAAATGGACAACTAACACAATTCTGGGGGATTTTTTGTTGGAACACAGAGCAGGTTAAGCCTGATCCCCTCGAGAGCACCCCACGCTCTCTCAAGCCCCACAGCACCAGAGTTTATCCACAGGCAAACAGCTGCCATTCCTTAAAAACAGTGGATATCACAGATTCCAGTCCAAAGACAGTGGAATACAGTTGTGGTTTATTTATCTCAATTAATTCCTCTGGGGGAATTCACCTCAGCTCTGGAGAGAGGCTGGGACAGCTGGGGGTGCTCAGCTGGAGGAGGATCCAGTGCCTAAAGGGGCTCCAAAAGAGCTGGAGAGAGATTTTGGACAAGGGATGGAGGGACAGGACACAGGGAATGCCTTCAAACTGACAGAGGGCTCCAACAGGTCCATGCCCCATCCCTGGAAGTGTTCCAGGCCAGGCTGGGTGGGACTTGGAGCAACCTGGTCCACTGGAAGGGGTCCCTGGCCCATGGCAGGGGACGAGGTGATCCTTAAAACCCCTTCCAACCCAAACTGTTCCAGGATTCTGCTCTCATCCCTGCCCCTTTCCAAATGAAAAGGAAGAAACTCCTCAAACAGTGAAAGATTTCCAATTACTGGGCAATAAATCATCAGCAGGAAATCACTGACACCCATCAACCCCAACACGTTTCAGTCCAGTTTTATTCCACGAGCATATTTACACTGGGAATTTTAATCCATACAGAGGGTGGGGAGTGGATTCATGGAGAAGCAGACACTGGAACCAGTCACTTGGTGACTTCCATCACCCCACTCTGATCCAGGTGTCCCATCGTGTCACCTCTTGCTTGGAAGCTGCCAGGGAAGCCACGGACACCTCTACATTTACAGACGAGGCCAAACACAGCGTTAACGATGGATACAGCAAGGAAAGCTCACTGGAATGACAACAGGGTCAGCAATATCCACTGGCAACGATGGAACTTCCCAGCAGTTTGTGTTCAACATTCCTAATGGTCTGAATTTCCTGCTTCTGAGTTGAATTTAAACAGTAAATAGATATGGAGCTCCTGGGCTGCAAACCTCACTTGAGCAGTGCACAAAGAACTGAAAATAAGAATAAAATAAATGCATTCCATCCTTGGAAGCCATTTGAGAAATTAATCCATTCATTTCTGATTCTCTAAGTACCATTTTTAGCTTAACATGTAGCTCCAGCCTCAGTTCTGAGCTCTGCAGCCCAGGAAAAGCTGTACAAACATACATCTAAATAAAACAGCATTTGAGAGATTTCTCTCTTACCCGTGAGCAGAAACCAGCAAATTTCACACTAAATATTCCACAAAATTAGATATGTAAGAAGGAAACACAGTCACAGCCAGTGTTACACAGGAATACTCCTACTGACGGAAACATTTCAGTATATCCAGTCAATAATTCAATTTTTTCCATAGTTTCGACCATTTTGCCAGCCCAAATGGCTTCTCTGTCCTTTATTTAAATAAATACCTGCATTGGTAGCAAAACCCACCTTTTATATATAAATACTCCTTTTTGCCAAGTTTGCTGTTCCACTTAAAGGGATTTTTAACTTACTTATTTACATCCAGACTGGGCACAGCAGCACTTCCAATCCCCTTGCAAACGGAGCCTTTACCCCCTTTGGGATCAGCAGGCAGGGCCACGCACCCCAAATTCCAGCCCTCCCCATTCCCAGGCAGGGCCCTGGCTCTGGGCTGCACCACCCACCACCGACTCCGTGGGCACTGGGAGAAGGTCCATGTAAACACTGACATCCTGGGAGGCTCCCGAGGGAAGAGGGGTGGGATGACATCCAGCGAGGGGGGGCCAGGCCTGGCTGGCTCCTGCTGCTGATCCCGCTCTGCTGGGCCAAACTGGGAGCATCTGCCCGGTGCCGGCACCTTCCTCCTCCTGCATGCAAGGGGAAATACAGCCAAGTGTGGCAGCAGCCTTGGGGCAGAGCTGGGATGAGCCCTGGGAGCTGGGATGAGCCCTGGGAGCTGGACAGGATTCCCTCGGAGCTGGGATGAGCCCTGGGAGCTGAACAGGATTCCCTTAGAACTGGGATGAACCCTTGGAGCTGGGATGAACCCTGAGAGCTGGACAGGATTCCCTTAGAACTGGGATGAACCCTTGGAGCTGGGATGAGCCCTGGGAGCTGGACAGGATTCCCTTGGAGCTGGGATGAGCCCTGGGAGCTGGACAGGATTCCCTTGGAGCTGGGATGAACCCTCAGAACTGGGATGAACCCTGAGAGCGGGACAGGATTCCCTTAGAACTGGGATGAACCCTCAGAACTGGGATGAACCCTCAGAACTGGACAGGATTCCCTTAGAACTGGGATGAACCCTCAGAGCTGGACAGGATTCCCTTGGAGCTGACATGAACCCTCAGAGCCAGGCAGGACTCCCTCAGAGAGAGGATGAACCCTCAGATCCCAGATGAAGCCCCTCGGGGTTCCGGGGCACAATCCTCTCAGGTCTCCATTGGATCCCCTCAGGTCCCAGGCAGGATTCACTTGGCTCCCCTGGGCACGATCCCCTCGGGTCCCCCAGGCAGGGTCCCTTTGAGTCCCCATTGGATTCCCTCAGGTCCTGAGGCATGATCCCCTTGGGTCCTGGGTAGGATCCCCTCATGTATGATCCCCTCCGGTCCCCCACTGGATGCCCCCCGGTCCCCCCTGGGTCCCCCCAGTGCCCCGGGACGCGGGGGCAGAGCCGAGCAGGGCCCGCCGTGCGCACCTAGACCATGAAGCGGTGCTCCTTGCCGTCGTGTGCCATGAGGATGACGTTGCGGTTGGAGGTCCAGATGAGGCGTGCGAGGCGCAGGGCGCCGTGGGAGCCGGGCGACGGCGGCTGCACCGGCGGCACCTGGTACGTCTTGATGCAGCGCAGCTGCGGCGCCGAGTTCAGCATGCCGATGCTGCCCAGCAGGGACGTGTTCATCTGCGGGGAGGCACGGGCTGAGTGCACCCGGGGCCCATCCCAAATCCCCACGTCCCTCAGCACCCACACGGAATGTTCCAGTCCCTTCCATGGGCAGGGACACCTTCCACTGGACCACGCTGCTCCAAGCCGGCCCTGGACACTTCCAGCCCCGTCCACCCTGGTCTGGAACAACTCCCAGGGATGTCCTGAGTCCTGCTGGCCCTGGACACTTCCAGCCCCTGGACACTTCCAGCCCCATCCACCTTGGTCTGGAACAACTCCCAGGTATCTCCTGAGTCCCACTGGCCCTGGACACTTCCAGCCCCTGGACACTTCCAGCCCTGTCCACCCTGGTCTGGAACAACTCCCAGGGATGTCCTGAGTTCCACTGGCCCTGGACACTTCCAGCCCTGTCCACCCTGGTCTGGAACCTCCTTTGGGATCTCCCTTTGGGAACAGGACGAACACTGCTCATTCCTCTGGCCCCAGGATTTTAAAAATGACATTCTCTGACCCCACCCACTGAGATACGACTCTCCAAACCTTCCTGCCCACCCCAGGGTTTCCATCCCCAGGGAACCTTGGCAAAGCCCAGGGTATTTGAGGTGTGTTATTGCCGATGCCACGTCCTGAATTCTGAGCAGTGCGAGGTCCAAGCCATCCCTTTCTGCCGGCTCTGCTCGGTGTCAGAGGGTGTAAATCACAGCATCTGGAGCCGGAGCGCGCGAGCCCCGCTGACATTTCCACAATTTAAATCATCCTGAGTAATAACCCTTTTAAGATGACTAATGTTCCCGATTTTCCTGCATTAATAATCGTGCCAAACGGGACACGGAAGGGAAGAATCACCGGCGCACGAGGTCACATTTGAAAAGGGAACGTGGAGGATGTTTAACTCCTTGGGTTTGCATCGGAAGGGATGTCCCTGCCCATGGCAGGGGGACCTTCCACTCGCCCAGGTTGCTCCAAACCCTGTCCAGCCCTGACCTTGTCTCCCTTAGGAATTTTTTCCCCACCAAAGCAATTGAATGCATGAAATAAATGGATAAAGTCCCAATCCCGAGTTCATTGCTGGTGGAGGGATGGGAATGTGTCCTTACCTGCCAGAAGGAGAGGTGGCTGTCAGTGTTGGAATACGTGGCGAGGTACCGGCCATCGGGGGCAAAAGCCACGGCAGTGATGGGTCCTTTATGACCATGGATAGTCTGGGAAGAGGGGGAGAGAACAGCAATGTGGGACATCCATCACCTCCCACAGGGACTCGTGCTCAGCACGGAGAACACCTTTAACATGGAATCATGGAAGGGTTAGGGGTGGGAGACACCTTAAAGCTCAGCTCATTCCATAGGCAGGGACACACCTTCCACCAGCCCAGGTGGCTCCAAGCCCCCTCCAACCTGGCCTGGGTCACTTCCAGGGATGGGAAGTGCCTCCAGACAACCCAAAAAATGAGAGCAGACCATGGAAATGCCTCACTAGGTGGGGTTTAAGCACGTGCTGCTCAGGATTCAATGCCATCGCCATTCCTTGTAAGTGTCCTGAAGGCTGCTCAGCCAACAGAAGTGAATCAAATCACCCCTGGACCACATCCCCTGCAGAATCCAGTTTTTAAACCAAAGGAATTTGTCAGGACTAGGAATACAAAGGAGTCTTTAACAGGAATTTTTACAAATGGAAGCCCTGCACTCCCCCATGAGCTCCTCTCCTGCACCTGGTACCCCCAGAAAAGTCAAAAAGCCCAAACATGTATTAAATCCAAGATTCCACACAAATTTTTCAATGAAAATCCCCTTTTCTATTGGATCAGCACTAGGAAAACCCCATTAATAGCATTCCTGTGCCCATCCCTGGGTTATTAAAAGACCTGCTCATTATTCATTATGCACCTGGAATTAGCCTGCTACATTAAGAACCCATTAATATATTCATTCTTTCCTCCTAGAAAAGGTGGATGATCCCCAAATCTCCCTCTGTAATGGAATCCCCCCAGTTTGAAAGGGCCATTAATTAGCTGATCCCATGTTTAGCCCCATCCCACTCTTTAGCACTTACCAGGCACGGAATACTCATCAATAAAATAGGTTTGGGTGAGACAAAGGTAGAAAATCAATTCCGACAACACTTGTTGCTCTTTTTACTCCTGGAATATGTTCCAAGAAGTACAAATCCCTCTGGGAATCCAGCTGCTTTGTTATTTAAAGGAAGTGCTTCTCTAATTGATGTTAATCCCTCCCAGCCAAGATTTTTTTGGTGTTCAGCTGGTGTTTTCCAGGAGGAAATGCAGCAAACCCACATCATTGCTGCTCATTCCAAAGACTCCAAGTCACTCCCTGGAGCTGTTCACCTCTGGAGCACTTAAATGGACACACAGTGGAAAAAATCTGTGTGGTACCAGTTTGGAAATGTCTTAATTCTGCACAACAAGGACCAAAAGCAGCTGATCCCAGCATCCCTCTGCCCAGGATTTTAATGGGAAGAGGATGCTACTGGGAGACTAGTGGACTTCTGCACCTGCCTCCAGGTTGTCCTGTCCCACAGGATATACCCAGGCTATCCCAACAACCTAATTCCAAACCCAGTACTTGGGAAAGTCTCCAATGAACTGCAATATTCCACTAAAAGTGACATAAAAAAATCCACGTTGGATCAATTTGATATTAAAAAATACAGTGAAATGCTGACTTTAAGTTGATTACATCCTCCCAGAGACAAACAGTAATATTTTACCCCCTTTATTATTTGATATTTTATTCCCAATCTCCAAGAGTTCCTGAAATAAAGGGAACAGAAAAATGTCCTTCCAGTTGCCATCAATGGGAACACTTAAAACTATCAGCTCCAACTTTTCCAAGGGGTACAAACCATCAAGGAAAAGTTATTTGGGAAAGGGAGGAGGAGCTGACTCAAACTCCTCCTGAGTGTGGAGCCATGAATGAACAGTCACGGATAATATCAAGTATAAAGGTTCTCAGGAAGCTTGAAAAGAGAAATCCTTATTTTCTTAAGGGATTTAATGGAAATATCTATTAATTTACACCAGTTTCAGCACCTTTAATAATTTAAGGTTATAGTCACTGACTACCTTTTACCTGAACTTTAGGGATATGAGTTTCCACTAACAGGTTTTCCTGCCTCACCTGGACTTGGAAATGCAGTGCCAGGTGTGGATTGCAGGACAAACACCTTTAAAACACCATATGCAGGAACAGCATCTTCTCTTCTGTAATTAAACTTAATTAAGCTGAGCCACGATTCATTCCAAATGGAATATGAAATCATTTTCTGCCTCCCAAATAAATACAAATTTGCCAAGGCATCCAGGACTGAAATAAAATCAGCCCCTGCACAATTCAATTACCGCTCAGATTGCTGGGATTTTAATTCTGGAAGGACCCAGGACCAAACATTATTGATTCCAGCCCAGGCTTAAAAGCAGTTTTTGCTTTGAAATAAACCCAAAATAACTCATGTTTCTCTTTAATCTTCCCGTGCAAATGACCAAGGTTTTAGATACAAAAATTACAAGTATCTCTGAAATGCCGCTCTAAATATTAATGGTGAATCCCAAGATTTAATCAATAAAAATGGAATATTTCAAAGTCTCTCCTTACAGACCCAAATACATTCTTAAAGGAAAGGAAGATAATTAAACAGCCTGTACAGAGTAACTAATTGGGGGTTTTGGGGCCAGACTCTGTTACCCAGCAGGAATTTATTGGACAGAATTTGAAATAATAATCCAATGGATCCCAAATTTTGGGGCCTCAGGTACAGCCAATGAGAGAAACAGGTCCTGGGCACTGTGGGGAAAAGCCCTCCCCTCCAAATGTGAGTGAATTCTTCTGGATTATCACAATTAAAATGAATCAGGAATCCATAAAATATTAAGGTGCTTTCAGATATGAGTATTTTCCTGTCATTCCAAAATCAACAACCACCCGGCATCCCAAAATCCAGTCACCTGAAATCCATCTTTACAGTCAGATTATGCTAATTTAGTGTTTCAGATAAAATAGCAGAAAGCAAGATTTTCCTGTGTTACTGCACCCCTAAGTACAGGATTTTAAGCTGTGTGTTGATCATTAGGAATCTTATGCAAAATATGAATAATTTGCTTGGAATTTAATATTATTTCAATATTTCATCGGGCAAACAGAGCTTGTGCTGAGTGATACCTCAGTGACGTCTCCTAATCCTTTAATATTCTTGTTATTCCCAGAAACTTCATCCTGAGCACAAATTGAACCTGCTTTGTCATTTAAAGCAGTTTATTTTGGGATAAAAATTGCCATTTGTGCTTAAACCGCATGCCTGGCTCAGCTCTGTGCTGTTTGAGGCTGGGAAAACAAAAGCCGTGCTTCCAGGTGGAGCTGCCGCCCTCGGAACTGTTTTCCAATTCCCTGTGAACCATCAATTATCTTTATCAAATCCCAAGATCTCATCTCAGCCCCTGATCAAGATGGAGCCTTATTTTAGCAGGATGCAGCGCTATCCGGACATCAAGGCCAGAGCGAGGGAAAAGCTGGGAAGGGATCAATAATCATCATCAAATGTGCTCGGCGGGCTGGGAGGTGGAAGGTGCTGATGGAACTTCGACCTTTTTTTGGGGGGGAAGCTGATAAAGTTTAACCTTTGCAATACCTGAGAACCACGACTCAGTTCAAGACAGCTCCAAATCCTGCTGGAATGGCTGGGAGAGACCTTTATCCAACCAAACATCCCTCTGGGATGGGAGCACAGCACCACTGCAAACCTGTTCCCCCCACGTCCCTTTGGATTCCAACAGGGAGACTCACGCTCAGTCCTAAAGCTGTGCCTAAGCTCAGCCTCAAAGTGACTACCTGTGTGAAGGACAAATCTCCTGGGGGGCTGCTCCATACACCATCCACCTGGGAAATCCTCCTACAGAGCCTTCACCTCCCATCCTCTGCCTTGGAATACCATGTTTTTAAGGATTTAAAATAGTCTGGTCACAACCCTGCTATGGAAAACACTGCATGGGTTCAGCAGCAAGTATTAGAGACACTTATTTCCAAAATCATGCTGAAGGTTAAGGTAGTTGTTTAAGGAATTCTGAGCCTCAGATTTCCTACAATATGTGAGGGGGGGAAAACATGAGAGGGGAAAATATGAGGGAGGGGAATGCAGGAAGAGCAATACAAAAGGTTATTGCTGCCATGCGGGCAGAGTCCAAGCCCAGGGCATGGATCCCCATGGCAATGGGGCACAAAACCACCTCCAAGCTGGCTCCTAGAGGGAACAGCTCTCCTTGTGCAGCTCTCCTTCCAGAGCCAGGGAGCAACAGCCAGTTTGTTTTATTGTGAGTGCCATGGAGACGGTGTGAAAAATCAAGAGCCGTCGGCAGCGCGCGGCTCCGGGTCAATACCGCTCCCGAGACGTCGTGGAGATAATCAACCCCGGGCCTGGGATCTCTGGGAGCTGCCAGCAGCTGAAGGGCAAATCAATACCAGCATGGGAAGGGCACTGCATCCCAAAAATCCCCCCAAACCCAAAAGGGGCTGGTGTGGCCCTTGCCAGCAACACCAGCAACGCTTGGGAAAGGTTTAGTGAGTCCTTTCGCAGAAAGGAGAAGGAGAAAGCCCCTGATCTCGATGTTAAATTATGGAGCAATAGATTAAAAATGTGTGTAGTTGGAAAACAATTTACTAATTTACTGTATTTACTATTATAGTAAATTTTACTGGGGAAAAACCCCATCCTGGTTAAGTTGGTTGGTTGATTTATTTTTTGTTAAAAAGGGGGATTCTTGATGTCCATCATCCTATTCATCATTCTATGTCCTTTCTCACTCTGTTCCTACCACCTTTTTAAAAAACAACCCAAAAATTAACTGAACCCCCTCCCCACCACCAGAAAAAAAAAAAAGGCTTCAGAAACCCAAAACCCCTCAAGGCTTTTTTTTGAACTTTTGTAATAAAAGGAAATTAAAATCCTGAGCTTTTCTCCACTGACACAGCTTTTTCAGCTACATCATCCTCAAGTTATTCCCTGTCTTCTGAACAGCCAAAAAAATTCTGTAACTGTGGGAAACAATTTAAAAAGCTGGATTTGGAAGCGGGAATCTGCATCCAATAGATGGCATTGCCTTCCCCAGTAATTTATCTGGGATTCACCAAGTATTTGTATGCCATGAATAATAACAATAATTAAACCTGCATAGGACTTGCCCTAATTACCCTGGAAGTCCCTTCAGTGACCCCCAGCTCTGTTTTCCATGGTTTATGTGGAAGCTTATTACGAAAAGTAAGGAAACAAGTGCTGTGCCTGTTCCCCACCACAGAGCGAATCATCCCAAAATTTTGGGGCAATAACCCCCAGACTTTCAGAGCAGGAAATAAGGGATGCAGAGCTCGTGCTTCCAGCCCCTCCCAGGTTTTATGGGCAGGAATTCCCAGGGATTTCCTCACCTGGCACTTGCCGGTGCGGATGTCGTAGAGCGCCACTGACCCGTGCCGAGCTCCCACCGCGATCCGGTGGCTCCGCTCGTAATAGCTGACCATGTAGAACCTGGATGGGACAGGGAGACACGAACTGGTGAGACCTCACCTGCCTGCAGGATATTGAAATTCATGTGGGATGCCACTGGGCAATTAATGAAGGGCTGGAGCAGGGATTGGACTGAAAAATCCATCCCCTGGCAGTTTAATATTCAGCATTCCACAAAAACAACTGAAGTTGGAGGCGTTGCCATGAAATCCCATCAGATTGAAGGACTAAATTTATTTGTTTTTCATACAGAATGCTGGGAATAACCCCTGGGATAGTCACCAGGTCCCTGCGTGCCCACGTGTGATACTCACTTGGCATTGCAGCGCTGCAATAAAGCTGGAAGGCAAATGGTTAAATGACAATCCAACACCCTGCGTGACTTCAGGGCATTTCCCTCGAGAATCAAATGGGAAAGAAGGGAAGTGGAAGGAAAAATATGCAAACTCATCAATTTTTGATGGGCATACAGAAAATAGAAGAGGGAAATTCATCATCAAACACTCCCTAATCCAGTAACATCCTTGGGGTGAAGCCTGGCATAGTCCTCAGTGCCCGTGGTGACTGTGTGGTGTCAGTTGGAATTCCAACAACTGCCAAATTCAAGGAATTGTGACACCTGGAAACCCAAGAGAGTCCAAATCCTTATTATAAATTCAAATCCTCAGGGATATCACTGTGCCTTCCTTCACAAAGGGAGAGCAGACCTGTGAAAATGCCACCTATGCTTCTGATTACATTGGAATTTTACTGTTAAATTTGCCTCTACCAGAACCCACCAGAACTATCTGGAATCAGCCCACAAAAACACGTTGCTGAGCATCCTTATGGCTTCAAACAACAAAGCTTCCAGTGATTTATCCCTTCATTCCTCAGGATTCCCAGAGTGCCATAGCAACTGCTCGCACACAGGGTACGAGACACTTGCTCCTGCAGCGTGGGATGGCAGCCAGGGAGAAACCCAGGATGAAACATGGGGAAAAAACCAAGAAAGAAACAAAAGGAAGGAAGAAAATGACTAGTTTTGGGGCAGGAAAAAGGGAAAACGCAGTGGAGATGCAGGTTTGGATGCCTGTGCATCCATTCCCAAGAATGGCAGCTGTGCCTGTCCCCTCAGTCTGCTCCCTGTATCCCTCTGATCCGAGGAAGAGGAGCTGCCCACCTGGATGGCTTTGCCACAACAGGTGAGCACACGTGGCAATGCAGCAAAAGGAACACGGGCTATCAAAGGAACGAACAAAAGGATGATGCCCAAGTGCTTCCATTTGGAATCTCTCCAGAGAGTCACCCATTTGCTACAACCTGATGGCAATTTTCCCTGGGCTCAATGATCCCGTCAGTGGGTGCTGGATCATTTTTATCCTGGCTATAACCAGGAAATATTACCAGTAATTGCCAAGAATTGTAAAGATACTGTACAGCTATAAATATACAACAGGAATAGGGGGGTTTTTGCACTAATTCCCACTTATCCCTGCCTTTATGTTTTAAGGAAAACCTTTTAAAGCATCAGGAAGGAGGAAGATCACCTCCATCGGTATCCAACCTGGCAACAGGATAATTGTTCTTTCCTTGAAACTATTTAATATTTTAATAGCTTATTAAATTAAAACTTCACGGCCGACAGGTGATTATTGGAATTTATTGGCTGGACCAGTTATAGAGAATAACTGGGATATCTATCCAGGCTTAAAGATACTGGAAATGTTTTATAAATCACATTTTACTCTTTGTTGTTTTATGGGGTCAGGGCCACCCAAAAGACTGTTTCCCTCTTAATTAAGAAATACATCCTGCTGGTTATCCTATCATTTACTTCACAATACTCCTGGAGGAAGAGCTCACCTGCAGATGGCTGGGAAACATTCCTGAAGACCCTTTTTCTTCACTAAAGATCCTTCCAGGCAGTACATGATGATGTCCATCACCTTGGAAACAAAAATTAAAATCAGTTGATGAGTTGTATTTTATGTTTCATAATTAAAGTGCTAAGGCTCCTCCAGTTCCACCCCCTGCTATGGGCAGGGACACCTTCCAGCAGACCAGGTTGCTCCAAGCTGTGTCCAACCTGGTCTTGACCTTCTCCTGCTTAGGATTAATTCCCCAACAACACAATTCAATGCAATTTAAACTCGAGGAATGGACTTGGTATAAACCAACGCCCCTCCCCATCCAAGAGCCAGTGCAGAATGGAATTGTACAGGCAGCTTGGCCTCACCTCCACCAGCAGATCCACGACGTCCGTCGGCATCTTCTCGATGAGGATCTCGATGACCCTGAGGATCTCCCCCTTGGCCCGGGCCAGCGTGGTGGTGTGGATGTTCTGCTGTGACTGTGTGTTGGCTGCCAGGGCTGTGTGCCTGTGCACCTGCCGGAGAGCAGGGACACGCCATGGTTGGGAAAGACCTCCAAGGTCATTGAGTCCAACCGTGAACTGGCACCACCAAACCACGTCCTGTGGCACAGCCAAGCTCCTGCTGGTCTGGGGTCACTCCCATATGAGCCCACACCAACCTCCCAGCACCGCCCTGTCCCCCTCATCCTCCAAACCCCAAAGAAAAGTCCCTGTGAATTCACACGTAGAGGGTCTTGTCAGCATTGCTTAAACAGGACTTTCCACCGCGCTCTGGAAACTTCTATAACCAGGATGCAACAAATTAAACCAGACCCGTGGAACGCTCTAAATCAGGGGGGTTTTGGATGCCTTGGGGCATGCCAAGACTCCAGAGGGGCTGTGTGGGGTGCCCTGCTCACCTCCTTGGCGATGGTGGTGATGAAGGCGGGCGGCCTGGCCGTGGCGATGAGGGACAGCGCGTGCCGCGCCGAGCGCGCCGAGTCGGCCGCCGGGCTCAGGGGCAGCCCCATTGTGATGCTAAACGAGGCCCGGACAAAGGCAGGGACAAAGAAAAGGAGCATTAGAAATATAGAGTGGAAAGATTAGAACCAGCTTATAATGTCAGTTCAAGGTCACCGGGAGCACTCCGACAGTTCCAGGATAATGGACTCCCAACAATGAGCAGTGATTAGGAGTCAGGGTGTTCCTGCATCAACCCCAAATCGAATAATTAACCATGAAGATTGAAAACAGTGAGTGCATCTGTCCAAAGTGGGGAAAAGGCCTTGTTAACAAATTATCTGTATGTGCTGAATACATATCACCCCACAGAGGGCGAGGCGAGCCCGCAGCGTCTTCCTGAGGATTTATGGTTCAGTCTTTTACAGTATTTGAAACACAGGCTGAAAAATCCTCTGGTCAGGGAAATTCTTTTGAATCCAAGGCTTTTACTTGCTGTGACAAGATAAAAGCAAGAAGCAATAAGGTGGTAAGGACTCAACTCCATTAAGGAAAAATCAAATCTCTACGTGCCCTGTACATTATCCAAAAATTCCCCAAAACAGAGAAATCACGGAATCTGCTATAAAATAGACTAGTTTGAGTGGGAAGGGGCCTTAAAGTTCAGGTATTCCAACCCCTTGTCAGGGAAGGGACACCTTCCAAACTGGTTGGGTTGGGAACCTCTTGCCCCTCTTTTCCCCCAAACAATCAGTAGAAGAGCACAGGGAAGGAGCAGGAGCCCCTTCCACAGGTTGCCCAGGGAAGCTGTGGCTGCCTCATCCCTAGAAGTGTCCAAGCAACATGGAATAGTGGAAGGTGTCCCTGCCCACGGCAGGGGGTTGGGACTGGATGATCCTTAAAATCCACCCCCCCAATCCAAACCATTCCATGATAACCTGTATCAAACGTGGCTTCATTCAAAAAGCAAAAACACAGCCCAAAATGATTGCTACCATCATCCATGCCAAGACACCAAAGCCTAAAAATGCTGGGAGAACACTCTTAGTCCTCACAAGTGAGCAGTTTCCTTTGGCATGGTCTAACCTTTGGGAATGGGGATGACCTGGGCGAGCACCTCAGTTTTACCTTCCAGTTCCGATAATTCCTTTCATTCAGCAGGGAAAAAAGAAACCCACTCGTTTTCCTGGTCAATGAACGTGGGGATTTTTTTTTATGTATACATCTAAAAGCAGGAGTTTGACATAAAAGCTCCTGGATAAAACACCCGGGAGAGGCGCCGGCAGCCGTGTGCCGTTATTGTGTCCACGGCAAATCAGGCACAAAGAGGGAGCTCAGCAGGGCTCTGGAGGGTGAGAGCCACACTTAACCCCCTGCACACTTTGTTGCTCCGTTTCTTTCCATCTCCCCCCACCCCTGGATCTGTCAGGAATGTAACAGGCCATTTTCAATCTAAATCTTGTTATGGATTAATAAGCAAAACGCTTTCGTGCTTATTATGCAATTTATCATGAGGAAAATTGCGGCGGGTTCCTCAAGGCTCCACGCTGATCCCCTCATTTATTCCTGGCTCCGTGGAGGGAGAGCCAGACTAATCTTCCTGACAGCTAAGGGGGGAATCACAGGAGGGAAAGGACTCGCTGGAGAACTGCTCTCACTCGGATGCTGGGAAGTTGGGATCAACATAAGGCAGGGCTTTGGAGAGGCTTTGGGAAGGGCAAACGTGGGGGTGGCCTTTGTCACACAAGGAGCAATTGGAATTCACACAAAAAGCAATGGTAATCCGATTTGTCCATATTTCTCCCTTAACACACTGCATGGATTCATTCTTTGCATCTTGAGGAAATTAAAACTTCTCTAAAAGAGGTGATATCTGCCTTAGAACAAGGTCAGAACCCTCAACATGCAGAAACACATCCATGGGATTAAAACAACCCTGGGCAGCTCCTTATTCCAAGTGGCATTTAAAACCCGTGTGTTCTCAACCAATGCTTCATGGAATGGTTTGGGTTGGGAGGGATTTTAAGGACCATCTCCTTCCACCTCCCTGCCACGCTCAGGGACACTTGCTCCAACCTGCCCTTGGACACTTCCAGGGATGGAGCAGCCACAGCTTCTCTGCCCAACCTGTGCCAGGGCCTCACAGGGAAGGATTGCTTCCCAACACCCCACCTACCCCTGCCCCTTCATCTTAACAAGTTCCCCCCTGCTCTCCCCTCCCCAGGATGCAGAGGCGGGCACGGAGGCTGGCACTGCATGCCCACGGTACCCACTTGGCCAGCTGCTTCTCGGCGTCGGCGCAGAGCTCCAGCAGCCCCATGAGCACGGCCGACACGTCCATGTAGGGCTCCCAGACGGTGAAGCCGCGGCCGATGAGGTCGATGGCGGTCCTGCGGATGGTGCTGTGCGCGGGCAGCTTGGGGCTGGGCGGCTGCAGCAGCAGGAACGTCAGCGCCTTGCCTGGGGGACAGCGGGACATGCGGGATGGCCTCGGCTCCCCCCAATACACATCCCGGTCCAAGCCCTGCCGCTGGGGATTTGAGGCCTGAAACACAACCTGAAGGGCACTGCACCATCCCAGAAGGGTTGGGGTTGGAACTCGTCCTGTTCCACCCCCTGCCATGGGCAGGGACACCTTCCACTAGCCCAGGTGGCTCCAAGCCCCATCCAAGCAGGCCTGGGACACTTCCAGAGAGGAGGAATCCACAACTTCTCTGTCTCAAACACAGTATTTTCAGTACAAAAGAAACTGTAGCAAAAGGATTTTTTTTTAAGGAAAAAATAAGAAGTCTACCTTCCTAAATACTTTTAAAAACAGAGCTTAAAGGGGGTGTGTGTGTGGGAGAGCAACAACATCCCAAACAACTTCCACAATCCTGAATCCTGACTCAGGCTCTGCATATTGAAGAAACATTATTAATATTTCATTTCATGGCCTACTTTTTAATAAAATTAATTATATATGTGTAGGAGCAACACTTCCCAATAGAGATCATTTATTATTATCGCCTCATCATTATTTGTTACCTCCTAATAATGTTCATTGTGATAAAGATAATTACTGATTTTATCAGGTTTTTCTTGAACTGTCCCCAACGAGCTGCTAGTTTTGTTTATTAAACAAACCTCCAGCTGTTTTTAGGAGAGGGAAAAGCTAACAGACATGTTTCTCCAGTTGATTCACACCAACCAGCCCTGACCTGGACGAAACAACACCCAAAAGTTTCTTCTTGCTGTACCACAAAGGGTGGATTTCATGCCCCAAATATAAAACCCTACTAAAAGCACAACTCCTCACCCATGACTCCAGTGAAACATTCCCACCTTTTCCCTGGCAATCCTGCTGCTCACCCCTTACCTCGTGCACAGCAAAAGCTGCACTAACCCAAACCTGTTTCTCAGCCGGGACATCTTTGTTTAAAGCTTTGACTTGGCTTAAATGAAGGAATTAATATTGACAAAAACATCACGGCAGCTAATGAGTTGTTCGTTAGGGCAATAAACATGTCACATTAGAGTCAGCGCAGCACCGAGGTAATTAGCCCTGGAAAAGCTGGGCAGAGCTGGGATGATGTGCATCCCTGGACACGCAGCTCTGCTGCTTCCCATTAATATCCCCTGATAAAAAGGCATTAAGAACCAAACCCACAGCCCCTGTCAGCCAAAATCCAGGTGTGGCACACTGGACACAATCCCTCAGGCAGCACTGCAGCTCAGGGAAAGCTTTTCCTACAGAAATTAGGCATTAAAGTACCGCTTTAGTCCAGGGGTTTCATCCTGCACTGGCATGTTTGCTCCTTATATCATTTTATTGACCCAAATGTGCCAAATACTAAGGCTTTGCACTTCTTTCCAATGCACAGAACCCCCTGGATTCCCAAAATGTCCTTTCCCGTGGAATCTCCCTGAGCACAGGACACCAGGCTGCCTTGTTATCCCCAGTTCGCCAATGGATTGTAAAAATTAAATCATTTGCTCAGGGAAATCAATAGTCCAAGGCAAGAACGAGACACTGAGAACTCCAATTCCCTAATTTGCCAAGATCCAGCTAAATCCAAATGATGGACTCCAAGAATAGGATTTAACTTAATTGTGACCCTTTCTGGATGATTTTTTTTCCCCCTGATTTGATGTATTTTCATTCAAAATGTCCCCAGAGAGATGGAAATTCGAAAAGCTGGGTCCAAAATCCAAGTCCCTTCATTCTTTCCTGCTCTTGGCCCAGGGAATTTTTATCCCGTCTTCTCTCAGGTATAAAATCAGGATAATTTTAGGCCTAAATTAAAGATCCCTTGAAGACTTGTTTCTAAAGGCACACAATGATGATCAGATTATCTTTTCCAATGACAATCACCTCCCATCTGGGCATATCCCAGGCCAGGCTGCAGGAATCTGGGCTAGTGAAAGGTGTCCCTGCCCATGGCATGGGGCTGGAATGGGATGAGCCTTAAAATCCCTTCCAACCCACATAAACTCTGGGATTTTCACAGAATTCAAAATATTAAATATGCCAAAATTTACCTCTAATTAAAACAATATAATTCACTGGGGAAATAAGGTGAAAAAGAAGGATATTAATTTCTGGGATTTGATTTTGTAGCTGAAGCCAAACCCCAGATTTAAATTCAAATCTCTGCCACCAAGATGGAGAGTTTGCTGCCAGACAAATTGACTAGTTTTTCTAAATATTATCTCTGAGGCAAAGATATGGATTTTCATAAACCACCAGTTTTCCATTTATTTCTTTTTCCCCCTTCAGGGACAAAATTCCACTTGAGACACTGATCTCATCCCAGCAGCTCAGGGCAGGCAGCCCAGTTCTGCCTTACAGACACACTGAGTTTCCAGCATGGTGACTGCAAGGTAGAGATCCAAATAAGCAGGGTATTACTTATGGATATGCCACAGGACCCCTGGAAATCCAAACAGCTTCCTCATAATATCTGATACAAAATCCAGCCACCAATCCAGCTGTTGGTTTTGGGGTTGGTTAAATGAAGTCACTGAGCTGCTTGCCCTGATTTTCACCCAGAAATTCCACTTGCTTCCCCTCCTGCCCACCAGCAGCTGGAAATTTGGGATACTGTAATGGCAGGAGGGGTTTGAGTTAGGAACCGAGCTGCTTGCCCTGTATTTAATCCAGAATCCAGCAAGACTGGAGTGACTGCATGGATATGGGAGTGTGGAAACCCTAAAATCCCCTCTGGAAGGAGGTGCAGACACTGCCTGTGTGGAGGGGCACAGTGGAATAGCCTTGGGAATGAGTTGTGAGGGAAGCAGTGGCTAATGCAGGTGTCAGGCAAGGGCATGGCAGGGATTTCTAGGGAATTCCACCCTCTCCTAAAGGCAGGATCTGGAACCCAGAGAAATACCCCACACTTTATGCATTTCCCATCCCTGGAAGTGCTGGAGCAACCTGGGCTAGTGGAAGGCGTCCCTGCCCATGGTTATTGCAGGACAAAGAAATGAGAACAGATTAAATAAACACAATCCAAACGTTCTGGTTTACCTGGGAGGAGAATAAAGGAATCAGAATTCCCGCAGCTCGCTCCATCAGTGCTGATTCCTTGGCAACCCCTTATTGCACTTTCCAAACTCCTGCCTCTTCTCTTTTCCAGTGAAGAGCTAATTGAACTGAAGCAATCTGTGCCCCCATCCCTGACCCAGGACCACAGGTACTCACATGTGTGCCTGGCCAAGGAATAATTGGATCCAGCGCTCGTGAGCCCGAAGCCCTCGGGGATCTGACTGGAGCTGCGGGGCCGCGTGAGCAGTTTGGGAGGCTCGATCTCGGCCCCAAACTCTGCCCCGATGACTCCCAGCAGCACGATGGCCGTGGCCTGTTTCCTCCTCTCCTCGTAGGATGTGGAGACCTTCTTTGGCTGGGGGAGACCCGAGAGACAGCCTGGAAAGCAAAGGAGGCAGGGGTTAACATGCCAAACGGTGCTTCCCGGAGAAATTCCATTAAACACCAACTCAAATTGGGTCTTTAGGACTACCAGGATTTGCAGGGATGGAGATGAGTCTGTTTTACTGCTGAAAACCTCCAACACAGGTGAATTATCACCTCCAAAACCTGCCAACAACTCGTGGGGAAAAACGCCACCAGAAAACTGCCTAATTCCCTATTTTTTCCCCCCTCAGTCCTAAAAGATCAGTGGAATTCTGTGCTGGCCCAGTGGTTTTTTGGTTGCTTCTTGTTCACCCTAAATTTAAATTTTTTATTGTTTTCACGAGATGAATTTTTTAGGGTGACTTCTTTGCTTTATATATTACATAAAAGCACCTTATTGATTTAGGACCCATCATCACATCCAGGCTCCTACTAAATTTTAGGGTAACAATACATGCCATTAAACCAAACTGATATTCTTATAGATTAAAATGCTGTATATAGGATTCTAACAGTGGGAAAAACCATCATGACTATGAATTTAAAATAAAACTCTATTAAACTAATGACACATATTTTATCCCAGGGGTTCTCAATTCCACTAAGCAGCAAAAGGGTTTTTCTGGATTAAAATCCCAAAGCCTTAGAAGAAATTATTGGAAAGAAGCCATGGCAGTCATTCTGACAAATAAAAGTTCACTTTTACATATATTAATTCCCAGCATCCTAAGAAATTCCCTACCCATAGACTGGACAACACTAAGGAAGTTTTAATCCTTCCCAAGTGCTGAGGAGTTGGGAGGCACCACCTGGCACTGGATGAGGCTCACTGGGCTCGTGGATTAACGACGGGGGAATTAACAATGCACACAGAGGAACCCAACCAAATTTTAGGAGCTCTCTTCAGGCCCCCCTTGCCAGCCAAAAGGGAGAGAAAAAACAAGGGACATCTTAACAATGGGAAGGGAGGGGAAAAAAGAAGGAAAGGAAAAAATCAATAGCAATAGGAAGAAGGATGAAAAGGGGCTGGAACAAAGCAAGGGAAGGGAACAGCTGGAATTACCCAACACAGGTTGATCTCTCAAATCCCGTTGGATGCAACACCTGGATGGAGCAGCCCCGTTTCCCCGGGGGAGGAGGTGCCACCTCTGCTCGCCAGGAGCCGGCCCCAGCTGTTGCCAGGCTGTTCCCCCATTTGATGCTTGGCTGGGCACAGCCCTGGGTAGGGATGGCTGCGTGGCTCGGGCGGGAGCGGAGCAGCTGCGGGAGCAGGGCCGGCGGGATGCGGATCAATAGCCCGGGCACTGACCCCGCCGCCAGCTCCGGCCACCCCGCCAGGAAAGCAAGAGCCAACACATGTGCTGCTTCCAGGAGGAAATTAAAGCACTGCTTGATGGTGGAGAGATGGAGTTAACCCTTTGGGAGAGCCCGGAGCATCCTCTGAGTTACGGGCTTGGAGAAGCACGGAGCGGTTTGGGAGCTCATCCAGTGCCAACCCTGCCACGGGCAGGGAGACCTTCCACTAGACCAGGTCACTCCAAGCTGGCCTTGGACACTTCCAGGGATGGGGAATCCACAAGCTCACCAGGCAACAGGATCTGTACCGACAGAACTCTCCTACCAAACCCCTGGGAATGCACAAGCTCAGTCTCCATCGGACCCAGGCAACAACACATCTCATCCACTGTTAACAGAGGATCCACTGGGAAAGCTCCCAGCCCTGGCCTGGGGACTGGGAGCTGAGCTCCTTCCTGCTGCTCCAGCCCCAGTGGTCCAGGAGGTCACTCTCTGATAACCCAACAAGAAATTCCAACCAAAACAGGAGGGGAAACATCCCAGTGTTCCAGGAGCAATCTGGAATGTGACAGTTGGATCCTCAGTGCTGCAGGGGAGGATTTCCTACCTCCAAAAGAAAACAAGTCCCAGAAATCCACAACCCACCCCTGCCAAAACTACAAGAAATGAAAACCTCAATTCAAATACAACAAAAAGCCAACATTCTCCCCCCACAAACCTCCAAATGGGCTGAAAAACCCTTTAAAAATTAAGGGGGAAAAAGCCTCGTAAATATTTTTATCTCTGTTTGTTTGTTTTAATTACTAGGGGAAGCCTCCAATTAATTGGAATGGTTTCCCCCAACTAAAGTGACAGGCTGGAATAATGCCCTGACGAGGAGCCCTTTCCTCTGGCCAGGAAAATTTGGTATTTTCTCCCCGTGCCGTGGCTGCCTTTAATCACGGCAAAGGCTGACACACAGATCCATTTTCCTGACAGGACGGTTGATCACCCTATCACTGGGACAAAATTAATAACCTCAAATAGGTCTGGGTGGAAAACAGAAGCTGCAGTGCCAAAAGGACAAAAACCTGCGGGATTTTAGTTGGGAAAAAACCCCTTTCAGACAAAGACAAACCAACAGCACCCATGTGCTTCCATACACAAACACAAATATTCCCCAATACCTCCATTTTTAAGTGTTAAACCCCCACAATTGCTCAGAGCAGCCACTATGAAAGAGGTGGAGCAAGTGGTGGAAATGTAAGTAAGATCTTCCCAAATTTCCCTGGTTTAGGATATCGATTGCTCCGCTGAAGTGCAGCAGAGAGTGTGGCCACGAGGTCAGGCTGCACTTAACACTTCAGTCCCTGCCTGCCCTTAATTGGCTTTGCACCCTCCAGGGGCAAAATTAATTTCAGCCCAGCTTACAATAAAAGGATTAAAAGCCAAGTGAAGTTCTCCAGGTTTAACTGCCAGAGGAATCAATGGGTTTGAATTAAGGCAGAGAGCGGTGTGATGGGAGGTGGGCTGTGCCCAGGTACTTTGTATCTGCCAGCAGGTGCAAACTCATAGTCCTCCCGGCCTGTAGTAGCTACTACAGCTCATAGGAGCAAGGGTAGGATCCAGCTATCACTGCCAAATGTTTACTGTCTGTAAGGTCAGGATCTCCCACAATGGAATCTCCCATTCCATGGAAATCCAAACCATGGGGACCCTGATCCACCAAATCCGTGTCCAAGGCCCAATGCAGAGTCCCCAATGGTCCAACCCAACCCAGCTCAGGGTTGTATTGACACCCACGACTCCCATGCCAAGGCCAGCACTGGATTTAGTCACAGCATTCCATGTGCATAAAGTATTTGGAAGGCACATAAATACTGGAAATACCGAGTTCAAATGGATAAAGTAGATTCCAAGTGGATAAAATCACTTGCTCAGCAGAGCCTTGAGGACTCGCTCGAAATAAATCAGGAGCGAGGAAGGTTAGCAAGGAAATCAGCAGTGCTGAGGAAGAGGCAGGAGAACAGGACAGCAGTTTATCCAGCCTTACAAAACCCTGGTTCCTCAGGATTTGGATGGCTGGAAGTGCAGCCATTCCTGCAGCCACAGCTCCCTCCGCTGGCCCCGCACACTACACGCTTTGGGAGCCTCTCCTCGCAGCTGAGCGTCCTGTCCTGCTGGGAAGGGAAGGGCCAACAACCACCAGGGCAATTTGGGAATATCTCCCAGGAAGCCCATGCTGGACACAGCTGGCAATACAGGAATCAAGGAGCCCTTGGCTGTGCCTGGGAATTCTGAAATCTAACGTGTATCGTTTTTCCTGTTCTTATCGGTGCTGTTTCCACAGTCCCTCACATTGGGCTGCTCCAGGGAGTCTGGATGAGAAGGGGCATCAAGCCTGGATTTCAAACCCTTTGGGACATGGTATTTTAGGATCAATATTGCCATTATTCCTCTAATTGAGCGCAGAGTTACAACGTATTAAAGGCGAATTACAAACGACTCTGATTTGAACTGGTTGTACTCTTTGGTTCCTTTGAATAAAATAATCAGCATAATTCCAAATTGGAAATCCAGATCTGGACTGGTTTTAGTGGAGCCTTCCCCCTGTCATGAGAGATCTGGAATTCAACAAGGAATTTCTTATTAATTAATTATTAATTCTTATTAACATCTTATTAACTGCTGTTAAAAATACGATGTTTGCATTTAACTGGTTCCAGTTCCGTGCCAATCCCTTATTTTTAACACAAATGGTGTCAAATCCAATCAGTGCTCTGGAACATTCGGAATTCTCAACTGGGGATAATTTAATGGCAGAGTTCTTTAAATGCTGGGAGGTGTCTCATGCATCAGAAATTACAACTTCATTTCTTTCATCTCGGGTAGAAAACGTGCTTTTCCACACACAAAAGGAGCAGTTTTCCAGCCATTCCAACCCCTTGCAGTTTGCAGGGATTTTCTGCTGTGCTGTACCTTTTATGAGGGAATATTTCACTGGGCTGCAGCATCTGGGAACACAAAATGGGTGAGGATGCTGCAGCCTTTTCCAGGGAAATAGGCAGAGACAAAATGGATCCTGTGCTGCTCGGATGGGGAATCTCAGGAATACCAGGCACCTTCAACCCAGCTTTAAAGCACTGAGTTAATGCATTGGAATATCCTTAGAAGTGACATTCAAGGGACAATCATCTAAATTTTTAAAAGATCTGCTTAATGCCAATACAAGCTCAGTATAGAGAGCCTTTACACCAACAATTTTCAACATTTAAATAGATTTGATTTAAACTTCAGCAATGACTTTTCAAGGGGATCACTTTGAGCAAACAGCGACGGCCAAGATTTAATTCAGAGCTGCCCAAATGGCAGTCAAAATGCAAAATCCTCCCAGTTTCCAATATAATAACCTCTTGCTTTTTAAAAAAAACTTCCATCACATTTTTCATGGGCAGGAATGGGATTTCAGAGCTTCCAAGCTCTTTTCATCAACTTACCTACAAAAATTTACCTGCAAAACTTGGAACACCAATTAAGAAACACCATTTTTAAAGCGTTGTAATTGAATTAATCCATCAATTTCTCTTTTACTGACTAATCACAAGATGTTTTCAAACCTCAACAGTTCTACCAACTCCATTTCTTTGCTCACTGAACAAGGCAAGGTTTGGATTAGGAATTCTCCTTCCCTTCCCATCCTCCTCCTGGAGCAGGACAGCCTGAGGGAATCCACAGCACCTGCTTTAGGGAACGGAAGGACCAGCCAGGAGCACATTCCTGCCACTTCTTATATCCCAAAAAAGAAAATCCAGGAAGGATGGGGCTTGGCAAGCTTTGGTGGCAATGCCAAGACTCTTGGAATACAGGGAGCCATCCCACTGGAGCGTTCCTACCTCACATCCCCAGGGCAAGAGGAGCAGGCAGAGGAATAAAACCATAGGATATATGTTTTTGAGATGAAGAGAAGCAACTTTTCCTAAATAAATACGATTTTTTCCAGACCTCCACCCCTTTCCATGAGCAGGGAAACATCCACTAGGGCAGGATGTTCCAGCCTGGCCTGGAACAATTCCAGGCAAGGGGCAGCTGAGGGCTGAGGATGGAGCCTTGGCAACCCACGGCTCTCAGCTCTGCTCCAACGCTTCTCCCTTAATTAAAACCGACCCTGCAGCCCCCAGAGGGGTTTTGTGGAGTTGGGACCTTCCCTAATGAACACCCAGAGCACAGATGTCCAGCCCCAAACCCCTGGCAGGGAGCAGGGAGCTCAGTGGGGTGTCCTGGGAGACATCTGCTTCCCTGGCAGATGCCCACAGCTTCCCACCCCAGGCAGCATTGCTGGCAAGCCCCCTTCTCCTCCCCAGTTCTAGTGCCTCAAAGAGGAAAAAGGGACAGCTTTCCACACCATTTCATGCTTCCTGCTTTTGAGCAGCAGGAACTCAAATCTGAACAACTTGTGGTTTGTTAAAAGTATCTCCTTCTGGAGTATTTGACTTCTTTGAGTCAAAAATTATAGTAAGGCACAGAAAAAAAATAGCACATCACTGCAGGAATTAATTTACCCTTACTTCAGTTAGGTGGTCTACAAATGAATAAACTAATGAATTAATAATACAAAGAATTCAAAATACAATTTGAATAAGCCCAACGTACCAAATTACCAAATTTTGACCCCTGGAGCCAGGAGATTTTATGCTCAACTGGGAAAAAAGGCTCTGTCCACGTGTGAATTATTTAAACAAAACATTTGTTCTACTTTTAGTTACCCCAAACAGCCTTTCAGGCACTAAAAGCAGCATTTGAAGATGGACTCGATTTCCTAAATCCTTAAGAGCCACTGCAGTATGTGAAGTATTTCCTACAAATGGGGTTTTCCAACCACCCAAGCTACATTGTTTTCATCTCCCAAAGTTCCAAGGTGCAAGTGATCCTTTTAAAAAATTATTTGGATAAGTGGAAGCATTTGGGGAATCTCAAGTTGGAAAAAAAATCCTGTTGAGCCCTGCACCAGCAATGAAATCAATAAATATTAGTCTTAATAGCACCATTAGAGAAAGAAGCTGGGGGAAATTGCCTCAAAATTCTTATTGCCCCCCCTATTCTCCCAACACAAACCTAATTGTATCCCATTTAAACTGAAACTCAGGATCCTGGTGGCAGCACCCTTAAATCAGATCTTCCACCAAAAGAAATTATTTAAGGGCTAACTAGGAAGAATCCTATAAAGTCATCATTCCTCGAGAGCTACAAGCTAAATGTGTGCTGTGGGAAGATTGAAGGGCTCCAAAACCATTCAAATATAGCTGATAATTCAATGAACACTCACCTGCTGCAATGTCATCATCAGCCAGGTCCTGCTCTTCCTCCTGGGCTTTTGCTTCTGTTCCCACGGCGTCTGGGCTGGCAGTGCCAGTCTGAATGGCCTCTGTGGTCACTCCAGCTGCAGGAAACAATCCAACATCCCAAAAAAAGGGATTGGGGCAAAGTTACATTTCCTGCACCACCTACACTCCCATTTCATCTGTTCAAATATTGCCTCGCTTTGTGCTCCTTCAAGTCAAACCTTGCCCAAGATGCTCAACCTCATCAAGAAATGGCTTGATTGGGTATTTCTTTGGTTTCCCATGGGTTATTCCTCATCCCTGCAAGTATTCCAGGCCAGGCTGGACAGAGGATTTTTGGGGGGACAGGAGTGTTGTGGGAGGCTGCCCTGCCTCCCATTCATTCCCTGCACCATGCTCTGATCGATCCCACCGCTCCGTGGCTGCTGCTCCAGTCCCAGCCATGCAAAGGTCGTGGGGAGATAACCTTTGGCTTGCCATTAAAGCCATAGGAGCCCCTTTTCCAGCTGCAGCCACATCCCATATTCCCAAATATACCTGGATTTCTGTGGCCCCACCTCCCAGGTTTGGGATGTCCTACAGCGTTTTAAGGAAATAGTTACACAGACCCAGGTAAAATATATGAATAAATAAGCAAAAGAGAAGTACATTATTCAAAGAAATCCCTATTGAAAGAGAGTTTCACTTGCAGAATCTGTTTGAAACCCATCTGGGTCTGTTGGACCCAAAAATCTGCTGATTTTTGCCCCCATATCAATATTTATGAGTTTATTGTTAATAATTTATGCCTTCATATCAGACAGCAAAATTGGGAGGAGGAATGGAAGGCATAGGAATAAAAGAGTATTTCTTTACCTTTCCTATTTCTTCTCCTTACCTTTCTAGAAAAAAACTAGGCTTTTCAGGAGTCTATTGTATCCTGTCTGTCTGTACATCCCAAATAACTCTTACTCCCTGTAACTCCTAAAACCCTGTACCCTTAATTCAAAGAGTTTTCAACTCTTTTTATCAAAACTCAATCCCAATTTGCTAGTCACGACCTGTTGGGAAGGCTCTGAATCCAATTGACCTCCGAACAATTAAAACCACATCCTACCACCTCTGGAATTCCTAAATTTAACTGGATTGTTACACACCCCCAAATGTATTTAATAGACATCTTTGCACAGAAACCATTCTCAGTGGGGTAAAAGAAAAGCTCCTTTTCAGAGAGCTGACCGCCCTTCAGCCAAGAGAGAGACGTTGCCATCGAGGCAAACACCCATTTTTACTCTTTCTTTCCCTGCAAACTGCAAGCCTGGAGGTTGCTGAGGACCAGCCCATAGGGGAGAGGACTGTATGGACCAGGAGACATTGTGGGATGCCCTGGAATTCCTTATATGGGAGAGGACACTTCCTCTTTCTTTCCCTGCAAACTGCAAGCCTGGAGGTTGCTGAGGACCAGCCCATGGAGGGAGGGCTGTATGGACCAGGAGACACTGTGGGATGCCCTGGAATTCCTTACGGGAGATGACGCTGTCCATGTAGTGGGGCAGGTAGGGGGCCCAGGCGTCGATGGTGTCCTTGCGTCCCGCCTGCTCCATCCTCCGCAGCTCGGCCAGCAGCAGCGCCTGCGCCGCCTCCCGCACCTGCAGGGGAGCGGGCAGGGCTGTGACCCCCTGGCAGCACCCCGAGGGCACCCACGGGCAGCACCCCGAGGGGACAAAAGCACACGGGTGGGCATGCTTATTCCCACCCTTCCTGCTCGAGGGTCTGACAGGTGAGCTCGGAAATTAAAGGGTGGAATCGCAAATAAAGCCGGGCGGGATTCGCAGTGGAAAATAAAGAGAATTTTTGGACATTAAAAGGAGATTTCATCAGGAAAAGGGGAAAACAAAAAGACAGGAGGGCTGGACTGACCTCCAAGCAGCGATCCTGCCAGCGGCGGGCCAGCATCTCCAGGAGAGGGGGTCGGAACTTGTCGAGCCCCAGCAGGTCCGGGAGCATCACACAGTGCATGGCAGCCAGCTGGCTCCAGCCTGCAAAACACCGGGAATGGGGCTGGGATCAGCTGCAGCAGCCTGAGTTTCCAGCACATTTATTTAGTGGTGTCCCATGTCCTGCCTACAGCAGGGATATAAATCAATAGAGCAAACTCGTGTGAGTTATCCCTCGAAGGGTTAAGGAATTTTCTGGCCTGATTTTCAAACCCGTGCAAATGTAGCCAAGTGTAGTTTGCTCACAGCCTTGTTTTTCCATCTAAACCGTGTTTTAACACACTGCACACAGGTGAATTCCTGCTACAGGTCTGCAACACTGTGTAGGTAAAACCAGTAGAGAAATACATGGAGCTCAAACTACACGGTGTGTTAAAAGGCTTGTGAAATATTCCAGGAGCAACAATTATTTAATATTCTATTTTTTATATATTTACTATTAAATTCAACATATCACTGGCCTGAAAAAATACTTCAGGTGAATGTATAAATCTACATTTTTAATTTCTCCGTGATATCTGGCACAAAAATCTAAATATTTTCACCAATCAAGCTCTTCATGGTGCTAAAGAAATGATTCTATCAACTTTCCTTCAAGGAAAATAGATTAAAAAGAGGAATTTCCAGTTTAAGAGGCTCATGGAAGCAGGAATTTATACCTCGGTGCTAAAAATTCTGATTTAAAGCAACTTTTCCTGTGCAGAAAGACATTTCTCACAATAATAACAAATATTTGCAGGACCAAACTCATCTCCACCACCAACCCCAAGTAGCTGAAATAAACCCCAGGCCTTCATAAACACTAAAACTCAGATTTAAATGCCACAGAACTGGTTTTGTGTGGTTCATTTGCAGGAGCTCGTTAAGAGACAACGGCAAACCCCCACCCGGGTACCCCCCTGGAAAGAAAAAATCCTTTCTAAATCAAATCAAAACGTCCTAACAATGATAAAGGATTTTAGCTGAAAGTAAAGGATAAATAGAAAAGTGAGGAAGGAATACCTTCATTGACTAAGAAACAGGAATGTAAAGCAGGAGCAGTGTCAGAGTGCCCAGAGTCCGTGTTAGAAGGAGCAGCAGGAGCAACTTGCAGAGCAAAGAAGGAATAAAAGAGATTTAAAAAAGAGGAAAGTGAGGAAAGCAGCTGCAGAAAAAGGGTTAGTACCAGTGGAGAATGGAAAACAAAGGAAACCAGGATAATCTTTAACTTAAAGATTCAACTCAAAAAATAATATTCAACTCAAAAAAATAATATTCAACTTAATGAAAATTCCAGGGTTTCCAAGAAGTGAGAGGCAGACATGCAGGTGGAGAGGAACATGGAGACACTTAGAGAGACTTGGATGTTTGGAAAAGGCAAAAATGCCTGTAAATAAAGTGATTTGAAGTATGTCTTTAGCCAGGTGGGTTTGGTTTGACTTCATGGCTGACTATAAACTATAAAACCAGGATTTTCGTTGCTTCTTCTCACGCTTTTCCTGCACTTCCACAGATTTGGGGTTTGCACTGCCCATTGAAATCCCCCAAGATAACTCTTAATCGACCTGGGCTGCCCCACTGGTCATTCCAAGGTGTCCCAAAAAGGATTCCTGAGGCTTAGCTGGAATTTCAGTTCATTTTAAATGGGTCTCCAGGCAAATAATTATAAGTTTATACCAAAGAAAAGCCTGAAATCCTCAAGGAGGACGGCACAAAGTCAGGCCTGTCACCCAAAACAGCATCTGGGACATTTCTCTTGGAAACTCTCATTTCACTGAGTTGATGCAGTTGGAAAAGACCTTGGAGATCATCAAATCCAACCAGGCACTGGCCCCACCACCGTGTCCACCTGTGTAAAGCCCTTCAGCCCATCCTTTCTCAGTGTCAATGTGGTTTCCAGGCTGTCCCAAGCATTATCCTACCACGAGGTCCCCATGGCATGGGGAAAGCAGTGGCTGCCACTTCTCCTCCAGCCCCACCACCAGATGTCCTGCACAAGCATCCTCACGTTAATCCCCTCCTTTTGTTCCGTTGCAGAACAACAATGGGATCAGAACGGATCAAGCCTTGCCTTTGGAATGGTCTGTTTGCTTTGCAGGCTTTTGTCACCGGGGGACATCTGGATCCCACCTCCTTTTTGCAGGCTTTCCACCCCAACAGCATGTGGACAGGGGGGCTGGAGGGAATCCCTTCCAACCCTACTTGCAGTAGGTGTCTCAAAAAGCCTGTTGTTTTTTTTTTAAGGAAAAATATAAAAGCACAAACCCACCCCAGCCTGGACCTAAAGGTTCACTCTGGACTTGTTTTGCCTGCTTTTGTTGGAATTGTTCCTGCTCAGGAGTGAGCAGCACTGAGCTGGGATCAGTCCTACAGGAACACCTTTGGATGAGTCTAGAGAGCCCATAATTCCAGGCTTTCAACCTCTTATGTTACCTCAACACCAAAGTGTTAAAAGAGGGAAGAAGTCCTTGTCAGGGAAGGACTTCATGGCAGAATCAGCACCTTGTACTGATTCTTAAAAAGGTCTTAATCCTTAATAATTTTATTTAGATCGATATTACAGTATTACACTACCTTTTGAATATTGCAGTATTACACCACTTTTTTGATAATACAATATTGCACAATTTATAGCCCAGCAATATTTTTAATGCCTGATAACAGGATGACAAACTCGGTGTCAAGAGCTGGCATGACAGACCCAATGGTTCCAAAGGAAGGGGTTTTTACCTTGTTTAATTTGTCCTTGTGCTGCATGGCTGGAAATGGGAGGGGGTGGCTTCACTCTGGCCATCTCGGGGGTGCCGGGCCTGGGTGGCCTAAACACAAAACATGCAGGGAGAGACAAGAAACATCCATGAGGAGACACATCTGTCCCATCACTGAAGGGTTTCAGAGCCATTTGATACACCAAACCCCACAGAGCAAGAGGACACAAACCAAAAGGCTGAACTCAAACAGCCTCTGCTAAGGTTACCAGCTGTGCCAGGGCCATCTGCTGTACCTGGTGGGACCTTTCTTCATGTGGTCCCCGATGAAGGTGGCGTTGGTCATGCTCATCAGCGTGTTGGCCAAGGAGATGACGGAGAGCAGGTGCTGGGTGGTGACGGCGCGGGACACGCCGTACGTCCCCTTGCCCAGCCCCTCTGTGATGGACACCTTCCTGCCCAGCTCTGTGCTCTCTGGGGCTGCCTTGCCCACGGGCTGGTTGTAGCCAGGGAGCATCAGGGACATGTGGCCTCCTCTGGACAGGAGGCCGAAGGACACGGAGCAGTGCGGCTTCAGCATCCCGAGGCGATCCAGGCACAGCTCATCCAGCACGGAATTCAAGCCCCAGGCGTGCAGGCAGGACATGAACAGCTTGGCTGTATCCATGGTTAGGTTGTACTCCAGCAGAGTCAAGGGTTTGGATTTGCTGGAGCGATATTCCGGGTCGCCGTCTTCCCTCCTCTGCCTCATGGCGTCTTCATCCTCATCCTCATCGTCGAGCAGATGCTCTTTGATGTTCTCCTTGATGGTCTCCTTGACCTGCTGGAAGAGGACGGCTGCTCGCTTGCCCGTCAGGAAGGAGCCTCCTTTGTCAGAGCCCCCCGAGGCTTTCTGCAAGTGCTCCGGGGACACGAGGGCCGTGTTGGGCCGCGAGGCCTCCTCCGTCAGCAGCTGGATGATCAGCGCCTCCACGTCGAAGAACAGCACGTGGATGTCTGGGTCTGTCAGGTTGGTCTTGATCGCCTGAACCATCAGGGAGTTATGGGAATATTTCGGTAAATTCCCCTGGGAAAACGAGAGAGCAAATGGAAATGGCTTGTTATGGAAGCTGGGGGCGATCCAAGTCTGAAAGTCACACCCCCTTGAAACACAGAAGTTCAACCTACAGAGATTTAGGGAGAAATAGAGTTCTCCAGGTAAGACACAAAGTTCACATTTCTTACTCCTGAATTCTGCAAGATCATAGTTATATATTCCAAGGAACAACAAAAACCCAATCTTTTGTTATTAAGCTTAAAACACATCAAATATTTCAGATTTGGATGCTAAACTATAGAACCAGTTTATGCTGTTGGAAAATAAGCTACTAAAATTCATCCAGATATGCAATTACTGCACCACTTGGTCATTCCACTGAGCTCCATCTTCTTCCTCCCAAGGGGGAAAAAGAAGGAGGAGGAGAATTAAGGTGCTATGGGATAAAAGCTGAAAAAAGAGTCAGAAAAGGAAACTGCCAACCAGAACATTAATATAAGCTTTTAAAAAGTGTTATTACTCTCCCTAATGCCTTAACTCCCAGCTGGGAGCGAGGAACCTGCCCATAAAACCCGTGCAGTTGCTCAGCAGGTACAAAAGCAACACTCCCACTTCCCCCTGCCAGCAGCCTTGCTGGGTGCAGCAGGAAGAGCAGCACACAAGCCTGAGCACACGTTTCTTTATGGAAACACGATGTTCTCCCCAAGGGAGATTTCTTTCCAAGCAGGAGAGAACAGCAGAAGGCAAAGGAAAGGCATAAACGGGGGAAGTCAGGAGTGGAGCACTGCTGCACTCTGCTGGCCACAGCCCCAGCCTCAGGCTGTGCCAGGGGAGGTTTAGGCTGGATATTGGGAACATTTCCTCACGGAAAGGGCTGTCCAGCCCTGGCACAGCTGCCCAGGGCAAGGCTGGAGTCCCCATCCAAGCCATGTGGATGTGGCACCTGGGGACATGGGTTAGTGGTGGGAACAGCTGCACTCAGGGGTCTTGGAGGGCTCCATGATTCCAGATTCTGTAACTCAATCTGAATAAAACCAAAGAGCAGGACACACACCGAGGTGGGATCACGGACAGCAACAGGAACTGGGGACCAACGACATGTCTCTCTCACCTACAATCCCAGCGAGCTTTGGCTGAGAACCTTCCAGTTACAGCGCTGGAGACTTCCCATCTTTTATTCCTTTAGGAAAAAGGGACGTCCCAGGGGCTGCACCCCAAGCAGGGCTGAGCCCCCACTGACCTTATCCGAGGCCTCGGAGGCGAGCAGGTTGGTGGCCAGGGTCTGGAGCTTCTGGTGGGCCACGTTCTTGAGGGCAGCCAGGCTGCGGCGGGTCATGGCCTGCTTGAGGTTCACGGCCGGGTGGCTCAGCGAGTCCACGGCGGCCGGCACGGCCTCGTCACACGCCGTCAGGATCTCCACTGCTGTGATCCCCATCACACACCGGTCCAGGGCTCCTGCAGCGGTCAGGACAGGCCGAGGTCAAGCTGGGCCGAGTGTCCCAGGCTGAGCTCACCCGAAAAGGGGCTGAAAACTCACCCGTGTCCATCTGCCAGACGTACACGGAGCCGTCGGAGCAGCCCACCACCAGGTAGTCATCAGAAGGCCTCCACTTGATCACCTGGATGGGGAAGAGGTGGCGGGATGCCAGCATGATGCACTTCTTCTCCCTCAGGCTCAGCAGGCCCACTGAGTGATCGCTGGCCACGGAGCAAACGCAGTGCTGCACTCTGGCCTGAAGAAGGAAAACCAGAGAAAATCAGGGAAATCGTGGCTTTCAAGCAATACACGTCAGTTTGTTCACTAAGTCGTGCTTATTCGTGCACATGACATGGGGCAAAACTGCCTTTAAAATTTATCTTTAATGAGTTTAATAAACCCCCTATTTTAAATCCTTTACAGAATAATAGGATGAGAAAAGACCCCATGACTAACAGAATTAAGCTCTAAGATAAATACTACAGTAATACATAACAAGATGATAATAATACAACATATAGTAATGCATAATGCATGTAATTATATAAAAACATGATAGTAATGTTTAATATGTTCTACATCATACGCACATTATGTTATTATTAGTATTGCCACAATAACGATTACAATGATAACAACATAACAATTAAGCTCTTCAGAAGAGGAGCTTTTGAGCCAAGCCCTTGCAAGAGCTGGCCCAGTGCTGCACCCTGCCATTCCAGCCCCCTGGGGGTGCTGCAGAGACCCCCCCACTCACACTGCAGCCCTCGGGTGGCACGAGCAGCTGGGTGATCTCCCCGCCGTGGACACAGAAGATGTGCTTCATCTCCCCCGAGAAGATGTCCCAGATGATGACGGAGAAGTCCACCCCCCCCGAGATGAGGTAGCGCTGGTCGTAGCGGGAGGAGGCCTGGTGAGGGTACAGCAAACAGGTGACTTTGTTCCGATGGCCCCGCAGCGTCCGGTGGGGCGGCCAGCCTGGGGAGGGGGGGACACGGCCAGGGAGGAGGGAGGAAAACACACTTCAGCACAACAGGTAACAAGCCAAGGTGCTGCTCTCGAGGAAACTAAATACACACTGTCTGTGAGGCGTATTTGGAGGGGATTCACCTTATTTTTTATGGTAATGCTTTTTACAATGAGCGAAAATAACTTTGGTACAAAGCTGTGCAAATTAAATCGCTTCTATAAAGGAAGCAGTGCAACCAACAGCCTTGTATAAAACTGGCAAGGCCAGAGGGGCATTTCTAGACAAATAGTCACAGCGTTGAGAAGAATCAAGCCCCAAATATTTGCTCTGTGACCCTGATCCCAGAACTGTTAAAATAATATTTTCCCAGCTATAACATTACACCCAAACACCCAAGGGCAGCCCAAGTACAACACCCGGACACTGCACGACATGGAGGAACCCTGGTAGGTGGGTAATTCTCCCAGCCATTCCCACTGGCATGCTAACACCCAGCCCCACAAACAATTCTGGAGGAAACAGCCACCCCCTGCCACATCTTCCCTGCTGCACCCCAAAACCCCAGGAGAAACACCCAAAAGGATTTCCCCTTGACCTTGGCTGGCTCAACACTGCAGCACTCTCAGCCTACAACACCCCACTGTTGGAAAAGAACTTCTGCTGCAGTACATGTGAAACGGGGACAGAGGATTGCCCAGACTGCACATCGTGGAAAAAGATGGTCCTGAAGACAGGACCAGCACTGTGACAACTTCCAAAGGACCAGAGACTTTATAATTCAACATCACCTACGTCTTTTATGTACAGGTTTTTCCCCTGTTCAGATTGTAATCCCTAGAACTCCCTGCAAACATGTGGAAATGTTCCTTTTTCCCTGCTCCCCTCCCAACCTTATTGTATGTATCACCTGTCATTCCCTATTCCTGGTTTCCCACTGGGTTTTGGTCCTCCTGCTCCCTCATTGGCCCCTGTGCCCCCCAAACCACACCACTCCCCTGAACCCTTACCCTATCACATCCAACCTCCCAGAGCCTGCCCAAGGGTTTAAATACCCTGCACACAGGTAATTAAAGGCTTTTCTTCCACCACTCAATCTCTGCCTTGCTCCATCTTTGTACTCCTGCCCACGTGGGGATTCTGCAATCCCCTCTGGACCCTGGGAGGCCATGGGACACTAGAGGAGCCAGATCCCCCCACCAAAGCTGTTACCCCACTGATGCCTAAAGGTTTGGGGTGTATTTTGTAGATTTTTAGAAGGATAGGTTTTCTTGCTCACATATTAAGTGGTGTTAGAAGTTAACTAAAGGGATTTTCTCACATATTCTCAGGCTTTCTGAAGGTTATGATGTTTTTCAGAGACACCTGCAAGATAACTTGAAGTCAAAACAATAGAAGAGCCCAGAAACCCTTGGAGGTGGTCCAGGGGGCATAGCCTAGGACCCTGCTGGGTGGGCCACTGAGGGAATTAGAAATGATGATTGGTTATTAATTGTGTGGCAGAGTATAAAAACTGTAGCCTCACCTAGGGCAGGGTTCTTCAGGGATTTTTGGGCGCAGAGATCCTTATTCTGTAAGCCCGGCGGAGCCCCAAACCCTCCCAACTCCCAATCAAGGTATTGCCTACCTTTCTCCCTCCATGAATGTTTGTTCTGAGTGCCCACCTCCCAGGATTTCAGGCATCCCAACCTCTCCCCCCCGGTGCCCGTGTGGCCGTACCTCTGCGCAGCGTGTGCTCTCCCTGCAGCAGCTGCACGATGGCTGTCTGCGTGGCGGGCACGATGACGATGCTGCCGTCCTCGCGGCCGCACGCCAGCCGCCCGTGCGCCGGCATGTACACGCTGGCCGTGACCCGCAGCGGCTCGGGCGCGCTGGGCACCACGCTCAGCTGGTCGATGATGCCCGCGGGCCGCGGGCTCAGCCTGTCAAAGGCTTCCTGAAGGGACGTCGATGTGGTCGCTTGAAGGCCTGGCAGGAAGGAGGGAGAAGGGGGTTTTGAGGGGGATGAGCTTTAAAGGGGCCTCCCGAGCGTTCCGTGGTTCTGATGGCAAAATAGTAGGGAAAAACTGCTCAAAGATAGAATTTGGTCTTTGAGCAGCAAAGGTATTAATGGGATGCAAGGTTGGAGAGCCCCCGATTCGCATCGGACAAAGAAGCTCTGAAGTTCCTGTGTAAAGTTTGGGGGTTTATGCAGTTTTTCGAGGGGGGTTACAACATTTTACGTACATATTCATTAGGTCTAGGTAGCTAATTATAATATTCATGGTAGGCGGGGTTTGGGCAGAGCCTGGGGTGAGGTCATCTTTTGGGGAGGTTTTTGGTGGTCATTCCTGTTTCTTTGGCCTCAAAGGGGTCATTTTCTCTCCTCTTCCTCAGCTAAACTTTTCACCTTTTCTCTACAGGTCCATGCTTGCAAAGAAAACTTCCTTACTCATCCTGACTTGAGGCCTCCTTATCACTATGGATGCCCACTCTCTCTGTTATCTCTCTTGGAACATAATGGGAGGGATTCCTTTGGTCAGCTAACCTCTAGAAACTTGTTTTCCCAGTTTAAAACAGCATATCTTTTAGGGCAAAGTACTGAGTCTTCTTTTAAATTAGCTTTTTTTAATCCTTGCCCTGTTTCAGTTCTGTACTGGAAATGAATGTACTGACTGTTAGAAAAAGGTAACTAAGGTTTTGATCACGTCTGAAGAAATGGAATTAGGATAACTCTTACATGAACAAAGCTAATTATGATTCTGATCGTGGTACTACAGCTCTTGCAAGCTGATAACACTGAAAACCCAACTTCAGGGACCTCTGGGAGAGCCAGCAGGGCTTTATCCAGCAAAAACACACCTAAAACATAGGTGCCTGTTAAAAGACTTGGCAACAAGGTTCTTAATGAGGTACCTCTTGCACTCTCTTGCTGTTCAAGAGTGTCAGGCACGCTCCAAATGCACAGTCTGCCTGAGGAGTCTCCTTGGATCAACAGCTTGTAGGAAAACTCTCCCTGCCCGCAGAAGAACCGAGTAACTGGAGGACAGATCAGGAGCTGTCAAAAAAACCACCATCAGCTTCAGACCACATGCAAATCATGAGCTCACCTCCATGTTTTTCATTGTGCCTTTTACAAGCAGGACAGAAATAAATGCAACCCACGAGACAAACTCCAAAGAAATGGGTTTACCTGTTTATCTGCTCTGTCCAACACGCTGTACAGTAACGGTGGAATCAGGTTCTCCACTGCCTTGCCCACATCTCTGCGGAATGAATCACTGGCTGGGAGGCAGCTGGGTGGAAGGACAAGGAGAAGGGAATAAAGTCCCTCAGGAGAGGGTGAGGAAGGAGTTCCCCCCCTGCTTTACGTGAGAATATTCAAGATAAAACTGTATCTTTAGCCAGAACAAAGGTGCTTGCACACCATGAAGGTGCCAGAAGAAAATCGATTTTACTTTTATCATTCTACACTTATCTGATGCCCAATTTGAAATTAATGCTACAGTTTCATGTTTTCAGCTGTTTGCTCTTTCCCTTACTGGGCCAATATTTCAGAATTTCTTCAATGTTTTTATCTCAAGAATTAAACAAATGGAGTATTTAATTTTTGACTACCTGGCTGGTAGTTTATAGATGAAACTTTGCCCATCTTCAGTCCACACAATCACTTTGTCAGCTGCCACAAAGTCCCCACCTGTCCAGGTCTGATCGTTTTCACTGGGGACTGAACATAAGAGGGAATAATCCCCAGCATCAAAAACCTGAGAAGAAACACAGAAGTGGTGTCATTAACCTCTAACAGATTAACATGCCCACACAGCAGCTCATTTTGGGTTTCACATCACCCAATCATGGAATGCTTCAGGTTGGAAGGGGTCTTAAAGACCCTCTAGTTCCAATTCTGTGGGCAGAGATTTAGGTTCAACACACTAAATATGTAACAGAGACACACTGAAAGGCCTCAGAGCATCTCCATCTCCATCTTTTAATGCAATTTCCTACAACAAGTTGCAGAGTGGGGAGGGCCCAGGGGTTGCTGCCTTACCCTCCAGTACTTGGAGCACACGACCAGCAGCGAGCGCTGCGTGAACGCACAGAAGGAAATGCTCTGACAGTTCTGACAATAAATGGGCTTGGATTCCTCCTCAAACACCGGGGTGGTATCCTAAAAAACAAAAAACAAAACAAGGCCAACATTAAATTAGTTCTTTTCCTGCTCGAATTGAACTCAGGACCACACCAGACACCACGGAAGAGGGACTATGGCATTTCATAAAGTGCCACACGGCCGATTTCTAAGGGAAACCCAAACACTTGGAGCAGTTCTTATTCCATTATTCCTCCTAAGAAGATCTGCAGGAGCACGTGGTATCCCCTTTGGTCACTTAAGTCTCCCAAATTCCCCAGCAGGACAGATTAGTGGGGCTGATTTAGCCAGTGAATCACCTCGCAGCCGGGTAGGAAGCTGGAATGAAACAGATCCCACTCCCTTTTATTCCTGTATCTAATTTCATTTTCCCCTAGTTGCTAAACATCTTTTACAAGAGGTTCCTGTGAGAAGTTAATTTACCAGAGGTCTGAGGCATTTAACAAATCTCTTTAAGACTTTTATTCATTAGTGCACAGGAAATGCCCAATAACAGGGAGCTGGAGATAGTTCTGAATCATGAATATTCCTGAACCCTGCATTGTCTGCTCAGCAAACAGGAACCCAAATCATTAAATGGTACAAATGGAAACCAGATTTGGAAAAAACTGGAGTCTATCTTGCTATTGATTTTGAAATCAGTTATCTGGGAAGGATCAGGAGTTCTGCTGGGAACTTGGACCACTAAAGCAAGATTCTGTAAGTTGATTTTTGACTCGCAAAGAGGAAAACGAATACCCTCAGGGGGCTGAAAGAGCAGGAAACAGCAGGAATCAAACTCTCCATCCCTCCAGGAAATCCCACTCACTAAATCCAGCAGCCTGTGCTTACCTGGAGCCGACTGACTTCGGAGCTGATGATCCAGACCTTCAGGATGCCAGTCACCGAAACGGCCACGACTGTGTCCTCTGGGAAACACAGAAACGAGGATGAGGTGCACAAGGACACAGACACTGCCATCCAGAGGACAAAAAAGCACTGAATACAGACTGAAACTTTAGCCAAACATTCCCAGAGCGTTGGCTTCCAAGTGGAATGGCTGTTTGTGAAGATGGGTACAAAACAAGGTAATAAAGGAAAGGCATTCTCAGGAAACTCTTAATCCCAGAGCTCCCTTCCAGTTGTTCCAGCAATTCAGATGTTTTGGGGGTAGCAGTGGAGCTTTGCCACTCTGGGATTTTGGGAACATGCAGCTCCTGTCACCCTTGACTCAAGATAAAAGTCCTTTAGTCGGGATCTTCTCCTCAGTGCTCTTAGGAATTACACTCTTCACAATGGACACACATCCCTGAGACACCTCCCTGCTAAAAATTAAAGCCCACCAGATTAACAGCAATTAACAGAGAAAACCAGAACTGTGCACAGGTAACATTTAAACCATGGAACAGGTTTCCCAGAGAAGCTGTGGCTGCCTATCCCTGGAAGTGTCCAAGGCCAGACTGGAACAACCTGGTCTACAGAAGATCCCTGCAACAAGAAATAATCACCTTGTGTCCTGTTGGATCTGATGATACTCATGGAGCTGATCCAGTCAGGAGAGATCTTGGATATCAGGGAATACAGAACCTCCAGGCTGGTTGCATCCACGACCAGAATTTCTGGATAATGCCCATGGCATAAGAGCCTCCCTTCCCTCTGAGAGCCAGCTGTAAACTGATAGAACTAACAACACACAGAAATTATTCTCCACGTGGCACATCCACCTTTCACCAAAACCCCAATTTTATAACTACAGGCTGGGGCCCACAGATTCCACTCTGGGACCCTTGGCAGCACTGACCTGAATTCCTGTGTGTGCACAGGCCAGTTTGGTGAACTCGATGCACCTCCCATCGTTCACATCCCACAGGCACATCTCCCTGGAGAGAAAAGGCAGAGTAAAACTGCAGGGAAAACAGCACAGGCTGCCAAGCATTTCAAACACCTTCACATTGGGAAGAGCTGAATTGGAACCAGGGACATCTGAGTTGTATGTAGAGAAAGGAAACAAAATCAACATCCCTACCTTTCGCAAGAAATCCTTCCCCTTTCCACCCTCTAAACCTCTGTTCTGATTAGTAAATAAAACTACTTTAAAACAAAATTTATTCGCTGATGATTTTTTTTTTATATTAAGGATAGAAGTCAAACACAGCCACAGTGTGGAAATACAGACAATCTGGGGACAGGTTTCCATCATTTGACAGTTGTGCATGTCCAAAGTGCTCAGAAACTCACCCACTCTCAGATGCACTCACTATATATTGTTTTTCACTGGAAGCTGAGGCCTTGGATAAACAAGTAACTGAGGCTGTATGACCAAACAGCAGAGCTCTGGGATTAATCTGGGACCAGGGAAAGAAAATGGGAAGTCAAGATAACGTAGCATTTAAAAAACAGAATGCACATATCCCAGCTTTCTATTTTATGTATTATATACCCAGTAATATAAATAGACACATTTCATTAGCATAGCTGTGAACACACGACCTTGAGAGAGACTTTCTACTTAGCACTGGAATACAAATTTGGGGAAAAGAGTGCAATTTGCAAACTCACACCAATATTTAGAAATCTATAAATCAACACTTAAAAATATTTATAAATTTGGCCCAATTTAAAGGAAAAGATTGTTGTACAACAGTTTCCCCCAGTCAGGTTCTGTGTAAAACTTGTATAAATAAGGGGACACCTGAGAGCCCCTTGCAGTGCCTAAAGGGGCTCCAGGAGAGCTGGAGAGGGACTGGGGACAAGGATGGAGG
>JAWWEE010000085.1:71807774-71824364 GCA_035221455.1 Xenops minutus | reverse complement strand
CCCCCCTGTGCCCTCCCAAACCCCTCCTGTGCCCTCCCAAACCCCCCCTGTGCCCTCCCAGCCCGGGAAGAGCCGCTGTCCCCTCCGCAGGGCTCGGAGCTGCCATCAGGAATCCTCTTTTCAGCCAGGGGCACAGAGCTGAGTCAGCAGAGAACAGCTCTATTTATTCCAATAAAACCTGTCATCAATAATAATAATAGAACTTGTTATTCCCCCTAGGTCAGCGTGGGGATCACTGGCTACAGGTGGCAGTGGGGTTTAGTGTTGTCAGGATTTCAGGAAGCTTTGGTGCATTATGAGCAATAAATATTGAAGTCACACGTAAATGCTGGGAATGTGGAGTAATGATGCTGTTTTTCTGTGTTTTGCTGGTTTTGCCCTTCTTTATAGCACTTTATTGGGCAGGGCTGTGGTACAAGAGGCATTAAATTGCAGATACGAATTGGTATTAATTAATAAGTGAAGCCACTCACATGACATGGAAGCTGGGAATTAACACCTCTTTTTTAATTGTCTCCCCACCGAAAGCCAGGGAGGGAGGGACTTCTTCCAGTATCAGGAAGAGCAGAAATGGCCTGGTTCCTCTTGGGGCACCCGTTTAAAAATGAAAATAAAAGTGGAATTAAGTGGAAATGCTGTTGTTTCTCACAGGTGTGGCCCTTGTTTGAGGATAGCTCCAGCCTTCAATGCCCTGAGCAACAAATACCCACAGGCAACGTTTCTGGAAGTGGACGTGCACCAGTGCCAGGTTGGTGTGGAAAAACCCACTCCTGGGTGGGAGGCAAAGGGCAGGGAATGGGGGATTTGAAGACAAACCCTTCAGGCTTGATGCTGAGAGGGGTGTCCTGTGGCTGTTGCATTGTTTGGGGCGTCCCAAATAACTGTAATAGGAAATTCTCCCAAATTAGGGGGACAAAACCCCCCTCTTTGGCAAAGTTTTCTCGCAGTGCCCACCGTGCACTCAAACACACACATTATCAGTCCCTGCTGCCTGCATTGTTAAGGCAATATTTCAAATCACAGCATTTAGCAGCAGCGTGGATTGCAAGGAGCCTTTCCAGCTGAATGTTGGTGTAATTATTGAGAGAAAAAGGCAAAAATGCAGCAAAGTGGGAGCAGTGGGGCAGTGGTGCAGGTGAGCTGGTGACTGACTCGGGGGGTCATTCACACAATGAATGGGGACTGATTCTTTCCCCCCAGGGCACAGCTGCCACCAACAACATCTCGGCCACCCCCACATTCCTGTTCTTCCGCAACAAGGTGCGCATCGACCAGTATCAGGGAGCAGATGCCGTGGGCTTGGAAGACAAAATCAAACAGCACCTGGAGAACGACCCTGGCAACAGCGAAGACACAGACATCCCCAAAGGATATGTGTGTATCTCCCAGCACTTTCCTTGGCAGGCTTGTGTGGTGCTAAAAATTCCTGGGGTTTTAAGCACAGTCTGAGTCAAAGAAGAGGATTTTAGGCAAAGCTAAGAGGCCTAAGAGAATCACTGGTGTGGGCTTCCTTTTCCAGAAAAAAATTCAGTATTGACACATACACGTTTAATAAGCAGAAAAAAATATCTCCTTGGTCATTCAAATAATTAATTGAATGGTCATCATAAACTTTTCCCTGCTTTTTCTCTTCTCAGCCATCCTTTCCCCGAACACTTTTAGAAGTGTAAAAATGTCTCATATTTTACTTTTCTAATGTTTGCCAAAGGGAGTGGTGGCGCTAAAAGCGTTCACTTTAGGTTTCTTCTTGCTGTGAAAAGGTGACAAGGGTATAAAATATGTGAAATACAAGAGGTGGCACAGAAATAATTGGAAAAGGTGATGTGCCTGCCCCGAGTGGCACACAGGATTTACTTCCCGCTGTGACTTCATTTATTGATAATTAATCAAAAATCCCCCCTTTTCAATGGCTTGGAGCATGGAAGGCTGGGAAAATAAGCCTACCTTGGGGTGGGTTTTAATACAATTGATTGGAACTCCAGGCTGTTGTCCCTTTTCTGCGACTTGGGCCCTTGTTTCACAAAAACCATCCTTGCAAGTTGTCCCTGTGCCACCTCCCCATCTCCTGGCATGGCGAGTGGTCCAGGGAGGCGGGATTTGAGTGGAAGGGATGAATCCCATCCCCTCCCGAGCACAGTGACCCCCCTGCTCTGTGTCTGTGCTGCGTGGGTGCCATCCCCTCTGCAGGGCAGCCTTGGCAATGCTGTCCCCTTGTCCCCAGATGGACCTGATGCCCTTCATCAACAAGGCCGGCTGCGAGTGCCTCAATGAGAGCGACGAGCACGGCTTCGAGAACTGCCTGCGCAAGGACCCCACGTACCTGGAGTCCGACTGCGACGAGCAGGTGCCCTGGGGGGACAGGGGGGACTCCTGGGGGGGCTCCTGGGGGACAGGGGGGCTCCTGGGGGACAGCACACGAGCTCCTTTCCACTTCCAGCACTGGGAGAAGTCGGTGCACAGAAGCGTTTGTTGGTGTTTAAAGGCTCACACTGTGGGGAGTGGAGGGAGGTCACCGTGTCATTTTATTCCCAGGCTCCCTTGTGGTTATTTCATGTGCCCAGTTGGTTTTTAAGTGAAGAAACCAGTGGTTGATACTGAGGATTTTATGTTTGTTTCCCCTCCACAGCTGCTTATCACTGTAGCTTTTAGTCAGCCTGTCAAGCTTTACTCTATGAAACTTCAGGGGCCAGACAATGGTGAGTGAGGGGTCTGGATGTTGGATATGATAAGGGATTGTTATGGTTTGATATGCAAAGAGAATTACTTTTGATAGTTTGAGATGCAAATATAAGTACTTATTAGAGTCTGAGATGCAAATATAAGTATTATAGTTCAAAATGCAAATATAAGCATTTATTATGACTTGATACACAAATATAAGTACTTATTATGGCTTGATACACAAATATAGGTATTTGTTATGGTTTAAAATACAAATATAAGTATTTACTATGACTTGATACACAAATATAGGTATTTGTTATGCTTTGATCTGCAAATACAAGTATTTATTGTAGTTTGATACACAGATATAGCTGCTATAGTTTGATAGGCTGAGGTAACTTTGTTATCATTTGATACACAAATGCAAGTATTTATTCCAGTTTGGTACAGAAATACAAGTATTTATTATAGCCCCACGTGCTGCAAAGAGACACTTGCATTTAAGGCAAGGATTAAGGGGAGAGTAACTAAAAGAGCTATCTCATTTTATTTTATAGTAACTCAGTTGCCCCGTAATTCCCATGTCATTTTGGACTTCTCTTTGGCGTGCAGCATCCCTGTGGAATCCCCCCCCTCTCTTTCCCCACAGGGCAGGGGCCAAAGTACATCAAGATCTTCATCAACCTGCCGCGCTCCATGGACTTCGAGGAGGCGGAACGGAGCGAACCCACGCAGGCCCTGGAGCTGGGCCCCGACGACATCAAGGAGGATGGCATCATCCAGCTCCGCTATGTGAAATTCCAGAATGTCAACAGTGTCACTGTAAGTCCCCTTTCCCCCCAGCCAAGGGCTCAGGGTGAGCTTGGTGCTGGAAACCACAGCGTGCTGTGCCCCGTGGGGGGGAAATCCCCCGGGAGTCACTGAGAGGTGCATAAGAGTCATTGCACTCGTGTTTGGATTCATTCTGAGCTCTGCTGAACTGGGAGCTGGCACTTCTTAGGGGCTGGTTTTGCTTCCTCCTTGTGGCCTCAGGGAGGGGAAGGGGAAGCTGGGAAAATCCCAGCTGGGTGGGGTTTCAACAGGCTACCAGGAAAACATCACCACTCTGCAGGTAATTATTTAAAGGAAGAGGACAGGAGCTCCTCCAAGTGTCAGAGACCTTGATGACTGGGGGGAAAAGTCTTAATGGTTCATCTTCTGGAGCATCTGATGCTTTATGTATTGAGCTTATCTGTGTGTTTCATATATTAACTGAGTTTAACTCCCCTTTTTTCTGTCTTTATTCCCTGTTCAGTTGTTTGTCCAGTCCAATCATGGTGATGAAGAGACAACACGGATCACATATTTCACATTTATTGGCACTCCAGTGCAAGCCACGAACATGAACGACTTCAAACGAGTGAGTGCTCTGTCTAAACCCACTTTTTGCAAGGTTTTGGTTGTTAACTTTGTCAAAACAAGGGGGAAGAATGTATAGATGAACACTTAAGGGGCTGGCAAGTTCTGAACACCAAAAGCATTGGGGTTTTTTTAGCAGCCGAGGTTTATATCTTGATTTTGGGACTCCCCTCTTTTAAATTTTTAATGTAAAAAGTCTTATTTCAAAATAAACTGCTTTGAAAACGAGTAGCCTTTGCAAAATGCTGCTGCAAACTCCTCCTGGGGAGGTGACCAGTAACACTGAGGGCACCCCAATTGGTGCTACAAATAACCTTTAATTTCAGGAGGTTAAAGCACTAACACCAACACAGCACCTACTTGATTTGTAACAGCCACGTTGGAGCCTAACATAAAACTGAGTGTCTTTGCAGGTGATAAATCAGTTCATAAAGAAGTTTAACAGGTTTTGCTGCCTTTCAGTGCAACTCAAAAGTCATTAAAAAGTTGCTCTAATGGACTAAAATTAACTCAGTGCAAATTACAGACAGACCTTCCTCATTCCTCCCAAACTACAGCTACGGTAATTGAGTTGTGATCTTACATCTGGTTTTTTTTGTTTTGTTCCTGTGGCTTTTAAAGTTTGAATGGAGAAAATGCTGTCTGTGGGCACAGCACCCCTGGAATTGTGCTGGGAAGGTCAGGATGGGAAGGAGCTGCTCAGGAACAGAGGAGCAGGGCTGGGTTATCAGCTGGCTGATCCTGTCTCAGTCAGATCCTCATCAACATTACGTATACCATTCCAATTTTCCTTGCTGAATGTGCAGTTTGAGGAGGAGAGAGGTCTTTAGAGTGATGGAAAAGGGGGACAGCAGGGAAAGAATTGCTGCTTAAGGCCGTGGAGAGCAGTGGGAAGAGCCACAGGCAAATATTGACAGGTTGGGGGATACTTTTTTCCCCTCTGGAATAAATTCCTTCGTTCTCCTCGGACCTGCTTGTTTGCACTACACATTTTGACACCTTTTGCTGCTGCTTTGGTTCTTGTAACGCTCCTTTTGTTTGTTTTCCAGCTTAACTCCCCATTCCCAAAGAACTAAAAAGGCAGAAGAAATTAAAAAGTAATAATGGGATTGGTGTGGCCTCGCACTCCTCCCTCCCTCCTTCCCTCCCTCTGCTCAACACCCCCCCTTCCCACAATCCCAGCACCTTCTCCACCTCCTGACTCACCAGCTCTGCTTTTCTCTCCTCTCCCTGCTCCAGCTCATTCCTTAAACACTTCACTTTCCCAAATTCTGCCCCATTTTGAACCCTGAACTTGCCATTTTGAGGTCACACCAGAGAGTCCTTTCACAGTCCAGCCTGTGCTGAGTTCTGTGGAGCTGTTGGAGATGCTCTGCCAAGACTTTGTGTAATATCAGTGGAAGGGAAGGAAAATGGGTCTTCCTGGGGTTTAATAGACAAGTTTCCTGTGGGAAGGGGGGGTGGGATGGGCAGAAAAAGTGTGGATTTGAGTTGGGATGCCACAATATCCATCTCCATGTGATGGGTTTTCCAGATAATACACATGGGCCACTTGTCCCTCTCTGCCTCCGACTGGTATAGAACGTTTCTGTTGGTATTCCATACTTCCTAACACCTAATCCCTAATCTTTTAACTCTGGTTTTCCTTTCTTTTCCTGTTTTCTTTGCCTAATCTGTGTGTGAACACAGTTTGGAAGCACACTAGGAATAAATTTTTGCTCCCTGACAAGTTTAACTCTACTTTTTTTTAACTGGATTGACTTTATCTGATTTTACTCTTCTTCCCTCACGTTGTCAGGTTGGAATTTTGAGCCTTTTGAGCATTAGGCTGAATTTCCACTCATGGTCAGGGATTCCTTGGGGTGAAAATGGAGAGAGAATTCCTCCCTCTTGCACTTTGACAAGGAAATGCAAAGGGGAAGGAGCAGGAAAAAGACTTCCAGTGAGTCCATGGATTCAGGGCTGGAGGGGGTTGGGGTTTTTCTTGGAATAACTGTGAAATCCATGGACTCCTGGATTCTTGGACAGGTTTGAGCTGCATTATGAGGTCAGTATTCTCAGGGAAGCCCATGGAAAGGATGCCAAGGAAAGGAACAGCCTCAAATTGAGCATCCAAGGGGTTTTGGGTTTTTTTTTCCCACTTGAATTTTTTATGGAGTGTGTTAAGGTTTAGTGCTTGACGTGTAACCTGGATTTTGGAGTGTTCTCTCGCAGCTCCCATCTCCTAACTCCTCCCAAAATAGCCTTGCTGTGTATAAACACTAAACAGAAGGGTTTGTGTGCCTTTTCCATCCCTCCTAACCCCGGGCAGGGATTCCCAGCCCTCCAGGTGCTCCCGTAGCACACGTGCCTGGATTCACTCCCTGCAAATTGAGTTGCACTGGCATTTACTGGAACAAAACCAGTCCTGCCCAGGTTTTAAAACATGATTCCACCTTTTTATTCCCCCTCTTCCAGGTAGTTGGCAAGAAAGGAGAGAGCCACTAGGAAGCAAAGCCACTGGAAGGCCTTATCCCAATCCAAGATTCCCACTTTTATCTCCAACTCCTGGATAACTGCTTGACCATAACCAGAGACTGTCAGTTTGATTTCCTGCCATTTCCAATAAATCATTGCTTTGAGCTGCAGTGTGTTTCTGGTGTCCTCCCCCTCCTCCATGGGTTTGTAAATAAAATTCCTGACTTTTGCCAAGCTGAATGTCGTTATTCCAACACTTGTGGCTCTTCTGTTCCCTTGAGACTTCCCGACTCCGCTGGAAAACTCCGCTGGAAACGTTTGCTGAGAGAGTTTCAAATGGGAAATAAGAGAGAAATCTTGACTTGCTTTGGATCACTGTTCCACAAAATCCAGCTCCTTCTTGGATGGGAATAACTTCACCTGTGTCATTCTCATTTCTCTCCCCAATCAGCAGAGGAAGCAGCTGGGAAATCTGGAACTTCCAAGGAATTTCTGAGTCTTCCAAAACTTTTTTAAAATGTTATTAGAAATTCCTGCCTTTGTTTCCCATTCCTGGTTTATTTTATTGGATGTTTTCCCTCTCTCTGAATCTCATTAAGGAAATATTTATTACAAATATTAATTTTCCAGCTTAATTGGGATTTTTATGCTACTTCAGGCATTCTTCCAAGGAAACTTACCAAATTCATGTTAATACATTGGGCATTGATCGGCACCATAGCCATAGAATTCTCTAAATTCCCAGGAAAACTTACTAAGTGTTTAATTGCCATAATTAATCTCTTTGTACAGTTAAATTTACTGCATTTTTAATTACATAAATCCCATTAAAACTTAAATCCTGGCCTAATTGCTGTTCCTTGGACGCAGTGGGGTGGTTCCCTTCTGCCTTGGCACATTTGGATGTTCATCCCGAGTGAATATCCTGTTAAAATAGAAGTTTTTTTCCCCAAGAAAACTGGGATTGGTCTAGAAAAATCTTATTTTCTGAGTTTGTTTTCACTATCCCTGCCTATTCCAGGATCCTCCTGGAGCTGCATTAATCAATGGCATGTGATGACAGCTTGGTTCCTCTCCTCATTCCTTCCTCTTGTTCAGAGGGGTGTAAGATGGAATTGTAAATAGAAATAAACCATTTTTAATACAAATGCCTTCCTGTTTCTCCCTTTGTACGCTCGTCCCCTCCTGCTGGGATGGCTGGGTGCACGGTGTGCTCCCTCATTCCCCTGCCAAGGTCGGTGCTTAGGGGAGGTGAATTCCATGGGCACTGGCCATCCCTGCCCTGCATTGTCCCCATGGATTGTGTGCCTGGATTATCCCCCTGCATTGTCCCCTGCATTGTCCCCCTGCATTGTCCCTGGATTGTCCCATGGATTGTCCCATGGATTATCCCCTGCATTGTCCCCTGCATTGTCCCCCTAGATTGTCCCCCTGGATTGTCCCCCTGCATTGTCCCCCTGCATTGTCCCTGCATTGTCCCCTGGATTGTCCCTGGATTGTCACTGGATTGTCCCCTGCATTGCCCCCCCTGGATTATCCCCTGGATTGTCCCCCTGGATTGTCCCTGCACCGTCCCCGGCAATGCCAGGCAGGGTCAGCAGGTGGCGCTGCGAGCCCGGCGGAGCCGCTCGGGGACGAGCCGGGATTGAGCCGGGATTAAACCGGGATTGAGCCGGGATTAAACCGGGATTGAGCCCGGAATCAATCGGGATTGAGCCGGGATTGAGCCGGGATTGAGCCAGGAAGGGCAGCCCCAACCCTAATATAAGGATTCCTTCCTCTCGTGGTGTCTGTTTAAGGAATTGTCCCGAAATTCCCCCTGCGTGTCCTGCAGCAGTTTGGATTGGGAATCAGGAGCTCCGTGATCCCCTTTAATAAAAAAGACTCGATCACTGGTTAATTAAGACATGATTAATTTAAGGATATTATTTGGGAGCGCTGTGTCTATTTAGGGGATACATTTTGGGGAAAGGTGAGCCTGAGGCCACATTTGGGCTCCCTCCATGTCCCCCCCCAAACTGAATCATTCCCTGAATCCCAAATGCACATGCAGAACTTTCAGAGCATTTCCCAGCTTTTTTTCCATAATAAAATAAAACTCTCAGTGAAGGAATTATGAAATGGCTCACACAAAAAAAAACCCCACAGATCCCAGATCCCAAACGCACCATTCCCTGGGAAAATGACCTTTTTTTTTTCCCCCCAAAGTGGATTTATAAATATAAATCGATTGGTTTTCAGTTTTAAATCTTTTTCTCGATCCTGAGGAAATAGGACCGATGGAAATGCTAAGAGTTACATTTATTACCCCTCATCTAGGTAAAGAGGAGCGAATTCCTCGCCTTCCACACCAATTATCCCCTGGCATTTCGCTTTCCCATCAAACATTCCAGGCGGAGGTTTATTCGAGCCATTCATTTGAATTGCGGCCCCGCAGCAGAATTGATTCCTCTTAGCCCCTCTTATTAAATACCCTTGTTAATTAGCGTGATTTCGGGGAGCACGGGGGGCTTGGCGGGTTTGAATCGCAGGCGGGTTTGGCTCGCTTTAGGTGGCTGCTGGCTGTGTGGTCCGTCCCCTGGGGGAGCCGTGGGCATTCCCGTGGGAGCAGGACACGCTGACAGCTCTCCAGCTCCACCCAACGGGGCCCCGCGTGGATTTTGCCGGCCCTAATTAGTCTCTCTGTGAATTTGGAGCCGCCCGTGTCACGTCGGGAAGGCAACATGTTCGACAGCGGGCCCTGCCGGGGGATGGAGCGTTTCTCATCCCAGACAGCAGAAAAATGGGATGTGGAGCTCGGCAACAGTCGGGGCCACGACGGCTTCAAGTGACAGGGAGGATGTGGAGAGCTTGGCTCCTTGCCTGTGCCTTGGAGATTTGGGCATTGGAAGGCACAGGCAGGGGATGCTTCGCTGCCAAAAGCAGGGAAAAGGGACAGGGACAGGGAAAAGGGAGGCACAACCTTTCCAGGGTTCCATTTCGGGATGGGAATAAATCCATGGGCTCCCTACAAATAAGCGCAATTAATTACAGTTCACCTCGAGAGTCGCCTTGGCTCGGAATGTTGTAAGGGAAATAAGTATGTGTGGTTGGGGATGGGTTTTTTTCTTTAATGTTGAGCTGATCGCAGCACAAAGGGTCTTTTGCAGGTGGCACAGGGCAGACCCCTCTGGAGCTGCTGGTGCTGCTGGATGGGCTCAGTCCCCAGAGCTCCATGCAGAGCATCATTCTCCCCCCACGGAGCAGTTTTTGGGACCCCCGTGGGCCCACTCTGGAGCTCTTCCTATGGGAAGCGTGGGGGTCTCTTTGCCGGGCCCACCCAGGGCACGGTTGGAGATCATTTTGGACCATCTCATCCATCACCCCCAAATTGTTCCGTGCCTTCCAGGGCGGCGGGAGCGGGAATGGCATCTGTTCCTCCCCGCCAGAGCCCCGATGATGGAAAGCCAAGGACGGAGCTCCTGCCTCGCCTCCCCCTCTCGGGAAGCCAAGGTGGGATGGGGTGGATGGAAGGAAGGGCTGGCGATGGAGAGGGATGGGGGGCCAGCCCCACTTCTTCACCCCACTTCTTCTTCCCCCGTTGTTATTCCAAGGGGAATGACAATGCAGGCTGAGGGATTTTATTTTTTTCCATAAAACCCCGTTAACCCAGGCAGGAATTCTGCGGAGCTTGGGAATGTTGAGGGGGAATGTTCTCCCGGTGTATCCTGGCAGGATCCAGGGATGCTCCAAGGGCTCCCCGAGGGTATCCCTAAGGAGAGGTGGCATCCGTGCCTGGCAGTGCCTGGGTTTACCCCAAGGGACAACCCCGGTGCCCTCGGGGTGCCCCATCCCCTCGGACCACCCTTGCCCGTGCCAGGGGGGCTGGAATGGCCAGCCTGCCGCCTTCCCATCGCTAGGCAACGGGATCCAGCCCGCTTTCTGCCGCTCCCAGTTGGCACCTCCCACTATGTTCTTCCCTGTGCAGGGCATGAAACAGCCCAACTTCTATCTTTGGGTGCCGGCAGGGCAGGGAGGAGCGGGTGACACGGGGCACCCCAAAAACCTGGAGCCCGGCCCGGGGGTACCAAACAAAGCCCCCCCCCAAAAAAAAAAAAAAAAGTTGGGATCTTATTTTTTTAATTTTTTATTCTTTTTTTTCTTTTTTTTTGTCACATCCCAACTTGGAGCCGCTCAAGGAAACAAACACTTTTAATGAAGCATATGCAGGCGCCGGGGAAGGAGAAAGCTTCACAATGCATCTGCTGCGGGACCAGAAGGCTCCTCCGAAGTGTGAAGTGGGAGGAGAAAAACTCCGAGGGGATGATGCCAGGGAGGATTACAGAGATATTAAGCAGAAGGGACGTAGAAGGTTCTGTAAAAGACCCCCGGAGAGCCCCCCACTCCACCCAGCGCCCCCGGGGGCCGAGGAGCTTCGGGGTTCATCTCCATCCTCCGTAATCTCCATTCTCACCCCTCGTGGTCCCCGCAAACACAAACCCTGTGAAAAACTCGCCCGTGGTGGGGGAGGTTGGTTATCAGTGGGAATATCATGGAATTATCCCTGTCCCACGTTCGGGAGCCACTGGCCAAATCCTGCTCTCCCTGAACCCTCGTGGGACCGGGAGCTCTAATTTCTAAATTAAAAGGATATTTTTGCATTTTCAGAGCTGCCTTCCCACCCCCTGTCCCATTCCCTGGCACCGGCGGTGGCAGCAAGGGGCTCTCTCTCTCCACCAGTGCCACCAGCAGCTCCAGTACAAGGCAGGATTGGGCTGCTGGGGCTTTTTTTTGGGCATCCCAGCGCAGGGAGGGGACAGGACACGGTGTCCCCCTGAGCACAGGCGGGATTTTGGGGCCTGAACCGCTGAGGCTCAAACCCCGAGACACCAAGAGGTCAAAAATAAACCCCAAAGGGCAGGATTAAAAGCCCCAACCTGGTTTTTTATCCTGGTCGAGCTCACGGCACTCTGCAGAAATCCACCCTCCCTGTGGGTCTGGGCACACTCCCATCCCCGTGGCTCCTGTTTCGCCACATTTTCCCTTTATTCCCCTTCCACAGGATGCCTGCTTTTCCCTGTGCCTGGGGAAGGGCACCCTGTCCTGCCTGGCCACCTGCAGAGGAGCCCAGGGGCTGCCAGGTCCGTTTTGCCCGAGGTTCCCGGGCTCAAAAGCCCCCCCAGCATCTGCCAAGGTGGCCAGGAGACCGGTTTAATGTATTCTCCTGACCTTTCCAAGCGCTTCTCCGAGCTCTGCATCTGCCAGGCCGCCAGGGATGTGTGCCCTCGCTTTGCCCTGCTTGGGAATTGGAGCTCCTGTCTCCCTGACCAGGGAGGGAAGGGAAGGAGCAGCTCCCGAAATGCTCCAAACCACCTGGCAGAGGCTCCCTGGCCTTTTGGGGGGCCATGGCTGCCAGCAGGAATGGGATTGAATGGAATATTTTCAGCTGGAAAGGACCTGCAGTGACCATCCAGCCCGACCATCTGACCCCTTTGGGACTGACCACGACTTTAAGGGTGTCATTAAAGACATTTTCCAAGTGCCTCTGGACCACCGACAGCCCTGGGGCATTGGCCTCCCCCCCAGGGTCTGACCACCCTCCCAGTAAGAAAATGCTTCCCAGTGCCCGCTGTGGATGGATGAAGTGATCAGGGAAGGTTTCCACGCTGCTGTCCATGGACCTCTGGTGTCCGAGGAGCCGAAACTGGGATCCACTGGGAGGGGGTGGGCAGTCCTGCAATTCCCAGGGGCTGGATGTGAGCAGGAGGAGCCAGGCCAGCACCCAGGCCAGCGGAGACCCCCAACCCACTGCCACGGGAGGGGCTGCATGGGTGGCAGGGCCCCTCTTTCCACGTTTCCACAGAGTTTTCCTGTGATTTCCAAGCAGTTTTTCTGGATTCCCAGCTCCACATTCAGGTAAAGAAGAGTGTCTCTGGAGAGGCTCAAGCGTTCCCTATAAATTCCCTGTTGATTGTGGTTTAGAAATAACTCTCTTGGTGAAGGATTCCCCTCGCTGAAGGAGCCCACAAGTCCCATTTCTCCGTGGGTTTTCCAAAAGCAGGCTGGAAACAAACAAAAAAAAAACAAATAAACGGAGGCATGGCAATAAAATGATTTCCCAAAACATCCAGGCTGGAGTGGGGATTCTTTTCCTACCACTGGTTTTCAAGAGGCAGCTGCCAAGTCTGGCTTCGGACGTGTTTGAGCTCCTTGCAAAGGAGCACTAATGAGCATCGGCGAGCTCATTAACGCCTCTGGGAACGCTGGCCAGAGAAGGGGGGAAAAGTCTTGGAATTTAACTTGGGGAAATGGATGCGATTTGCCACCGAAGGGATTTCAGTCTGAAACCACCAGGGGGATCAATAGAATACCAAGGGCAGTGTGGTGTGAGCTGGGGGGGCGAAGGTTGGGCAGGGGGTCCCAAAGATTTGCTGGGGCAGGGACATGGACACCCAGAGCTCCCAGCTGGGGTTCCCCTCATTTCCATCCATTTCGGGGTGTGGATTTGGGAGAGCAGGAGCTCCTGTCTGTTGTTTCAGTGTTTGGCAACAAATTCCCACCTCGGTGGCCAGCAGGAATACTCCGAGCCCCTGTTTTACCCTCTTTTCCAAGCGCGATGGAAACTCCAGTGGGAATTTTGGTGCTCCCGTCCCCGCACTCAATCTGCTTCCTTTCCATGGAACAGCACGCAGGCATGACCCGAAGTGTCCTTGGGCAGGTTGGCATGACCTGAAGTGTCCTTGGCCAGGTTGGCATGACCCAGTGTCCTTGGCCAGGTTGGCATGACCCCCTCCAGTGGAATGAGATGATCCTTAGGGTCCCTTCTGACCCAAACCATGGCTGGATTCCATGATTCCAGGAAAACTGAGGCTCCCAGGATTCCTTAGCAGCAGCAAACCCGAATCCTCTGGGTTTTCACCCCCGTGTGGTGCAGTTTGGGAAGGAGTTGGGGCTGAAGAGAGGGAATCATTGCCATGAGGATGGAGCCAGATTTAACTTTGCCTTCCTGCCCTCGGGAGCGATGACCAGAATGTCATTAATAAAGAGCAGTAGGTGGCCCAGGAGGAAAAGACCTCAATTCCTGAAAGCAGGACACACATGGCAACGTGGGCATCAGCCAAGAATTCCCAAGGAATTCTGCTGGAGCTGTTTAGGCCACCGGGGCTCCTTGTTGGGCTCAGCAGAACCGACTGGATCCCTCCTGGGAAGCCACGTCCACTTGGTGGTTCCCTGACCTCAATCCACATCTTCCCTGCTGCAAAAACCCCAGTGCCTGGGGGGAATCCAGCCTGGATTTGGATGGGATTTTGGTGGCAGGGCTGGAACTCGGAGTTGGGTGGAATGACAAGGACAGAGGGGCCGGGGGGTCACCAAGGGGAGGTTGGGAATGTGCTGGGGTAGCCCCTGTGGCAGCAGAAACTGGTTATATATGAGAGGGGTGTTAAAAATTATACACATCCTGCATTTAAATATGTAAAATGTTGAAGATATACAATGTATTATATGCTATATAACTTCTAATAATGTATAACATATTCTGTATAATACAGCACACAATAAATATAATAATATATAATAGCATTATTACCTGTGCCAGCTTTATCACTCCCCAGGGACTCTGCATATTAATGATATGAAACATTAATAATATATTAAATCATAGCAAGGAACAATATATAATATAGAACTTATAATATACACCTGATTATCTTCTTTATATCCTATAATTCCAGGGCTTCTAGGACTCTGTTTTCCTCAAGCTGCTGCTCACCCAGAATCCTCCAAGTGGAACAACCCAGGCATTGAAAACCCTTTGGAAAATGTTCCCAGCCCCAGGACCCTGCTGGTCCCTGTACCCCGGGTGAGGCTGTGCCACACCTGATAAACCCATAAAGGGCCACTAACTCTGTTTTGGGGGCTCAGCCCCCCAAATCTCTCCCATTCTTTGCTGCAGGTTCAGAAATTGGCTCCTGGGAGCGTTTTAGCCACGAAACATCCTCCCGGTGCCTTTGGGAAAGCTGGATGTGGTGCCTGCATTCAGTCGCAGGGGCCCTGCTGATTTGTACAAATATTTGGGTGGGTGAGTGCAAATATTTCCCTTTCCATCTCTTCCCCTGCTGGAAATGAGAGCAGACAGCCCATCCTGGGCCATGGGACAGCACCGTGAGATATCCCAGGAGTCATCCAGCCGTGGGAATAAGTGTAAGAGCCCTGGGAGCCAGGTGTAAATAAAGCCCCGGTCATTAAACCCCTGTAAGACGCTGCTAAAGAGCTTAAAGGTTCTGTAATTAAATGTGCTCCGCTGGAGCTGCAGATTCCCGGAGCAATCCAAGAGAAGCGACGCCCTTCCAGGATCCCCTCCTTTATCCCATCACTCCCAAACACCCCGACAGCTCCAAACTGGGAATTCAGGACACCGAGGGCAAATCCTCCACAGGAGCAGCAGCTCTCTTCCCACTCCGTGTTCCTGCTCGAATCTCCGGCTTTATTTTATAGCTCAGCCCTCAGAAATGGTGGATTTGCCTCCCTCGGAGTCCTGCTGGAATGAAAACCCAAGTCTCACACCCTGGGACGTTTCTCCAAGGCAGTTTTCCCAGGGGTGATGGTGGATCCCAAGATCCTGCTTTGGGAATCCCTGGGGATCCAGAGACCCTGAAACAAAGCCCTTCCTCTTGAAACCAGGGAAAAATGGGATTTTTGCCTTTTACAGCCTCCCCCTTCCTGTGATATTTCTGCTCATCCCAGCGCTGACCCCCCACCTTTCCCAGACCCCCTCCCGAGACCCCCCCTGGGAAAATCAGCACCTTCCCTATGGAGCTGGGAATGGAACCCCCCCCCAGCTCCCCACGGCTGCGTTTGGGTTGTTGCTCAACAGTTTCCTCCCTTTTTCCCCTAAAAGCTCTCGCTCCACCTTTCCCTGGAAGTCAGGGAGCAGCTTCCTGCGGGATCCCCCGTGTCCTGCCCTGGGCTCTGCCCGGGGATCCATCCAGAGCTCAGGAAAAGAGGGTTTCTCATGCTTGGAGCTGAATTCCCCTCGCCTGTGCTGGAGGTGAGAGCTCCAGATGCAAAGCCCTCCGTGGGGGTCAGCGTGGGGTGGACACGGCTCGTGGATTCCAAAGGGATGCCCTGCACATTCCTGCCTGATTCCCACGCAACGCTCCTCCCAAAAAACTCCCCCTGAACCGGGAGTTTGTGATCGGCTCGGGTTCTGCTTTAATTTCCACGGAGCTTGGACCCCCCTGTGGCCTTTTGGGGCTTTTCCAAACTCAGGTCTACGCTGCAAAAATAATAACAGTGAAAATAATAGCAATAAAAAAAGCTTCAGCCTGGATATAACTCCACTGCGAGCACCAAACTTTAATCCCCTTCAGGGCCTTGTTATCCTCTTTGCTGAGACTCATCCCATTGCGTGGGGAGTGTCTCCAGAGGGGATCTATGGATAAGGGACAAAGTAGGTGATTTATTATTTTTTTAATGTTTTTAATTCTTTTTAATTTATTTTTTATTGGTGGGGGGAGAACAGGAGCTCAGAGCAAAGTGAGGAAAAAGGGAAACCGTCCTAAGACACACTTCCATATTTAAAGAATTCATTTCTTCCCCCTCCTGGAACGCCACAGAGCGTTTCAAAAGGACATTCGACCCGGGAATATCGGGAATATCGACCCTAATCCCACCTTTATCCAACGCAAAATGGCAGCAGCAAGAAAGCAGGGAACCCGACGTGCCCCCGCCAGGCTCGGAGCCGAAGGTTCTGGCGCCGGGGAGGAGGGGAGGAAGCGCTCAGAGCTCCCATCAGATGTTCGGCGAATTATTTCAGCTGCTAAAAATGCTAAACAAATTTGGCTTTCAAAGGAAATGTTCCAAAATCTTCCCCTTTGATAATTGCTTTTTTTTGGGAGGGGGGGTTGGTTTTTTTTTCAAGCCATCTGTCGGATATTTCGCTCCAGGCTCGGAGGGACGATGCTCCCAGAGCGCCCGGGGTGGGGGTGGCAGCTCCCCAGGTGAGGTTTTGGGACCCCTTGCAGTGCCTGAAGGGGCTCCAGGAGAGCTGGAGAGGGACTGGGGACAAGGCATGGAGGGACAGGACACAGG
>JAWWEE010000085.1:71791501-71807674 GCA_035221455.1 Xenops minutus | reverse complement strand
CCCCAGCCCCATCCCCATTCCCATCCCCATCCCCATTCCCATTCCCATTCCCGTTCCCATTCCCAGCAGTCCTTCCCAAACCAGATGTCGGGGCTGGTTTTCGGGAGCGGAGCCTTTGGGAAAAGCAGGAGAAAATCCCGCCTGGAGATGGAGAGCTCCCCCTTGAGATGAACGCAAATCCCGGCGAAAAGTGGGAAACCGAGTCAAATTAAAAGGGCTGGAAACTGTTCCCTCCTGCTGGAAGTTTAGGACTGTACCAGAGCCAAGTCCCCAGACATCAAAGGACTTCAAATTAAAATAAAGTGGTGCTGGAGGAAACGTGGTGGGCTGGGGGAGACCCAGTGTGGGGCTGTTCCCAGGGGGGAAATCATATGGGGTGGAATTTTATCCCGTGGAGCCGCTGTGAGCAGCTGACACTGAATTTTGGGTCCCAAAAACGACCCTTTAAAGCACCATCAGCAGTGAGACATCTCTGGGTTCGTGTCCAGGGCAGGTGGGATGAACATCCTGGAGCAGCCCAGGCCCTTCCCACGGCTCCAAAAGCAGCCCAAATGACCAGGGCAAAGCAGAGCCCAGATTTGGGAGGGTGAAATCAGGTCAGACAAAGCCCTCCTTTGTTCTTTATTTCACTGGTATCAAACGAGCAACTTAAGAGTGCAAAGCCCTGGGCTATAAATAGCTCTGCTGCTCCACTGGCGATTGGGCTTGTGAAAACAAAATCTATTCCAATCAGCTCTTTTTACTGGCCTTCTGAAATCAGATTTGTTTTAAAAATAAACTCCTCTCTTTTTTGGTGGGGAAAAAGTGTCCTTAAAACACCACACCCCTCCCCTGCTCTTGGGTACCTGCGACCTGAGCAAGAGGGGGGTGAGGAGGAGGGTGGGACAGTGGAAAGCAAGTCTGGACGGGCTGGGTGAAGCAGCCAGGGATGGAAGTGGTGACTGGGCTGTGGGATTCAGTCCTTCATCCTCTAATTCCCGCACTGGAATGGGGCTCTGGCCAACCAGTGCAGCTGAGATGGGAGGACATACCCATATTCCTCATTTCTGGGCTTGCTGGGCTGAAAGGCAAAAGGAAAGTTTGTGCTTTAAGGTCACAAGAGCCAGGTTACCCAGACCTTGAAATATGGGTGGCCCAGATTCCCAAATCCTGCTCTGCACGGAGACAGAAGTGATAGGAATAACAGAGAGAGAGAGAGAGAGAGAACCCTCGGCTCCCTAATTTGATGCCACTCACGAGGAATGAGCAGTTGTTTTCCAGAACTTACATTTAAACTCATTTAAAAGACATTAAACCTTCAATTAAAGAAATGAAGCTGTACACACAAATCCAGCTCTGCAAGTGGGAGCCTCCCAGTCCCCCCAGCCTGTACCCAAGCTAAAATTCCCCTTCCCTTCCCCGCCTCCTCCTGCTCAGCCCCGTGCCCATCCGATGCCAGGTCCTGGCAGCGCTGCTGGCAGGACATTATCCATAAAGCCTGTAATCCAATCCCGCCCTTCCGACAACGGTTTCACAGGATTTCTTTTTTCAGGATATTTTCTATTTTCCTCCCCGTGATCCCATGTAATGCATAGTCTTGGCATTTCTTATCACTTCCAACCATGCCTTGCGCAGGTTTTTTTATGTTTGTTCCAAATTCCGGCGCCGCGCGTCCTTTTTGCCTCAGACCAAAAGCCTATCGCGCCTTCTCATCAGTTTAATTAAGCCAGGGCCGAGCCAGGGCAAATGTTTGATTTTGACTCCAAAGGTGCATGCAAATCACCGCCTCCATTTGATTCAGATGGAAAAGGCTCCCTGCTCCATCCGTCCTGGATGCGGCGCCGAGCCGCCTGCCAATTTCCGTGCTCGGAAACCGGGGGGGGTTGGAAATGAAAGGCTGAATTCCCAGGAAATGAAAGGCTGAATTCCCAGGAAATGAAGGGCTGAATTCCCACATTAAACGGGAGTTGTGGCGGGCATTGTTTTGTCAGAGCCAACTCGGCTGTTTTCACTCGAGGCAAGCGCCGTTTGAATTTATCAACTCCCAACAAGCAAAGCCTGAAATTTGCCTTAAACGGCTCCGGAAACCAAATTTCCCAGCCTGGGAATGAGCTCCAAATGGCTTCTCCTGTAATGGCTTCCCATTAAAAGCGCTTCCAAGCGCAGCTGTGGCGATGGTACCCATGGAAGGGATGAACCTGCACCTTGAGCTGGAACAACACTCTCCCAGGAAAACATCCTGTTTCTACCCGGACAAATCCGGATCGGTGACATCCTCGGGAATTCCAACCCCGTGTCTTGGAAAACAGGCTGAGGGAGGGGACGTGGAGCTCGCAGAGCTCATTGCCATGGAAGCTCCTGATGGGGAACGCTTTGGGTTGGAAGGGACCTCAAAGAGCACCCCGTTCCATGGAGGAACAGTGTAGCTTTGCCCGCTCAGGGAAGGCTGGGGCAGTGGTAGATCTGGGAATGCCTGCTGGAATGTCCCCTCCCCACCCTGGGAACGCACATCTTGCTCTGAGAGGTCACTGTTATCACCACGTTGTTGCTCCTTCCTGTTTCCCAGTGCTGGCAGGATGGGAGTTTGGAGCCACTTCTCGGTTTTGTGATCCATGGAGAGTTCCTTGAGTTCCTTTCCCCCATGCCTGGGAGCAGTGGGAGCCGTCCATGCCCTCTCCCATTGGCTGAGTTGGCTTGTGATTTCCAGGGCTGTGAATCTGCTCTGTAAAATTCCAGAGCTTTCTCACACCTGCTCCCAGGCTTTCCCCCTCACCTCCCTGTCTCGTTCCTTTCCTCAGGAGGAATTTCACTTTCGTGCTTTCAGGAAGCTGGGCTGAGCCTCGGCAGCACCTTTGTGAAGGAAGGGGCAGGTCCTGCAGCTGCTGCTCCTCCAGGCAGGACAGTTGTCCCCATTCCATGGTGGTGACCCACCGGATTCCCAGGCAGAACACCTGCCAGGTAACCAAGAGCACACCTTGCTCATGCCCATCCTGCTGGATTTGGGGCTCTCAACAGTGTCCCCAAGCCTTGTGGGATCCCTTGTGTGAGCAAACAGGTTGTGGCTCGCCCCAGTCACGTCCCATCTGCAAACGCGGATGGAATCTGTGGAGCCCTCTGGCTCCAGCCCCTGGCACAGCCCTCCCTCACCCTCAGCACTGTCATTTCCCTTCCCTGCGTGTTTTCTTCTGGATCCAAATGTTTTTCCAGACCGACTGCATGTGAGTTATTTATTGCGAGTGTATTTTCCCTGGAAATAAATCGGCGGGGCTGTAATTTGGATATAATGTTCCCCAAAAGCCATTCAGGCAAAATTTCTTTTTAACTGTGGCTAATTACGGATCGGCGGCTGCTCGGCACCAAAACCGGGAGCAGCCGACGGAATGTTGATTATTTCCCTCACAAAGGGGAAAAAGCATAAATTCTTTCTAATGGGATCTTTAATAATAAAAAAGAACATAATCATTACTACCCAAAGACGGATGGCTTCCATGGGGTTTCCTCACCGGCATTTTGTCTGATTCCATCTCTGGTGCGCTCGCAGCATTAATTATTGGAGACTAATTAGGCAAAATTGCAACGGCAACCCTGATGCAAGTGGGTCTCCCAAACCCCAAACTCCTCGCTGCGTCCTTGCTGCTCGTTCCTTTGTCCCTCCGAGTGTCCCGGCAGCGCTCGGATGGCCCCACTTGGCTTCCTTAGGATTAGGGCTGTTGATGGTGGGAGCAATTTCCCAGCTTTAAAGAGCAGCTCCCCCTCTCTCCTTCGTGAGTTCCCAGGAGTGCTTTGACTCCCGTTGCCTCATCGTGGCCTGTTCCCAGCTCCACGGAGAGCCCCCGGCTCCGCAGGTACCGCCTGCAACGTGACCTCGTCCCAGCTGGGCTGCAAATGCTGACGGCGGCTTTGCTGAGCCAGCTCAAGCGCTGCCTCAGCTCAACAAGGTCACCGAGTCCCTCTTTCCCCAGGGACAGCTGTCCTGGGGTCTGGGAGAGCCGGGACACGGGGGATTTCTGCAGGAAGGAGGGATCCGACGGCTCCCTCTGTGCTGGATTTCACCCCACAGCGCTCTCCTGCCTCCCTCGCTCTGCTGTGGGGAGAGGAAAAGGGGCAAAACTCGGGGAATGGTGTTGCTCCTTTTGTTGGATAAGAAATCCACCCGATTCCTCTGTGATATCCCTGATTTTAGGTGGGTCCCGACCTCTCCCTGTGTTGGGGGCACTGGGAGGGTCCATCACCCCCCTCTCTGCCTCCAGCAGCCTCCCTCCTGCATATGGAAGAGCACAACTATTTCCTTCTCCCACCTTTCCCACACCAAACAGGCCCGACTCTCCCAGTCTTCCCTCTCAGGGCATTATTTTTCGCCCTCGGATGGTTCTTGCTGCTCTCCCTGGACCGGCTCCAGTCTCTGCATGGCTTCTCCAAGGGCTGTACCCGGGCCAGAAATGTTTCTCCAGCTGAGCCCTTCCTGGAGCGAGGGATTACTTCATGTGTCTCCCACATGACATTCCTCTTTAGACATCCTGGTACCCTGTTTGCTTTTTTTTGCAGCGGGATGACATGGTGTGCTCAGCCCAGACACAACCCAGATTGCTTTCCTTGGAAAAGGGCCCTTGGATAATGTTTTCCTAAATAAAAATAATCAGGACTTGAAGCCGTGTCCTTTCCAGTTTTCCCAGCAAGGCACAGCTGAAGTTTTCTTCTCCTTTTCTTTTTTTTTCCCCCCAGCTTTTAACATTTTTCCTCACCATCCATGAGCATTGCCCAGCGAGGTTGTGGAATCCCCACCCCTGGAAGTGTTCAAAGGCAGGTTGGACAGGGTTTGGAGCAGCCTGGGATAGTGGGAAGGTGTCCTTGCCCATGGAGGGGGGTGGGACCTGAGTGATCTTTATGGTCCCTTCCAACTCAAACTATTCCATGCCCTCTTCTTCAGATTTATTCCACTGGGATTTTGGTATCGATTCCAGCTCTTTTGACTAAAAATAAACGTGGAAAGTGGGATTTCTGTGCCTACCTCAGGCTGCCACAGCTGCCAAGCAGATGTAGCTGTGCTGCAGTTTCTCTGCTAAATCTGCCTGGGACAGAATTCTCAGCATCCAGGGGAGACTGTGCTGGGAAGGATGAGGCACCCAGGGCTCCGTGGGCATCTCCACATGATGCTCCTTGACCCACAGGCTCAGCCCTGCCAGTCCCAGTGGGAAACACCAGTCACTCCTTAACCCAAGGCACCACTGGGGTCTCCTGTGGGGTCTCCCACCATCCACCTGCTGCCCTGCACCAGCAGTCCCAAGGTTTCCTCCCTCCTCCTGTCCTTGTGGAATTAATTAAATGGAAAAAAAGACAGGAAGGGCCTTCTCTGCCGGCTGCTGGGAGCTGATTTCCCTTTCCAGCAGGCTGGTTAGGAGCGTTAAAAACGAGTGGGGAAGGGTAATTAAGTGGAGAATGGGATAACCAGAGGAAGAGCCGGAGTTTTCCTCCAGCCAGCCATTCAGCAGAGCTCCTTGCTCCCCCTTGGTGAGTTGCATCATCCTCTCCACTGCTTTTTCCCTGATTACCTAAGAAGATTAAGGGCTTTGGGATGCCAGCGTGGTCTGAGAAGTCCACTCTCTCCTCGGTGGGTATTTAGAGGGTGTAATTCCCGATTAAGTTTCACTCCAGCTTCCAGGGGAGCAGGGATCCCTCGGAGGAGTGAGATCTGCTGTCAGATAGCCCTGTGAGATGCGTGGCAGGACTCCTGGGGAGCCTAATGGGATTTGCATTCCGGTGATTGCCGGAATAATCCGGCCCCCAAAGCTGCTCTGGTCACACGTATTAATCAGAGATAAAAAACTCCCGAGCAAATCGCACATTAAGCACCTATAAAATGATAAGGAATAAAGATAAATTGCCAGAGGGTGAGATACAATCCTTGCCTTTGGGGCAATCCTGACCAGCCTCTGGCACCCAGCAGCCCTTCCAGCGTGTTTCCTGGATGTTACTGACTCCTCCTTCCTTTTGGACATTTTAGTTCACAGAAATCCAGAGAAGATGGAAATGTAACCAAGGAGGGCCCGACCCTGAAACCATCAGACAATTCCCGCTCCTAGGTCCAGGTTTTGTGCCTCGAGGTTTGGAGCTGCTGGGGAGGAGATCCCAAGTGCAAACCTGTTCCCTAATTCCTTGAGCTCTGCCTGGCAAAGATTGTCCCGGTGCTGTGTATTCCCAAGGCACAGAACTGCACCTAAAGTGGCCTTTTGCTGTGGATCACAAAGTGTAGAGCATTCCCCAAGGAATTTTTGGAGAGATTTCCCTAAGACCATCCCCTTCTTGCCACGGCAAGATGTAAGTGAGGGTTTCTGGGTACCGTCAGCAGTGTCTAATCCGCCTTCTCTGACCCGTCTGGCAGCTCCTGCCGGAGCCTGCTGGGAACGGGGAGCGGTGTGTGGAGTCAGCAGGAATGGAGAATGTGCAAGATGATAAAAGAAACCAAGAAAAGGCAGGCAAAGACCCTTAAAACTTGATGAGGTGGCTCCAGAATTGTTCAAAACTCCGGGAGTTCACAGCTCCATCTTCCCCGTGCCTGGTGAGGATGGAGGGTCTGCTGGTGGGCAGGGCAGTGGCAGGGGAAGGACTCATCCTGCAGGTGTAGAATCATGGAATCCTGGAATGCTTTGGGGTGGAAGGGACCTAAAGATCATCCCGTGCCACTCCTCTGTCTTGGGCAGGGATGCCACCCACTAGTTCACGTTGCTCAGGGCCCCGTCCACATCCACATCCACACCCACAGCCACATCCACAGCCACATCCACATCCACACCCACAGCCACATCCACACCCACACCCACATCCACGGAATAGTCTGGGTTGGAGGTGTCCTTTAAGGGTCAGCTCTTCCCACCACCCTCAGCCTCCACAGCTGCCCGTGGATCTGAGGGGACTCCCTTGGAGCCCTGAGCTGGACCAGCTCTGCTGGGATCAGAGCACGGGGTCACCCTTTTGCCCAGCATGGGGTGGGCATCACCTCCCTGGAGCTGACCCTGGCACTGATGCCCCTGGGCCCCTTTGCCCAGCTGAGGGTGGGATATGGGCGTGGGTGCTGAAGGGGGGGTGCTCTGGGTGGTTGCAGGATGGGTGCTGTGGGTGGGTCCTGGGTGGGTGCTGGAAAGGTCCTGGCTATGTGTTGGATGAGTGCTGTGAGTGGGTGCTGGCTGGGTGCTGGATGGGTGCTGTGGGTGGGTGCTGTGGGTGGGTGCTGGATGAGTGCTGGCTGGATGCTGTGGGTGGGTGCTGGGTGGCTACTGGAAAGGTCCTGGCTGGGTGCTGGATGGGTGCTGTGAGTGGGTCCTGGGTGGCTACTGGAAAGGTCCTGGATGGGTGCTGGATGGGTGCTGTGGGCGGGTCCTGGGTGCTGGCTGGGTGCTGGCTGTGTGCTGGATGGATGCTGTGGGTGGGTGCTGTGGGTGGGTGCTGGATGAGTGCAATGAGTGGGTCCTGGGTGCCTACTGGGAAGGTCCTGGCTGTGTGCTGGATGGGTGCTGTGGCTGTGTGCTGGCTATGTGCTGGCTGGGCGCTGAGCACCCATGGGCGCTGCGCTGGCGCCGCGCTGTTGCAGACACAGCCAGATTGGCCACCAGATGGTACATCCCACTCTCGGAGAAATATTTGAAAGGGCAGCAAAATACAGCAGAAGCCACTTGACAGCCCACATGGCTCCCCCGGGATCCGCCAGCCCGGGCCCGCTGGAGGCACAGCCAGTGCCCGGCAGGGCTGGCGGAGCCACCCAAACACTGCCAGCTTCCAGAGGGATGCTCTCCTGGCATTCCCTGAGCCGCATCCCACCCATCACATCTGGAGCGCACCGCGAAACCCCCGCGTGTCCCTTCGCTCCCTCCCAAGGCTGGTGGAGCTGCGTGGGGAAAGGAAACGAGAGCCTCTCGCTCCTCACGCGATCCGTGTGAAGAGCAGGGATGTTTCCAGCCCTGGATGCTGCGCTGGGCTGGGAATTCTGCGAGCAGACCGTGCCGGGCAGCGGGAGGGCTGAGCTGCTCCAGCAGCCTGTTCCCTGCTGGGCTCCGGGGCTGGGCAGGGGGTGGGGGGCCAGAGATCCCAAGTGAGGGCTGAGCCTGAGGCTGGGAGTACTGGGAACCACTGGGGAACACAGGGATACCAGCAGTCCCATGCTTTGCTCCTGCATTCCCCACACACGCAGGTAGAGAGTTTAATGTGGGCAGCACAGAGCAGCAACCAAACACTAAATATTCCCAGCTTTGCCTGAAATTCTTCCGTGCTGAGTTCCCAGCAGGACTTTCTCCTGGGGTGGGGAGAGGCAGGGTTGGAAAGACAAGGGTCTGGATGGACCATGGAGGAGCAGATGGGGCTGTGACCCAGCAGAGGAGATGGGATGGCAGGAGGGGACCTGTCCCTCCTGCCAGGTGTGGGCACAGTGATGCAGCCCAGTGCGGATCCTGAGATATCCCATAGGAAACAAAGAGCTAGGAAAGCTCCAGGGACACCTGAGAGCCCCTCCCAGTGCCTGAAGGGGCTCCAGGAGAGCTGGAGAGGGACTGGGGACAAGGATGGAGGGACAGGACACAGGGAATGGTTTAGCTGGCATATTGGGAAGGAATTGCTGGCTGGGAGGGTGGGCAGAGAAGCTGTGGCTGCTCCTGCATCCCTGGGAGTGTCCAAGGCCAGGCTGGAATAACCTGATCCACGGACCATATCTCTGCCCATGGAATGAGATGCTCCTCAAGATCCCTTCCAACCCAAGCCATTCCAGGATTCTGTGGAAGGAGGCTGGCACCTCGAGGTGGCTGCTTACCAGAATTAACAGCAGTGCCCACGGTGCCACCTCGTTATCCCGGCTGATCCCCGTGCCAGCACTCCCCACGGGCAGAGCAGGAGCGATATTCCCCTCTGCCACCGGAGCCACACGGAGCCTTTCCCTTTTCCCTCTCTGCTGCCCATGAGTGCAACCCAGCAACTGCTGACTGGAACATTTCCATTGTGGAGTTTATGCTAAATATGCATATCTTAATTGCATTAGTCAAAATAATTAGCTAATATATTTTTGCATAATGACGAGGTAAGCAAATATCACCATAGCTCAGTGCTTCGTGCCTGAGTAAATTTGGGAAATTAATAGACTCCCAATTTCCTAATTATCTGCCTTTTATGCCAAACTCAAACAATGAAACGCTCCGGCGTTTTGTCATTTCGTTTGCTCCTTGGAAATTCGGGAGCACCTGTTTTTCCCTTCCCTCCCGCCCCCCTCTTGAACGAGGAAATGGGAACGATTCTTCCTCCCCTCCCCTGTTTTAGGCACTCGGAGTGGAGGGTCACAAAGTGTGAGCGTCCTGATTTCCAGGCAGAGCTCGGGTAGGAACTTGAAGAAAGCGTTTCAGGACTTAAAAAGGTGCGTCTAATTGGAAGAGAATTAAAAATTAAATTAAAAATACGAAAAGAATTAAAAATGAATTCTTTCGAGGGGAAAACGGGCAGCAATATTTGGGCATTTAATCCCTCTGGAGGTGGATTGTTTTGAGAGGAATGTTTGCAGAAGTGCAAGGCTGGAGCGTCCCTAAATCCATAAAACCCCCACCTAATCCTGAAAATTACACACAAAAAATATATATATTTAAAAAAGGTGGGTTTTTTCCAATAAGAATTGCTGAGCATCTCTAATTTGCCATTTCCCCTTTGTCTCCTGCTGAGGCAGGATCAGCCCTTCCCCTTTCCCTGCACCCAAAGCCCCAGATGATGCTGCCCAGACAGGATCCCCGGGAGCAGGACCACGCTCCAGCCCACGGCATGGGGCTGTCCTTGCCGTGACACCTGGTAAAGCTGCATCCGACACCCACTCCAAACCCCTTCCCACATCCCAGTGCCTCCAGTTTGGAGCCAGATCCCCAATCCCACCAGCGGGAGGGGGCCCGGACGCCGTGTCTGGCACTGGCGAGTCCAATCCCAGCGCTGACAGCGCTTGCACAAAAGCAATTAGCACATCGTGGTAAGCAGCTGGCCTTCCGAGGGGCAGGGAAAACAATTGGAATGGTGATGGAGAGAGCTGGTGACACTCCACACCTTCCCTGACAGGTCCCAGGGCCGGTGTCACCGGCGCTGCCAACAAAAGCCGGAGCTGCTGCTACAAAGAGCCCCAATTTGGTGCTCCCACCCTGCCCCAGCTTCCAGCTCCACGAGCAAATTGCCCTCGTTGCAGGGTGGTTTTGGGTGCGAGGCTTGCAAATTCAGCGCCGTGGGTCGCTGAAGGGGAGGCTGCTGGGACGGCTGAGCCGCCTCCCTTTCACCTGGAGAAAGGGAGAACTGGGAGGTACAACCGAAGAGCACAAACACCTGCAAACCTGCTTTTCCCGGAGCGTTTTCCTCCCTTGGAGGTGTAAAGCAGGCATTGTTCCATAGGGATGCTCCACAGGGATCCCCCCACACCTCAGAGCTTCGTGGGGCTGAAGGCAGGTTGGTCCTTCCCTCTCCAGAAAGGAAGGGAATTGTTTTCTCCACATTTTTTTGAGCAACAGGATTTTTTCTAACTAAACTCTTCATCCTCTCCCAAGGTCCCTTTTTGCGCCTGGAGCTTGTTTGGTTATGGAATCCAAGCCTGGGTTTTCCTGAAACAGCCCCTGTTCGCGGTCGTGTGTGGGTGTGAGAGCTTGGAAGTCGAGGTGGGAATGGAAATGGTAGAGGAAGGACAGAGGGAACAAGAGTCCTGTTGTGCCAGCAAGGGTGTCACGGGTGGCTCCAGGTCCCATCCCAACTGGAGAGATGGCAAAGCCCATCTGTGTGGACGAAACGAATTCCAGAGGAAGGTGATGAAATTGTAGAATCATGGAATGACTCGGGTGGGAAAGGACCTTAAAGTCCATCTCCTTCCAACCCCCCTGTCGTGGGCAGGGACACTGGGAAACCCCCGGAGCAGCCCAACCATTTCAGAATCCACGCACTTGGAGCAAAATTCCTGGAAATTCCTTCCCAGGGGAGGTTCAGGTTGGCTGTGAGGGAAAGTTTCTCCACTGGACACCTGGTAAAGCCTTGGAAGGGGCTGCCCAGGGCAGGGGTGGAGTCCCCATCCCTGGAGGGATTGAAAAGCCATGAGGATGCGACACTTGGGGACAGGGTCAGTGTGGGGGGAACTGCTGGACTCGATGGTCTGGGAGCGCTTCTGCTTCCACAGGGCTCTTGTGGCCTCTGCTTGGGGGGCCCAGGGAGGTTTTCCAGGGCTCCTGTGGGAACGGGGGGCTGCTGTGGTGACTCCGTGCCCACCTTCTGCCAGCGAGGCAGCGAGCGCAGCGGGTTCATCCCGTGTTTGGGATATCACTGTCAGCAACTGTCTCGGGAAACTTCTGCAATATAAATGAACCAGCTGGTATTAGGGAAAGTGTGAAGATCCGATCCTCCCTCCCTCCCTCCCTCCCTCCGTGGGGCTGGGGGAAGGGAGAGGGAGTGGCAGTGCTGCGAGGTTTGTCACGTCGAGCCGAGAGATGCGGGGCTGGCAGAGGCTGTGCCACCCTGGCCAGGCAAACCTGCTGGTCTTGTCCCTGGGCAGATGTTCCTCAGCCTTGTGGCCCGTCTCTGCTGGGAATCCCAGTGGGAAGAGGGGCCTCTCCACCCAGCCTGGCCCCCCTGAGCGTCCCTGTGCTGCGACACGGGGCAGAGGACACAAGCTGGCCATTAACTTGTCCATATGTCGCTTTTGCTTGGCTTCCTAAAGCGGGAAACTCTTCAATATCCCGATTTGAGCCTGATTTTCCTGGGAGTCGCGTGGATCTCGCCTCGTGTGGTGGATGTGACCCCCACCCTGCTCATCCGAGGGCTCAGCCGGACTCCTGGGGCCAGGAATGCCATGGATGTGCAGGATCAGCCCCGCAGGGATGTGCAGCTCACGGGCTGCCCTCTGACCCTCCCTCCTGCTCCTGCTTTCCCCCAGGACAGTGGGGCCTCCAGAGCTTGGATCTCCTCCTCCTGAGCTGCAGGTCCATTGGATCCTCTGAAGAACACCCGTTGTGCCCTTGTTTTCCAGTGGGGATGAGCAGCCAAGCCTTAAACCCGAGGAGCAGCTGCAGCTGGGGCTTTCCTACGGCGGGTCCTCGTCTGTCCCCAGTGCTGGGCAGCTCCTTTGGGATCCTTTGCCATCTCCTCCCCGTGCCTGGACTTCTCCCGAGTTTTTCCAGGGGGAGCAGCCGCTGGGGGAGACTTGTCTGCGACATTTGCAGCCTTTTGTTTGCAGCCTCAGCCAGATTGGGAGCAATCACAAGTCATTTCCATCTGACGCTCCCTCTCCAGCCTGCCCGGAGCGGGCAGAGTCCCGCAGGAGCTCCTGCTGGCAGGGACACTCCAGGAGGGCAGGGGACATGGAAATGTCATCCCACACCTGGCCCTGGCCCTTTGGGCTGAGCTGGGCCCCCCCTGCAGTGGGGCTGGAGGTGATCGGGCCAGCCTGGCTTTGTCCCCAGAGGTCCCAGCTCCACACCAGGTCACCCAGGTTGGGTGGCTTTGCTGGTGGGGCACTGCCAGGCACAGCTCCAGGGTCACAGCACCCCTCAGAGAGAGGTTCCCTGAGCTGGGTGGGACCCACAAGGATAATTCCTCACCCTACAAACAGGTTTGGGTGGCAAAGCCCCTCCTGCCCCCTGATGCCAGTGCGTCCCAGCAGCCCCTTCCCTGATTTAGAGCCAGCTGCTGTGTTTGCCCGGCGTGGAAAATCGTGCTGTCAGCAATATCACAGGAGTGATTTCTTTATCAAAGGTCATTACCAATTATTTTGTAAAGAACTGACGCTTCGGTAATTACCTGATTTTATCTTTTTTTTTTTTTTTTTTTTTTTTTTTTATGTAGGTCATTTATATTTCATTATTGTCATGTTATGGCCTATCTGCTCGCAAAGAGGAATATATTAAACACAGCGACTTCGCCTTCGTGTCACAATTATTGCCCTATATTTCATTTCCCATTTTATCTACTGTTCTGGAGAAGATCATGGCTTGTTAGTTAAAGTGGGGTATAAACTAACACACACACACACACACACACACACACACTCCTCTCCCAGCACTTTCCCTCTGTATTTCCACCCTTGTCCCTACGGAGAGCAAGGAATTTCCTATTTATTTTTAAATCCAGGGATGGTTGTGGGTACCTGGATGTTCTTGCATCACATCCCCTGAGAGGAGCCCTGTGCCAGCCTACAAGGAAACGCTGGAACTGGCACTTTTGTCTTTCCCTGTGGGATGATCTACACGGTGAATTATCTTATTTAACCCTCAGGATAACCACAGGTAAATCCTGGATCCCCTCAGTTTGCTCCCCTGTTTTTAGGCTTGCTCAAATTCCTGTCACTGATGCCAGAGCTGGACTGCTGGGAGCTCTGCAGGAGATGCATCACCCTGGCAGGAGCTGGAATTTGCTGATGGATTCCCCATCCCTGGAAGTGTTCAAGGCCAGGATGGAACAACCTGGGCTAGTGGGAGGTGTCCCTGCCCATGGCAGAGTGTGTGTGACTCTGGGACAGCGTGAGCATTGCTGCTTTCTGCTAGAGCAACCCAATGGATGCACAGCCAAGGAGGAAAAAATAGCTCCACACACACCAATTTATAGTCCCAGCTGGGATCCATCAGCTAAAAACAACAGCGACGAACCCAAAAAAGCCCCCCCCAGCCCCCAAATCTCAGGGAAAACAGTAATTCCGCCTGCAATCTGTTCTTTCCACGCTGCCTGGTTTATTATTAACCACCACTACTCTTGATTTCTGGTGGCACTGCACTGATTAGCAATTCCTTGAAGGAATTGCTGGGCTTGGAAGTTGTGTGTGAGATGTATTTAGTGGGAAGGAGGGTCGGGGCCCCCTGTTTGATCCTTAACCACGGATGTCACGTTGGAGGGGTTCAGGACAGCTCTTGCAGAACCTATTAAATGGATCAGCTTCATCCTCATAAATCCTGCTGGGCTTGGGGACTACTCTGCAGTTTCTCACCTGGTTTTCCAGTTTACCCTGACTGTCTCCTCCACATAGGGAGGAATGGGGAAGGAAGGGAAAAGCGTTGTGCAGACTCCGAGCTCCTTCTGTCCATGTATGTTATTTCTGTGGTTTGAAAGAAGGACATACAATAAAATGGATTTTTTTTTTTTTCAGGCTAGAAAGAATCAGGAGCCCCATCCTGCCACCATCCTTTGCCTTCTGTGGCATCCTCCTGGATAAGGATGGGAGCAAGTGCTCGGCTGGAATGTGCCCAGCTCCAGCCAGGCAGAGGGAGAGGAGGTGAGCGCTGGAGAGAGGGAAGTTATTCCAATGAATGACAAATCCAAGCTGAACTGCTCGGGAGCTCGTTCTGTAATGGGGCTGGCTGGGGGTATCATTTATTTCCCCCCACTGCCATAAGAGGGTTTGAATAACCCACGGAGCATTTCATTATCATTTCATTACCTGATGTCGGGAATTCCGGCGCCCTTTAATAGAGCCGGTCTCCGGTGGGAAATACCAGGGAATCACACCTGACAGGTGGTTGTTTTTATTCCCCAGTGCTTGGAATGGGAGAACTGGGGCTGCCAGTGGGATGGGGCTGGGATCCTGATCCGGGGGAACCGGTGACCTCCCCCCCCCCATCCCTGAGCACGGGCTGGGAGCTCAACATTCCCGGGCATCGCTGGCAGGACCAGCCCCATTTTGGGCTGATCCAGCTGCCATCCAGATGTTGTCATCCCACTCTCCCGGTGCTCCGGTCGCTGGTCCAAGCACCGGCTGCAGGGCAACGTGGCCAGAGAGTTAATGAACAGCAATTACGCTTAATTTTCTGAAGAGCAGGAGCCCCCAGGAGGCGGCACGGCCGCATTGAGCCATCACGGGGCTGTCAGGGAGCTGCTCCCGCCTGACCTCACCCTTCCTCCGTCTGGAGGAAGCGCTGGAAAAAGAGATGCCACGGCTGTCTCTTGCCAGATGTGTGACTGAAACCAGATGTGACACATCAGCTGAGAACAACCGCGCGTCAGCTCAGCCAAAGGCTGGCCAAGCAGCTCCGACGGCGCTTCCTGCCCTGCTCGGGAAAAGACCCACCGAGGGTTTAGAAATCAGAGGCTCCACTCCCAGCGTGGGTGGCTGGCTGGGTGGGTGGGGGGATGTTCCACTCGGGAAAAACAACGCGCGGCAATAAACGGCGCCCCGACAAACGCCGGCAGAAGTTCCGCTGCCCGCGATGGATGCTGGCGGTGTGAACGGGAGGTGGGAGGCACGGAGCTCCGGGGAAGGGGCCGAGAGCGAGCCCCCCGCACGCAGCAGGCGGGGAGCGGGCCGGGGAGGTGCGGGAGCTGCCGGGGGAGCGGGGCGGGCTGCGGGCACTGCGGGGAGGCTCATTTCATGCCTAGGTGACTCTGCCAGACACGTCTCGTGCTCTACTTAGCATTTAGCCTCCCCTGCCACCACCGCATGTGCGGGCGCAGATGTTGCCATTTATCTTTCATTCCCTTTTTCCAGCGGCAGGTAAAGGCTCTGCCCGAGAGCGGGACACGCGGCTGCGGCAGCGACCCCTTCCCGTGCCCGCATCCCTTCCCGTGCCCGCACCCCGCAGTGTGCCCGCATCCCTCAGTGTGCCCGCACCCAGCCCTGTGCCCGCATCCAGCCCTGTGCCCGCATCCCTTCCCGTGCCCGCACACCTCAGTGTGCCCGCACCCAGCCCTGTGCCCACATCCCTTCCCGTGCCCACAATCCATCCCTGTGCCCAAACCCTTTCCCGTGCCCGCACTCCTCACTGTGCCCACAGCCAGTTCTGTGCCCACATCCCTCACTGTGCCCACATTCATCCCCGTGCCCACATCCATCCCTGTGCCCAAACCCCTTCCCATGCCCGTAGCCATCCCTGTGCCCACATCCATCCCCATGGCCATATCAACCCTGTGCCCACATCCACCCCTGTGCCCACATCCACCCCCCTGCCCACATCCATCTCCATGCCCCTCCTTGCCCCCAGGGGGCCCAGGCACCCTGCAGAACACGCTTCACGATGGGCAGCCGATCACAGAATCCCAGGATCACAGGATCGTGGACTCCCGGGGTGGAAAAGCCCTCCAAGGTCCCCAGGTCCACCCTGTGCCCGATGCCCACCTTGTCCCCCAGCCCAGAGCTCTGAGTCCTGCCTTGGGCACCTCCAGGCTGGGCACTCCAACCCTCCCTGAGCAGCCCCTGCCAAGGCCTGACCACCTTTTCCATGGAGAAATCCC
>JAWWEE010000085.1:71781395-71791401 GCA_035221455.1 Xenops minutus | reverse complement strand
GAGGGGAAAGAGGTGGGAAACGTGAGGGGAAAGTGCTGAAAACATGAGGGGAAAAGTGTTGAAAATATGAAGGAAAAAGCCGGGAAATGTGTGGGGAAAAGGCTGGGAAACGTGAGGGGAAAAGTGCTGGAAATGTGAGAGGGAAATGCTGGAAATGTGAGGGGAAAAGTGCTGGAAATGTGAGGGGGAAAGTGCTGGAAATGTGAGGGGGAAATGCTGGAAATGTGAGGGGGAAATGCTGGAAATGTGAGGGGAAAGGGCTGGAAATGCAAGGGAAAAGTGCTGAAACCGCTGTGGCACGGCCGCGTGAATTTCTATAGACGGAAAGTAAATATATTTACACAACAGGGATATTTGTTGCAAAACATTCCCGAGGCGAATGTGAGGGGAAATGGATTGTTGGGTGATGGCAGTGCTTGTTGACAAAACACGGTGGGAAGGAAAACTTTGGGATGAAAGGAGCCTGAGGCACATTGAATAGCACATGGCAGGGGCAGAGCAGGGCACAGAGCCCGGGCAGGGACTGGGAATGGGGCTGGGACTGGGACTGGGACTGGGACTGGGACTGGGACTGGGGCTGGGACTGGGACTGGGGCTGGGACTGGGACTGGGGCTGGGGCTGGGGCTGGGACTGGGACTGGGACTGGGGCTGGGACTGGGACTGGGGCTGGGGCTGGGACTGGGACTGCTCACCCAGCACAGCATCACCTGTCCCATCCCAGCACAGCATCACCTGTCCCATCCCACCCTTCCCGTGGGATCTTCCCAGCAGTTCCCATCCCCTGTGCCAAGGTTCTGTATTGCACTTGGTTTAGCTTTGCTAGTCTAAGCACATTATTAATTGGTTCTCTTTTTATTTACAATACTATTGCCTGAGAACTCTACTCCGGTCGGTAATTGAATTTTTGGAATACAGTAATTAAAAAAGTCAAAAGAGCAATAAACAGGAGCGTCCGTAAATAATTGCATCGGAGGACGGGCATAAATCACCCAGATTAAATGATTTTAGATCATATTTGAACTCCTTAATTTTAATTTATGGCTTCCAGAGGATTTACAGCCTCTGCTGACTTTGTTTTCCTGCGCCTGCCTCGGAGCCGCCGCGCTGAGAAAAAGCTTTTCAGGAATCCTTGGATATTTTGGTTTATAATCTCATTTCCCCAGGTTATGCCGGTGGTGCTCCGCAGGGGTGAGCTGTGTTCCCTGTTCCCACTCCGGGGGCAGCTCCAGGGAATCCATGGCAGGGAGGGGAAGGAGCAGATTTATCCAGGGCTGTTGGTTTAAAAACAGTGATTTCCAACCCAGTCATCAATAGGGAATTCTGCTGAGAAAAATCGGGAATTCTGCCAGGAGAGATGGGGAGGGACCACTGTCCCCCAGGGCGGCCGCTGGGGCACAACAAGAGGGAGTTTCTCAATATTTATCAAGTGTTTGGCATGGCATTTTCCCTTTGAAACGTCACTTTATCCCCTTAATTTCACTAAAAATTCCTGCAAGTTGCACTACCGGCATTACAAGGAAATTCCCAGGCTGTTTGAAGTTTATTTAGTGATTTTTCTGCGCCACTCTGAACTTTATTCCCCGTCACTTTTGCACCGTGCCATCTTTCTGGATTCCACTTGATAAGCACTTGCTGCCGAGAGGAGCGATGGGTTTGGGAGGCTTGATCTCCCAGAATTCCATTTTCCCTGGCATGGCATCAAAAGATGACAAATATCTTGAAAGAAGACAGAAGCTTCATTGTTGCTATTTGAGGAGCTCAGCACGTCAAAAGGAGAGGCGGGCTGTAAACGGGGCTATTATTTGGGAGAAGTGTTTCCAACCCCTGGGTTGATAATTCTGCCCGACTTTCTCGGGAATGAGGGCTGTTGGGATGGAGTGGAGCTGTTGGGATGGAGTGGAGCTGCGGCGTGACAGTCGGCACCGTTGTTTTCCTGAGGCACTGGGAAATGTCACTGGGGGGAGCGCCGCTGCCAGAGGCACATTTTAACTGGCACTGGGAGGGAGTGGAGGATCTCAAAGCATCTCTGGGAAAAATAGGGAAAAAAACCACACAACTAGGAGACTTGTCATGACGCATCCACAAATCCTTCCCCTGGCAGCGAGGGAAGCAGGGAAGGGATTTGCAAAATGAGGGTGGGAATATGGGACTGTCTTTCCCTTCAAAACAGCACAACCTGCTCTTCCCGGCCCCTCATGGTGTTGGGTCCGGGTTACAGGGGATGGTGGAGGAGTGGGAAGCTGTGTGGGGTGCTGGAAAAGAGACTGGATGTGGATGTGGAATGGGATAGTGGCCAGGGATGGCAGCCTAGGGATGAGGGTGTTTGGTGGGATGATAGACAGGAGATGGTGGATAATATTATCATCTGAATAAAAATCCAACATTTCCCAGGCTTTCCAATATTTCTCTCCCCATAAAAAGAAACCCCTAGCCATAAGAATCATTTTAATGCATGTTCTTCCAGGACAGAAACATTTTCATCCCACATCCAGCCTCATTCTCTCGAGCTCACAACAGCCTGTGCTGCGTCGTGCCAGACGGGAAGAGTTGCCAAGCTCTTCCCCAAAAAAATTTCACTTAAGGAACACCTTGCTCATTCTGAGAGATCGGGCACATGTCAAAATAGACGGAGGGAAGAAACTGGGCAGGGATTTCTGAGCGGAAAGACTTGTTTTTCCACCCCCCCTGCCACGGGCACGGCCACCTCCCACCAGCCCAGGTTGCTCCAAGCCCCGTCCAACCCACCCGTGGACACTTCCAGGGATGGGGCATCCACAGCTCCTCTGGAAAACCTGTGCCAGGGCCCCAGCAGGAATTCCTTCCCCAAGTCCCCTCTAACCCAGTTGCCCCTTGTCCTGTCCCTAGATGGAAAAGGTGAGTCAGCCCGGGCTGAGGCTCTCGCCGCCTCATTTCCCCCCTTCCCCAGCAGCTCCTGCAGAGCGTGCCCCCGGAGCAGCTCCCCTGGCTGGCGCAGAGGGAGCCCTTTCCCGTGTTGCCGAGGCTCGGCGCTGTTGGAAGGGGCGGCGGGGAGGCTGCCAGCTCCGGGTACAGCCTGCGAGCCTTCTGCGTGAGCCCCGTCGGGTTTAATGGCTCAGCTGCAGGAACAGGCTGATGCACTCGGCTTCGGAGCTTGGCATTGGGAGCCGCCTGACAGTTCCATATGAATATTAGCCATCTGCGGGGTAGGAAGCTACAGCTCTCAGTTCCCTCTTCCTCCAGCTCCTCTTGCTTTTTTGCCCTTTATTTTTTTAATTCTTTTTGGTGGAGAGAGCAATTGCAGAATCGTGTTTTCCACTGGTCTCCGGACTGAAATGAACACTTCTTCCCACTGCCTGGCCAATTTTTAGCCTCCTAAAATGAATTAATTTGCATAGATAATTATATAGATATTTATATCTATATATAATATAGATATTTTGACTGATCCTTATTATAGTTATCCCATTCCTGGAAGTGTCCAAGGTCAGGTTGGACACCTTGTCTAACTGGAAGCTGTCCCTGCCCAGGGCTGGAGATTGGAACTGGGTGGGTTTTGAGGTCCCTTCCCACCCAAACCATCCCAGGATTCTACGATCCCATGGCCACATCCCCCAAGAGCCTTTTGCTTTGACCCCAGGGAGCATCCCACGGCTGAACATCCCCAGTGACTCCAGTGGAAGAGATCGAGTGTAATTCCTTTCAAGAGCACAATTAAGAAATCACTTACTTGGGCTTTGTGGGATTTTGCCACAGATCTTTGGGCAGGAAGGGACGTGGATGCTGTGCCTGGAAAACATCTGCTGGGACAGGGTGGCACATGGAGAAATTTAATCCAGGGCATTGCTGTGCATCTAAATGGGGGGATAGGAAACATCTTGGTTGTTTGTGGAAGGAATATCCTTCCCTGGGCAGAAATGGGGATCAAAGGGAATGTTTCTCCCTGTAGTCATGTTGAGTTTATGGGGATACCATGCCCAGAATCCTGGCACAGTTTGGGTTTGGAGGGACCTTAAAGCTTTTCTCATCCCACCCCCTGCCATGGGCAGGGACACATTCCACTACCCCACGTTGCTCCAAGCCCCACCCAAGATGGCTTTGGACACTTAACCAGGAATTAAGTGCAGGAAACACCACCCCCAGAGTAGATTAGTCAGTCCCATCCTGCTCCAACCACCTGCCCTTCCCAGGACCCTCCCAAAATCTCAGCCACCCATCCCTTTACACCATCCCTCCGGTCTCCATGTTCACTGTCTCCCAGGAACTTTGCAAGCTCCCCATTACCAAAGGTTGTAGTAAAGATTCCTGTGTCTGTGGCTTAATAACCCCCAAATTAGTCCCGCCGGAATTAGCCGTAATTAAGGACATTGTGAAATACGGCGGGGGCACATGGAATTACACTGTATTACTTTATTAATAATATTCTTTAACTACACTGTAAATTGCTATTAGGCCTGAACATTCCTGCCTGGATATGGAAATAGTCTTTTGCTATGCTAATCTAACACAATTTTCTTTTAAATGTAAACAAATTATACTCTATTAATATGCTGTTCTACTTGCATAGTTAATTATTGTAACAGTAAGGAATAAAATGGTTCGGCTTTCGCTGTTTCTGATGGAAAAAGGGCTACATAAATAGTTTAATAGGGAGCTAATTATGCAAAAAATTCCGATGCCGAAAATGTGTTTGTAATTGCATTAAAATGGTCTTCTGTTCAAATATTGGAAAGCCGGCTAATTGGAGGCGAGCTGGAAATTTAAATATTGTGAATCGATGATTTTCATACAGTACATGTTTGGTTGCGTTTCTGTTCATATTTGTCTTTGGGAATGAAGGGAATATTTAATGGTGGTTAATAAGAGGAGCTCTGGGTTTCATATCAATGAGGGAAGACGGGGGGAAACAGCAGTTTTGAAGGTTTGTGCCACGATGTTGACCCGGATTTGGGTGGTGGCTCCCATGGAAGCCCCATAAGGACTGACCTTCTCTGTCTCCCCAACTCCCTCACAGGAGTTTGGAGCCAGGGGGGAGTTTGTCTTGTCTCCCAAGCAGCAGCAACAGAGGAAACAGCCTCCAGTTGCACCAGGCCAGGTTTAAGTTGGATATTGCCCAGGGCAGTGCTGGAGTGCCCATCCCTGGAAGTGTTCAAAACAAGGGTGGATGTGGCCCTTGAGGACATGGCTTAGTGGTGAACTAAGTGGTGGGGGACTTGATGATCTGAAAGGTCTGTTCCAACCTTAACAATTCCATGATTCTATGATTCCATCCCTGGCAGAGGGGTGCTCATGGCCACCAAACGAGCTGGTGTGGCCACCAACTCCCTGACTGATGTGCCATCAGCCATCCCACAGGGAGCCGATGTCCCATCGCCACCACGCAGCTGGAAAAGGCTCCTGACACGGGGACAGGGTGGTGGCAGCGAGGTGACAGCGAGGCCCCTGGTGTCCCCAGAGGGCAGGAGCACAGGCAGGAGCAGGGACAGCAGGATGTGACCCACGGGGCACGGTGTCACCTCCGTGGGGCCCACACGGTGTCGGCACCGGCGCGCTCGCAGCCGAGCACGGCAACTTGGAGTGGGAACAGGCAAACAGCTTGTGGTACAAAGCAAAGGAGAGAATTCCAAATGGCTAATCTCCAGCCACCCACACAAGTTTTGTCTCTCTTTAGCACCTTTCCCTGTTGCTAAGTCTCGCATCCAAAAAACCGGAGAGGAGACACTCCAAATTATGCAGCAATATTGTGTCGAGCCGCTGAAAACAGGCTCGGGGAAGAAGAGCTCCGGGAACGCGGCGCAGTCCTTATTATCTTTAGCAAAATGATGATTATCTTTAGCGAAATGATGATTTTCTGCAGGCTAAATGACACGGGGCACGCAGGACCAGCAGCCCTGTGCCCTGGGGGGCTGCAGCCCGGGTGGGGGGCTCTGTCCCCCCGTGCTGCCACAGGGGCACAGGTGGGGCAGTGACACGGGGAAAGGGTGACCGTCCTGCCCACGGATTTATCCATGAGAACGCTCCCATCTTTCATGGATTGAGCTTCCCAGAGTGTGCAGGGCCTGGATCCACGTGAGGCTCCCACGTGCCACCACTGAACTGTGGATCATAGGAAGCACAGCCCACTCCAAGGCCATCAGAGTGTCCCCAGGGCCTTGGGGAAGGGCTGGAGGGGAGGATCTGTGTCTGCTGTGGGCTGTGCTTTAAGCCTGGCTTAAAGGGCAGGAGGAGAAGGGCAAGTGCTGAATGAGGAAGGAGTTCCAAGGAGCAGGAACACGGGGCTTGGAGCAGGGCAGAGGGCTCTGGTGGTCCCCGATCACTGCTGAGCCCAGCAGAGCTCAGGGCTGCTGGCAGTCCCCAAAAGCAGGGAAGCCTCTCCCCTCCCACCCAGCGTGCCCCAGCACACAGGGCATGCTGTGTGTGCCAGTCCAGCCCCAGCTCTGCCCTCACCCACCCGCTCCATGCAGGGGTAGGAGGGGCCGGGCTGGCAGAGCTGCCCTGCGAAGGCAGTTCTGTCCTTGCCAATCCTGCACAGGCCCTTCAGATGTGTCGGATTAAACAGGCACACGCACACCTGCTTTGTGTTCTGTGACATGAGCCACCTGCTTTGTGATGTTTCCAGTTTTAAGGGGGCAAAATTGCTTAAAATACACACGAAGGCGCATGGCATGGGCAGAGGAGAGCCCTCCAAGTGAAAATTCCTGGCAAATTAGCTCAGTCCGAGAGTTAGCCCTTCAATTTTCATGGCAAATACCTCACCAGACCCAATTCCTTGAGCTTGCTCGTCAGAAGCCGAAGAAATCGTTTGCTACATGGAAAAAAAAAATAGAAAATGAGCAAAAAAAAAAAAAAAAGGCAGAAAAAAAAAGACATGTCATATCCCAGCTATCCTGCCAAAATCCCCAAACAGCTTCCTAGCTGTTTAAGGGAAGAGCATCTGAAATATCTTTGCGGAGCCGTGTCTGTTTGTCTGACAGATGTCTGCAACGTACTGGGAACTGGAGTCATGCTCCGAATGTAAATAAGATTATAGGCCTTTAAATATTCCCATTCCGTTGTATTTACCTACATGCCGAGGAAAATAAAGCGGAAGCGTTTCTGCTGGGGTTTTCTTTCCAGCAGCTTTTTTTTTTTTTGACTCTCCATATCCCACAAGCAGGCTTAACATTTTTTTGCCTTGTCAGTTAAATGCCCAGGTTTGTCCTTTAATCCAGTGGTTACTCCAAAGGATCCAGCTGTTAAGAAGGCCATTTCTGGCTAAGAGAATAAATTATTCATTCGGAAGGATCGTTCGTCTCCTTTCCCCCCCCTTTTATTTCCCCCCAGAATGAATAACAAAAGTTTTAATAATGGAGTTCATCGAGGCCTCTGCTCCAATCCCCCGGGACACTGCGATGCCCTGGGGCGATGTTTCCGTGGAAAGGCAGGATCTCCCCTTCTTTTCCCACCCGCTGTGGTGGCAACAGGGAGCTTTGCCAGGGGGTGAATGCCCATTTTGGGGCGCGCACGGAGCCATTCCACCTGCCCTGCTGGGCTGCTGAGGAGGAAGGGGCAGCTCCGTGGCAGGAATTAGTCAGCCTGCTTTTCCCACCCGCTGCAAAGCCTTAATTCCAGAAATTAATTCACCAAAATCTACATTCCTAAAACAAAACCTTTCTTCAAAGCCCCAGCCTTGGAACCACCCTTGCCCTGCCCTCTCCTGCACTCAGAGGGACCCCAAAAATGTTGAGTGGTTTCCCTAAATGCCCGGTGATCCCCGGCTTAGATCGTGGATGCCGAGACTCGCCCCGGCGTTGTGGCTGAGTAAGAAATCCCTTAAAAGCAGCGTTTGAATTCGTAATGGGAATGCTGACAGACCCTCGACGAGAGCGGAGTCAATCCCGTAATTGATCCTGACTTCTCCACGCAGCCACATGTGCCGGGCTTTGTGCTGGGCAGCGGCCGGGGACAGAGCCGCTTTCACCTGAAACAAATGAGCTCTAATTAGATTAATCTGCAAATCACTGCTCAGCACTCGTGTGATTAATGGGCGCCCGTGGATGATTGGGAAGGGGTTGCTGGGGAAGGATGGATTTCCTGCGCCGCGCCGGGGATCCCGTGGAAATGGGCGCTTCGAGGAGCCGAAGCTGGGACCGTGCGGGTGTCGGACACTCTCCAGCTGTTCTGGAATCGTGTGTCAACATTATTTACCGAACTAATGCGGTGATAACGATGGCCTAAAGTACGGGGAGCGAGCACGCCGGGGCAGGATGGCCATCCATACTTAATGATCCCATTCTCCTGCGCTCCCACTCGGTCGGAGCCGAGCCCGCCGCTGGAGACGTGGGGGAGCGGCAGCGCAAGCTGTCTGCGCGGGATCCAGGGATGACTGGATGCGGCAGCGCGCATTCCAAGTAAAAAATTAATTTACAAATGGCTTTCAGGGTTCCCACCAGATGGGAGAGCACGGAAGTCACGAGCGGCCCCTTCTCCGCCGCTTAACCCTTGCGCCGACGCCGCGCCGGGAGCGGGGCCAGCTGGAAAAAGGAAGAGCTGGAGGCTTCTTTTGGAAGTGGTTACTTTAAAACCCCAAACACCTGTACTTTTACTGCTGCCTGAGCTGGGCTGCGACATCACACGCAGGAGGCAGATGTGTAACCGGAGCCTTCGGAGCTGGTTTGAATTATAAAAACATGGCTTTGAAAGAAAGGGAGGGGGCTCGGAAGGCGTTGGGAAGAAAGGCTTTTATTTCGAGATCAAACCTCAATCTTTAAAGAGTTTCTTCCCGTCACCTTTAGCTCCTGCTGAGCGCTGGTTCTCTCCACAGCCAGTCCCACCGACATGGATAAAGCAACCAATTAATTCCCAAAAGCTGCTGAGCGCCCTGGGGGGATCGGGCCCCGAAGGCCACGCGGCCATCGGTTCCCTTGCCAGGTTTAGGTTGGATATTAGGAACCATTTCCCCACGGAAAGGGCTGTCCAGCCCTGGCACACCCTGCCCAGGGCAGTGGGGGACTCACCAGCCCTGGATGTGGCACTTGGGGACAGGTATTAGGGGTGGCCTTAGCTGGGGGAATGGTTGGACTCGGTGGTCCCAGCGGTGCCGAGCCGCTCCCGGGATGCTCCGCTTCCCAGAAAAGCTTTATCTGCTCCTGAATGGAATTCTTCAGGCAGGAGGGCCGAGCTTGGCCGGGCTCCTGCTCTTTGCGCAACACCCTTATAAAACATCCATTGTGGGGCAGGCGGAGGTCGGATGTTCCTCGAGCCCTCCCACTCTTTTTTCACCAGGGGGCTATCAAATCCATGGATAAACACCAATTTTTGTCACAGGAAGAGCGCTTTGCCCTTGGAGAGATGAGCAGCCCTCGCTCTCCGACCTCCTGGAAGCTTCCAGCTGCCTCTGGGGGCCGAAAGGTGGGGAGTGAGGCAGGGCCAGGCTGCGGGTGCAGAGGGGCAGTGGCACCTCGGGCATGGAATCATGGAATCATGGAATGGTTTGGGTTGGAAGGGACGTGACAGGTCATCTCGCTCCAGTCACAGGCAGGGACACATTCCATGCCCTGGCCTTGAGCACCTCCCAGAGTGATCCCGCTGAGCCAGTCTGGGACCCCCACACCCATGGAAAAGCTCGAGTGAGGTGCTGCTCATGCTTACACACGTTTCCCAAGGCCACTCCATCCAATGGCCCGTCACACTGCTCTAAAATTTGGGATTTACCCCCATTTTCCCCAGTAATAATGCCCAGAATTTGATTTTCCTCCAGCCCTTTCCGTCCCTTCTGGGATTATGCCGTGGCTCTGCAAAGTGACCCGACCCCCGGCACGTGGTGCCCTTGTTGGGTTTTTTTCCTCCTCCTTTCTTTTTTTTTCCCCTCTTTTCCCCCCTTCACTCCGAGCTCATTTGAAAATTCCAATTTCTCTAATAATTCGATGCAGCTGCTAAGATGTTCCCTTTCTTTTGATCACTGTTATTAATGATGTGCTGTAACATATGCAAGCCTTGCAGTCCCAGCTACTCTTTCTTACACAGATCAGTTTGTACTTCCCCCCTCTC
>JAWWEE010000085.1:71741217-71780673 GCA_035221455.1 Xenops minutus | reverse complement strand
CCTTCTTTTTTTTTTTTCCTTTCTTTTTTTTTTTTTTTTTTTTCCCAAGAAGGGCAAAACAGGTGCTGAAATGTGAAACCCTACTGAGGGATTTCCTCGGCACGACAGCTTGGTGGGAGCACGGACCTGGAGCGGGACGTGCTCCCAGTGCTGCCGGAGAAGGCGGCGGAGCGCCGGGAACGCCGCGCTGTCGCTTTAAGGAAAAATAAACTCCAATATGAACTACCAAAAACCCTGCCATTTCCAGCCTGGGCTTGATTAATGATTTTTCTATCTAATAAAAGGTTCACAAACCATCTGTTTTTCTCCCTAATGCCTTGCCCAAAGGTTTTTCGTTCCTATTTCAGGCTTGGGGCCAACTGACATTCCCCTCTTTTTTTTTTCCCAGCCTTGTAAACAAACCCTTCTCTCTTTTTAATCTTCCAGGGCTGTTTCCTACCCATCGTTATGCATATTCATTGCGAGTAAACATTTTTAGTGTCTACACTTAATCTCTTCCACTGGCAATTACTGTTCTATGCTGTTTTGTAATGCAGAAGGGCCAACGCTTTCCCTTCTAATAACAGCTGGGTCGCAGATGGGGCCTGCAGTCATTGTAGAAAATAAAAATTTACAAGATGCCAGTGGAATTTATTTCAGTTTTATGGAGTCACAGGAGGAACCTTTCTGTTATCCGCCTTCAGTGAAATCTGCAGGCACAAGGCGAGCTTTTGACATTTAATCAAAGGGGGGTTCAGGTAGGGGCTGGAACAACCCGGGGAAGAAAGCAGGTGGATCGTATTAGGCGATGCCATGGTTAATTTATTTAGAAGTGATTGGCTTAGATGTGTGCAGCCAATATTTGACATCGTGTGTATATCTTGTTTAGCATCCATCCCGCTTCCCCAGCGCAGCCGCTGCCGGGGCGCGGAGCTGTCGCTGCGCACCCGCCCAGCTGCTGGGGCTGGGCACGCTGGGAGCACTGGGGACACTGGGGACACTGGGGATGGCACCCTGCACTGCCCGAGGGGGCCTCCAGGACACGTCGCTTTGGTGATATCGGCGTGGTGTTCCCTGGAACGCTGCGGGGGCTGCAGGATGAACCTCGGCGCCGGCGAGCGGTTCTGCAGCAAAATGCAGGCACGGCGATGGAAAAGGAGTGTCACCAAACTCGCCACGCCGTGCTCTGCTCCCCACACCCCTGCAGGGACAGGGACATCGTGGTCCCACTGCGGGAGGTGGTACCGGGCGGGGGGAGGGCATGGAAGGTGCTGGCTCTGCCTGGTGGGGGAATTGCTGCACCCCGAAATGGTGGGGAAAAGCCATCACAGCTCAGGAAGGCACAGGGGACAGCAAAGGACTGTGGCGTGGGGGTCATGGAATCCCGGAATCCCAGAGTGGGATGGGTGGGAAGGGACCTCAAAACCCATCCAGTGCCACCCCCTGCCTTGGGCAGGGCCACCTTCCACTAGCCCAGGTGGCTCCAAGGGACCTCCAGCCCGGCCTGGGACAATTCCAGGGATGTGTGATGGCACGGACAATTCCAGGGATGTGTGATGGCACGGCCAATTCCAGGGATGTGTGATGGCACACACAATTCCAGGGATGTGTGATGGCACACACAATTCCAGGGATGTGTGATGGCACGGACAATTCCAGGGATGTGTGATTGCATGGACAATTCCAGGGATGTGTGATGGCACACACAATTCCAGGAATGTGTGATGGCACACACAATTCCAGGGATGTGTGATGGCACGATCCCATAGCCAGGGCAGAGGGTTCCCCTTGGGAACCAGGAGCCCGAGGCTTCTTCCCACAAGCCCAGCGATTCCTGAAAATTCCTGATGGGCAAATATTTGTGGACACACCTAATGAGATTGGGGGTGGAAGTAGTGTCGAGGAAACTCCTAATAGAAAAAGGACGTATTTCTATTCAGTGTGCAGTGTGTAGGTATTTTTGCCAGATTTTCTGAAGTAGTTGCATGACAAAGATGCAGAAGTCCCACATCCCTCTTTTTTATTCCTCTTCCTCCTCTGGTACCAGCCATCCAGAAACAGAAAGTTATTGACTCACTGAAATTAATTAGATTTGAGGTGGTGTGGGGTTTATTATTCGTATTTTTTCTTCATTTATAATCCCAGGCTTTTCAAAACTCTCTGCTGAGGGCACCTTAGAGATCTTTTCCAAAGGATTCTTCATTTCTCTTTCCCAGGAAATCCTAATTTAGGGGTTGGAGTGAGATGATCTTTAAGGTCCCCTCCAACCAGAATCATTCTATGGAATTCTAAGGAAAACACAACTTTTGTGGGGAGAAAAACCTTCAGTTCTTGCAGAAGTTTCTGTCAAATATTTCCCAGGGCTTGGATCTATGGGGAAAAAAAAAACACTAAAAAAAGCCATTGAAGTGTGTGGCTCAGTCAAAACTTTCCCTCCTCCCTCCCTTCTTTCAAAACACGATATTGCTATTTTTACATGCAAACTCTGCTGAGAATATTGAATTTGGTACATTAAATACCAGAGATGAAGGTCTTAGTGGCTTTTAATGAAGAGGATAAATTCTCCCAACTAGATTTCCCTGTGTATCATCCCCAGTCCCCTTTTCCCAGCCCTTTCCCTTCATTTACAAACTCCAAAGCTGCCAATAAGTTTGTTAATCTCAGTGAAATGCTGCTCCTACTGCAAATATTAGGAAAGATCAGCTCATCAAAGTCACGGGCTGGGAGCGGCTCAGGGGGACCTCAGGGTGCTCCAACCGGGGCTGGGTGACCCTAGTGGATCCCAGGGATGGTTCTCCTTCTCCAGGGAGAAATGGGAGCGGGGGAAGGAAGTGCTGATCCTGTTGGACAGCCCAAGGTGGGCCAAACTTGGAAGGCAGGAGGGAAAATGAAGTGGGAGGTGGCAGTGGGGAGAGAAGGCATGGGGAGGAGCTTGGGATGCTCCCAATTCCCAGGTCACTCCTGGGAATTCCTGGCGATGCTGACGGTGGTGGCACAGCCCTGGTGTGTCCTCCTGAGGGCTCTGAGTGCCCAAAATCCCACATCCCAACACACCCTCAGCATCCCAACGGTGGCACTGCCCATGTCTCTCTCCCCACACTGGAGTCAGGCCCCGACCCCGAACGAGAACCTTTTATTGAAATGACACCAAACAGTGAAAGTCAATAAAAATACCCCCCAGGCAGCCTCGCTCCATAACCCACAGTGATTTCTGCTCTGTTCCTGCAGAAACAGCCGGGAGAGGGACCGTAATTAATTAGGATACTCGGAGCCGACATCGCCGGTGCCGAGGATGCTCATAAAGCCAAGCACTGGTCTGGGCCTTCCAGCTCTGTTATTAACTGGAGGCAGGGATAATCACTCCTGACAAATGGAAAGCTGGGCCGTGGGGAGAGCAGAGGCTTTGGGAAGGGGCTGTGGAGACCACAGGGCTGCGGCTCTGGAGCCCTGTGGGCTCTGTGGGGGCTGTGGGGGCTGCGGGAACACCCCGTGGTGTCACAGCCAGAGCGCTGTGTGGGGCCGGGGCTGTTTGGCATCAGGGCAGGCTCCTCAGCTCCAGCCTTGCCCTGGGCAGCTGTGCCAGGGCTGCACAAACCTTTCCCGGAAGAAATGTTCCCTATTATCCGAATTAAAGCTCCCCTGGTGCAGCTCGAGGCCGTTTCCTCTCCTCCTGTTGCTTGTGCCCTGCGAGCAGAGCCCGACGCTCGCCTCGCTATGAGGATATTTGCTGTGGTTCCCGGTGGGAAGAAGCCTCTCTGAGGCTCTTTGCCAAGGCCAGGAGCTGGACCTGACGTGTGTCCCTTCCCACCCCACGTATTCCCTGGTCTCTGACTCGGAGAGGAACCCTCCCGGTGCCCTTTGCTCCCAGCCAGTGCTGGTGCCACCCCGGTGGCTCTGCCTGCCTCGGGGTGGGTGATTGGGAAGACGGATCCCAGGAGCAGCCCTTGCAGGGAGCACAGCCATCTGCAGGCTGGCATAAAGGTCCTGGAAGGGTGACAGGAATGCTTTGACAGGTGGGCTCACTCTCCTGCCACTGCAGGCCAAGCAGAGCCTGTGCCATGAGAGGGAAGGGTCAGGTGGACGTGGAGGAGCCACGGTTGTTTGTCACGAAACAGCGACGCCGAAAACATCAAAAGGGGGGAGAACGTAAAACCCGCTGCCAGTCTGGGCCCTTTGGCAGGGCTGGGAGTGTCTCAGCAGAGCAGCAGCGAGGCAAGGCCTTCCAAAGCAGCAGCTGGAGCAGCTGGAGTCTCCGACTCCGAGGGAAGCAGCTGTAACAGGGTCGGTGTGAGCATTTCAGGGAGGCAGCACGGGAGGTATCGACTGAAAACTCCCAGTCAAACCCAAAATGGGGATGCAAACCCAAAATGTGGGATTTTGAGGCCCTGGCACAGGTTGACCAGGAAGTTGTGGCTGCCCCTGGATCCCTGGAAGTGCCCAAAGCTGGGTTGGACGGGGCTTGGAAAACGGTGGAAAAGACTCATGAGTGGAAAAACGGGCAGAATCCTGGAATTTCCTCAGAGCATCCGAAATACTCCACGTTAAAGCAGAAAAGGATCGACTCTGCTCCCCCGAAGGAAGCTCTGCACGGAGTGGTGATTGTTCTGCCTGTGTTGCAGCATGACCTGGACACAAAGTGCCTGTGCTGGGGGCGAGGGTGGGCGTGGGGACCTCTCCAGGTCCCCTCAGGCTGTTTCCAGTGTGACCATGGCAGGCAGAAGGTGTGGGAAGGTGATGGCAGAGCATCCCCAGCTGTCCCAGTGACCATTCCTTAGGGCACGTTCCCCCCTCCCAAAATGCATCTCCCAAAGAGCTCCAGAGCGCGGCCAGCACTGCAAACCCCTTTGTCTGCTGGCTGATGGGCACTTTTTTCCCCACCTCGACACATTCCAATGGTCTCTGCGCCTTTCCCCGCCCATCCAAAGCAGCCTCCTGACATCTGTCCTCCCTACCCCACCTTATGCCACCGCTCCCACCATGCCCACGCTCCCAGCCACCGCCATCTCGCCTTTCCCCTGGCACAACCCGAACTTTCCCAAGTTCTCCCAGGCTGCCAGGAGCTGGAAAAGGGCCCCGGAGCCCCCTCAGCACCCCCCTCCCTTGCCCAATCCCCCTCCTCCCCGGTGCTGCCGGCCTTTTGTGGCCGGCTGCCTCCTTTTTCTGTGCTCTTGGCAGCGCAGGGACCAGCTGGCACGGCCTCTCGCCTCTGATTGCAGCCCTGATTGTGCACCACATGCCCCGCGCTCCAGCGCTGGAGCCGATTGCGGCCACTCCGAGGGAAGCTTTGGCAGCTGCAGCGCCCAGATGCCAAGTTCTCTCGGCGGTGGCCCCGGGGGTGTCAGCTTGTCTCCCCTCTCTGGCGTTTCCTCTGGCAAGCCGAGCCCGCTCTGTGTCAGAGTGGTTGCCATCGGGAGGGAGAAGTTGCCACCAGAGCACACCCGGGAGAGGAGGATGGTCCCTGTCCGCATCCCCGTGGCAGCAGGAGGGAGCTGGGATGGCTCCAGCTCTGGGAGAGGGGCTTGGAGCATCCTGCTCTGGTGAAAGGTGTCCCTGGGCGCGGCAGGAGGGTGGGAGGAGAGGGGCTTTGAGTCCCTTCCTCCCCAAACCACTCCAGGGAATGCTGCGAGGGGCTGAGCACCGGGAATGTCCCAGGATGCTGCGGCAGGAGGGTGGGAGGAGAGGGGCTTTGAGTCCCTTCCACCCCAAACCACTCCAGTGAACGTTGTGAGATGCTGAGCACCGGGAATGTCCCAGGATGCTGCGGCAGGAGAAGGGAAACTGAGTCACGTCACGCAGGGAATGGTCCCAGCAGAGCCGGAGAGGGACTTGAGCAGCATCTCCCGCATCCCCACACTTCCTCCCTGCCTCCCTTCTCTCCTCCAGAGGCATCAACACCCATCCTGAATCCTTTGACTTCTCGGGATGAACACACACACACGCTGCTATTTTTACAGCATTCCGTAGAAATTGTCGAGCACAACAGCTCCGCGACCAGAAATACTCCGCCTGTGGCGGCGCAGGAAAAACCTGGTTTAAGATGCCGTTTTCCTCCTTAAGGTCCTGGCATAAGCACGTGGCTTTAAAATAGAGTGTCTGGCTGGGAAGGAAGCTCGGGAAAGGACGGGGTTCCTTCATTGCCGGGAACACGAGCCCCGGCGCCGCTTTCAGCACAGGCGTGGGCAGGTCCTGCCGAGGAGATGCCGCGGTGACCACGGCCCAGGAGGGACATTTCCCACGCTGCCACTGCCTTCGTCTCGTCACTCCATCCCGCCCTCCGCAAGGAGCAAAGGGACAGGCACCAGAGCCACCCAGCACTGCCCGGAGACACCAGGGAGTGCGGAACGAGCCCAGCATTCCCAAATTCCACAGCCTCGCTGCACCACGGGGAGTCAAACAAGGATGGGGTTGGGACAGCGCTGCTCCTGCCTGTGGAGGGGTGTGGGTGGAGGGGCTGCGTGCCAGGGGAAGGGGCACGGCCACAAAGCTTCCCCAAGGGAAGGGAAAGGCAGGCTTGGCTAGGGGTGGGATGGGAATCCGGGAAAGGGGCATCGTGCAGGCACAGGGAACGGGGACATCCCTGAGAATTATCCCTGAGGGACTTGGGACAAGGGCACGGGGTGAGGGGAGGAGGAGGAATGGTCTGCCAGGGCCAGAGGGCAGGGCTGGATGGGATGTTGAGAAGGGATTGCTGGCTGGGAGGGTGGGCAGAGAAGCTGTGGCTGTCCCTGCACCCCTGGGAGCGTCCAAGGGCAGGCTGGAATAACCTGGGACAGTGGAAGGTGTCCCTGTCCTCAGCAAGGGATGGGACTGGATGATCTTTAAGGTCCCTCCCGACACGAACCATCCTGGGATTCTGTGATTCAATTGAGCCATTTGGTTGTGCTTCAGGCCTGTATTCCCAGCGGTCACTTGGAAGTGGGTCTAGTGCCTCCCTAGGCTTTTAGGAATTCCCAGGGATTAGTTTTAATCAGTGATCTGCAGTAATTTAATATATTTCCAGTGCTCTCTTCTTTAATACTTAATGAGTGATGATTAGGTTTGTGTATCAGATCTGAAACCGGCAAGTTATGTGGCAATTAATGTTTGAAGTGCTCTGTAACTTCAAATATAATGATCATATTTGCAAAGTCATTATGGAATATAGGTGCCTAATAAATAATAACACTCAGCTCTGGCTCACCTGAGCAGCTCCACGTGAAAAATGCAGGTACAGGGAGGCCTGGATCTGTCCTCCTCCTGGAGCTCAGGTTTGGGAGCAGCTGAGAGGCTGTGCTAGGACAAGGAGTGATGGTGTGAAACTAAAGGAAGGTGGGTTGGGATGAGACTTCAGGTTTTTATGAGGGTGGGCAGAGAAGCTGTGGCTGCCCCTGGATCCCTGGGAGTGTCCAAGGCCAGGTTGGAGCAACCTGGGATAGTGGAAGGTGTCCCTGCTCATGGCAAGATGATCCTTAAAATCCCTTCCACCCCAAACTGTCCTGGGATTCTGTGATTCCATGTGCATTATTCAAAGGATTGGATCTGTACAAGAGGATCACCATCCAAGACACCCTCTTTCCCTTTCCTGCCCTCACCAGAGATTGGTTTGTTGGCAGAAAGGGAGGGATTTAGCTCAGGAGGGTCCAGCCTCCTCCTTGTCCATCAGCCCACCTTCCTCTGCAGTAATTCTGGGTTTACCTCGCTGTTTAATTAGGGGGGCCAAGCCCAATTAGGTAAGGGAGGCAGCAAACCCAAACCCACCAACCCCAGAAGGGCCACAGCCCCCCAAAAAATCAAATTGCTCTCCCTGAATTATTCACAATATCCCTCCTTGCCAAAACCCAGGCAAATGCTCCACTTGCTCCAGCTCTGCTTGAGGAGCTCGAGCTGCACAAAGGCTCTTTCATCCGGCGTGGGGCTGTGTGTTTCCCATCAAGAAATATTCCAGGGGGGATTTCCCTGGTTCAAATCCACCTTGGATGGAGTTTCCATGAGCCCAGTGTGCCCAAAAGGAGGCTGAAGAGGCCTTTCCTCCCTGGGCTGTGTTTGCTCGTGTTTACTTGCTGGAACATGGCTATAAAATGCTGTGCATGTTCTGCTCTGTGTCGGAGTGCCCAGCCAGGCAGGTCCCTGTCCCTGTTTTCAGCAGGGAGCAGTGCAGCAGGAGAGCCTCCACCCCGAGGGATCATCCCACCTCCAGGCATTTCTGCTGCCCATTTAAATGGCAGGACACGAATTGAGGAAATGCATTCGGAAAAAAAGGGTCTCCTGTCTTAGTTTCCTACTCTGCAGAAACAGGGTAACACTCATTGCCTGCACCAGAGGGACCTCCTGAGGGTTGACTCCGTGGCCATCTACCAAGGAAATGGTGGGATCAGTTTATTTTGGAAAGACAGAGCTCTTACAGCATATATTTGGTCAATGTGGCAGCTTCCAGCATCCTCTGAGTGTAAAAACCAGGGTTGTTTAAGCAGACCGCTCAGCCTGAAGTAGAAATTCCACCTGTTCCCTGCCTGACCACCACTTTGGCTCTGGACTGATGTGAAACCCCAACTTTTCCTGCCTTGGCAGTCGGCAGAGGGCTGTTCTCTCCTGGCCCTCCATCCCCCTGGTAGGTGTGCACCACCTCTCCCAAAATAAACTCCTGGATGCAGCCCCAGCCAGGAACCGAGCATGAATCACAGGCAAACGTCATCCCAGTCACTGGAACAGGGACGTGTGGAAGGCAGAAAAGCAGCAAATGACGGAGTGATGGAGCTGAGGAGGGGGGGAATGCCAGCTCTGCCAGAGCCTGGGAAGTTTTCCTTGGCCTTCGGTGGTGCCGGGAGCTCCAGTGCCATTTGTGGCAGCTGGCACTGTCCTCTGCTGCATCCGCCTCCGGGTGGCATTCCTGGTGCCCTGAATCAGGGAGGAACCCGAGCTGCTCACAGTGGTTTGGGCTGGAAGGCCCTTGAGGATCATCTCATTCCATGGGCAGGGACACTTTCCACAGCCCAGGCTGCTCCAAGCCTCGTCCCACCCAACCTTGGGGATGGAGCAGCCATAGCTTCTCTGGGTAATGATCCCCCTCAGTGAGTCTCCAGAGAGAACACGTTGGAAGCCTTCATTCCCCTCAGGAAGGTTGATCCAACCTCTACAGACACCCTTGGGTACAAATAGAGACAAAGCAGGAGACGCTTGACAGAGGAGCAGCTTGTGCCTTGTGGAATCAGCCAAGCCGGAGCCACGAGCCAGCTCTGGAACACACAGGGAATGTGCCCGAGTGCATCTTTGTCTGGGAGAATTCCCAGAGGATGGGGAGCAGCATCCGTGTGGTTCAGGAATCACCAGACCAGGAGCCAACACCTCCTGACCAAACCCTTTCAAACGCCTCCCGAAAATGCCAAAAAAAAGGCAAGGATGGACCCCGAGGCAGCTTTAGCTCCAGCTGCAACATCTGAACGCTGCTCCAGCTCCCCCCTTCCCCCTTGCCGAGTCTTTCACCTACTTGGCCGTGGCCCAGAAAGAGCCTGAACACAAGTGAGAGACCCCGAAGCTCGGGCGGCTCTATAGTTGGCAGCAGCACTAAGATTAGCGAGCGAGAAGTGTGAGCGAGCTGAAAGCCTGCGAATCCTGCTAAGGATAGAAAGGCAGGAGTAGGAGGCAGCCAAAGCCCAGCCCCGGGAAGGCGAAGTTGAGCGCTGGAGTTGGATGGGATTTCTGGGTAGAGCTGCTCCGCAGGCAAAGGTAGTGCCTGGCAGGCAGGGCTGCTCTGCTGCTCCCATCTGCTTCCCGAACGAGGGATCCGAGCACATCTTCACCGCTCACAGAAAGCACCAGACCACAAAAGCTGCTTCCCTTGCCCGTGGCTCCCAGGGAAAGTCCTGTCTCCCTGCGGAGCTCTAGACAGAGCCGGCAGCCTGCCAGGGTATCGGCGCTGAGTCGCTGCAGAGCTCCCTCAGCCAGGGGGATCGTGGCACACGGAGCAGCCAAAGCACCGAGCAGGCAGAGGGAAGGGGCAGTGACACACCAGGGGACCACCCTGGGCTGGCCTCAGCTTCCAAAGCCAGGTGGGATGCGCCTTCAGCCAAGGCAGGGCCTCCAAGCTGCTTCCAGGGGCATCACCCCTTTGGAAAGGGGAAAGGCAGGGATGAGAAGGGCAGGGGCACCTCCCGTTAGGCCAGGTTGCTCCCATCCAACCTGGCCTTGGATGCTTCCAGGGATGGAGAGGGGTGGAATGGGATATATACATATATATATAGATGTTTGGGAAAAGTCAGCTATCCCAAATCCTACAAACCCTGAGAGTGCCACTGTGACAACCCAAAGCTGCTGGGCAAGGCAGGAACAAAGACTGGTGTGAGATCTTGATTTAATTCAGGGAAAAGTCAAATTTCCAGTTGCAAAGCCGGATTGTGCAACACCTCCTGAATCAGGTTTTGGGTGTAAAGCCATACTGACCCTAGAAATACATTAAATATAAATTCCCAGGTTTGGAGTAGGATTATATAAAGTATTCCAACATCAGCCAGGGAAAAGGGAAAAGGCTTTCCAGGGAAAGCCCACAGGAACAAGCTGGCTCCCAAATTTCCCTGGGGTTTTTTTTGGAATACATGGACATTGCTGCTGCTCTGGGGGCTGCTGGTGGCTCCTGGAGCACGGCCCTGGGGGAGGAAGTTCATAGGGAATGTTGGGAACGCAGCAACTCTGCTCCCACCAAAGCCATCCTGGGTTTTACTTCACTGGAGCAGAGTTAGGTTAATGCTGAATGTTTGGAAAACACCATTCCCACTTGCCAGGCGGAATCCTCGGAGATCTTCCCATCATTAGTTTAATTCAACCATCAATGCTCGGAACGGCAGCCGAGGGATTCAAATGCTCAATTGCTGGGTTGGTAAATGGGCTTTCTGCTTTGTTTTCTGCCATGTAAAAGTTGTTCTGTGAACCTTGTTTTGTCTCATTTAAACCCCAATTAGTAATGCTGCAGCAAAGATGGGCTTTGGGACATTACTGGGATCTCTTCCACCTAAAATACATCCCCCTACCCTCAGGAATTCCTGGTAGCTTGGCCCAGATCGGTGATAGAGGCATTTCTGCTTTGCAGCTCATTTTTCAGTGGGGTTTAAGGAAAAAAAAATGCTGGAGTTTGTGTTATTCTGTTATTCTGTCAGGGGCTGGAGGAGCAGGACACAGGGAATGGCTTCCCAGTGCCAGAGGGCAGGGATGGATGGGATATTGGGAAGGGATTGCTGGCTGGGAGGGTGATGGGATGGTTGGGCAGAGAAGCTGTGGCTGCCCCTGGATCCCTGGCAGTGTCCAAGGGCAGGCTGGAATAACCTGGGTTAGTGGAAGGTGTCCCTGCCCACGGCAGGGGTGGAACGAGATGGGCTTTGAAGTCCTCCAACCCCAACCATTCTGGGATCTGTGGTTTGAGAACCTGCCTCTCCCCCCTCCCCATTTCACCTGCCATCAGCCCTTCCCAGCTGGCTGATATTCCCCATCTCCTTGTGATTGATATCCACACATTTGTGCTCAGGTGAGTTTTGCACCTCTCTGGTCCCACCAGCTCCTTTACCTCCTGCAGAGGCAACAGGAGTCAAGCCCTGCTCCTCCCTGAGCAGCACATCGAGCCAAGCAGCCAGGGCTCTCCAGGTTCCCCCCAAAATCCTGCCGCAGTGTTATTGTTGTAGAAAATGTTGGGTAAAATATAAATGATGCTTTCAATTAAAACAAAACCTCACACTGTTCCCGGCTTTAATAACAGTTTTGACAGATGAGATTTCCATCATCTGGTTTTCCCTTTGTCGAGGCTCCTTCAATAAATGCTTTAAACCACCAGATGTGACTATAAAGGCTGAGGCATCAGGAGCTGAGGTTTGTCAAGTGCTACGAGAGATAAATTAATTCCTAGTTGAAGCTTCCACTGAGCACTGGAACATCCCTTTTGCCCCGTTTCTGGTTACTGACCTTGCAGAGGTTTCACACCTGGAGAACTCGGTGCCATTGGAATGTTCTGGGCACTGAACACACCGAGTCAGTGATGGCAAGAACCTGGAAGCCTCGAAGCAGATGATGGTGTGATATCCATCCAAAGGGAAGGTTTTTCAGCTCTCTGGGAATTCCCAGCGCTGCTAAAATGGAGCTCAACTGTCCAAAAGGGTGTCAGGCCTTGGAAGGGGCGGCACAGGGATGTTTGGGGGGCCATCCCTGGAGGGGTCCAAGGAATGATGCTCAAGGTGGGCATCGGTCACAGGTTGGACTCCATGGGCTTGGAGGCCCCTTCCGACCAAAAGGATTCCAGGATTCTGTGAAAACCTCCATTACTTCATCTGTGTCTCCAGCCTTTACTATAATACACATAATAACGAGTAAGACATAATGGGGTCTTGCCTCTTGACTACGGCTCTTCCAAAGGCATGAATAAATGAATTAATCACGGCCACGAGGGGGACGGGAGGCAAATGCTCAGGGGAAACAGGGGCGGGCGCAACCAAAGCCCCGCTGCCACAAGAATTCCAGGATGAAGTTATTCCAGAGCATTGAGTTGATAGTGAACACTTAAATAAGGCTCGGGAAGAGAGATTTGCCCAAAGACCCTGGGAGACGCCGCCTGTCAGAGGCAGCCCAGGTGGAACGAGGCTGGAGGAGCCTGGGATGTTGGTGGAGGTTCCTGGAGAAGCACCTGAGGGCCCTTCTGGGTTGTGCAGTCCCAGGGACAACCCTGGAATAACTCCTCGTGGCTGCTGCTTTTCCACCTCGGTATCCCCGACCCTCTTTTCCAACTCCGAGCACCGTTCGTTGCGTTCCTTCTTCTGTGGAGCCATAAATGCCGCAATCTAGATCCTGATAAAGGCTTTAAAGCTATCCCATAGGATCCCTGTGCTTGGAACTGATGGAACATTAGTGTCAGGGAAGCATATTATTTGAGTCTCGCTATAATTAATAAACCTTTTCTCTCCCCCCCAGGAACGTGCTAAATCTCCGAGCCTTGTTTGCGTAAGGCACGAGATTTAGTTACCTCGAACGGAAAAGAGGGATGATTGGGGGGGGGGGGAAGAGAAGATGAAAAAGGCTTTAAATATTTAACAGTTTAAACCCGACATAAATTGGAGATTTGAATAAAAAATCAGCCCGAGTATATTTGTATGAAACTGGTGAACAGAAGGAATACACATGCTCCGAGGAATAGATTTTATGCCAAACATCAATCAATCCCGGCTCCGAAGCCTATTTATAATACTGTGGGGGTTCTGGACGGTTGCACTTCACACTGGGAGGACCAATCCATGACATTATCTGGTGAACAATTGAAGGCTCTTACAAATAATTAAAACTCTGTTTGAAAATGGAGATATTTGCCGCAGCTTTCGTGGCCACGCACCGCATCGTGGGGTGGGAGGGCGGAAATAATGAGGAGTTAATGTCGGGAGCCTGGAGCGGATTTGCTCCGGGGGCTTTCTCTCCGTTTATTGATCTTCTTGGCACAAAGAGGTACTTGTTTCCACCTTCCCCTTCACCTCCAGCCAGGGCACTGGAGTGCTGCTCCAACCCCTGAAACACGAGGAAATAAACCCTTGCAACGCTCTGTCTTCCTCCCAGACCCTTCTCTCTTGCTCCTCACGGGGTTTTCCAACGATTCCATCAGGCCTGACCCCACTGGCTTGTCCTCCTCACACCTCCAAAAACCAGGGTTAAGGCTGCCTGGGCTCCCTCATGGAGCAGCTGGAGCTGTGGGATCATCAGCCTCTCTCTGCAGCCAAAAAGAGGTTGAGAGTGGCCCAGATGGAGAAACCCCTCGGCCCTTATTCCCAGAGGATGGAGGAAGTGGTTGGTTGGTGTTGCACGGATGTTTCACGGTGCCTCCCAGCTGGAGGGGACTTTGGAGGGACAGGACACAGGGAATGGCTTCCCAGTGCCAGAGGGCAGGGCTGGATGGGATATTGGGAAGGGATTGCTGGCTGGGAGGGTGGGCAGAGAAGCTGTGGCTGCCCCTGGATCCCTGGGAGTGTCCAAGGGCAGGCTGGACAGGGTTTGGATCAACCTGGTCTAGTGGAAGGTGTCCCTGCCCAGGGCAGGGGGTGGCACTGGGTGAGCTTTAAGGTCCCTTCCAACTCAAACCACTCTGGGATTTTAGGATTAGTATCCTGAAGGCCTGACCTGCTGAATCTTGTCCACAGGGAGAGCTGAGCACGTTCCCGAGGAAGGGGAGCCGTGGAGAGGGGCTGTGACCAGGGAGTTGGGTGCTGTGACACCTCGTCCTGCACCCACTGGATCCGCCGGGAAAACAACCCCAGCATCCAGCTCGTCACATCCCAACCCGCCTCATACCGGTGAGCTAAAGGGCTGATCCCAAAAAGCCTGGGAGTCGGGATGCTCCCAATGCCCAGCGAGCTCCGAGTGTCCCGGCGCGGGCGGTGGGCTCGGGGTGGTGCGTGCGGCAGAGCAGCAGGGGGAGCTCAGACATCCCATTTGGCTCCTCCAAATGTCATTCCTTGAGACCTTCGGAGCAATTAAACCGAATTTAGCAGGAATCAATCATAGCGACACGAGGGTGGGGAGTAATGAAGATGGATGTTGTTTAAATCCTTCCAAGGGTTCCTGCCGGAGCCAGATATCATCCTGGGGAGGATTAGATTATCCCAGTGACCTTAGACTGGTTCGAGTGTCCTCCCAGGTGGGAGCGGGAGGGGTTTGGTCCCGGTTTGGCAGGGCGGCTCCTTCCCCTGGAGCACTGCTGGCATGGCTGGGATGAAGGGAGCCAGAGTGCCCCACAGCCCCTGCCAGAGCAAAATCCATCTCAGCTTTGAGACTGCAGATCCTGCTTAAAAACCCCTGCCCAGGTGTGGGACCGATGGGTTTAGTCTCGCTTAAAGTTCCTCAATGCAAAGGCTGCGCCGGCCCAGCCTCTCCTGCGTCTCCTCAGAGGGAACAGGTGGGTTTAAATCCCTCTGAAGACACCAAAGTGCTTCTTTACAAAGTGACTTGCAAAGCAAAAACGATAAAAAAAGAGATTTTTTTTTTCTCTCTCTCTCTCTCCTCCTTCCTATTCCCCGGGGATTTTTGAGCATATGAAGCACAAAAATAATCACATAAATGACGCAAAGGGAGAAAAAGCCCGAGGATTTAGCCGGAGTCAGCAATCCAAAGGCAGCCTCCACGCTTCCCTGCTGCTTCACCCCCGTGGCACAGGATTTAGGGGGCTCTCCTGCTTAGGGGTGGCCAAAGCCAAGCCCTGCAATCCCTGGGAACTGTGGGAAGCCACGCTGGAAACCCTGAGATCTGGGGAAGCGCTGCCAGTCAGGTGGGACAAAACAGGCAATGCTGGGCTTCAGGAATTAGGGCTGAAAGTAGCTGACAGCAGGCACTGAGAGCACTGGCACTTCCACCTGCACCTTCCAGGGGTCACCCCATCCCCACCACCACCCCCTGCTCTCCCCTGGAAGGGCTTGGAGGGTCCCCCAGTGCTCCAGCTCAGCCTCCCCCTCTTCCCACCCTTGGACACACACAGCCTTGAAATCCAACACGTGTGCTCCAGACAAACCAGCCAGTCTGGAGCACTGGGATATCCGTGTCATCTCCAGCTGTTTCCCTCCTCTGCTGGAGCTTAAATAAGTAAATATTGAAATAAAATTTTAAAAAAAAAAAAAAGTCCCTTGGCTCTCCTAAAACAATCCAGATCCGTATCTTCCACCTCTGGGAAGACACACAAAGAGCCCCAACCAAACCCCTTGGAAGGAATGCTGCTGCTCTTCCCTAATTTCTCTAATGACATTTGATATTACGGTGATGATGCCTTAGAAAATACATATGATAATCATTATAATCAAGCACATGTGGCTGGAGGGTGTAATAGGTACATTCTATAAATTAGAAAATAAACGTGTGTTAAGGAATCAGCTTTAATATGGATTGCCATTTTTAGAAAGCAAGATCCCAGATCCAGCTGGGGCTTAAGGAGCCAAAATGGGATTTTACGGAATCCTGGAATGCCAGAATGGGTTGGGTTGGGAGGGACCTTAAAGCTCATCTAGTTCCATCCCCTGCCGTGGGCAGGGATCCTTCCACTGTCCCAGGGTGCTCCAACCCCTGTCCAGCCTGGCCTGGGACACTTCCAGGGATCCTGGGGCAGCCACAGCTTCTCTGGGCAACCTGTGGAAGGGCTTCCTAAGGAGAGGTTGGAGGCTCCTTCCTAAGGAGAGGTTCCTAAGGTTCAGGCTGGGTATTTGGAACATTTCCTCCTGGAAAGGGCACAGGGGTGGGGTCTCCACTCCTGGAGGGATTGAAAAGCCGTGTGGATGTGACATTTGGGAACATGGATTAGTGGTGGGGGGACAATTGGACTGAATGGCCTTAGAAAGTTTTTCCAACCTAATTCCATGAATCCATGGTGCCACTGCTCTGCTGGGTGTCACCTGTGTGAGGGGCTCTGAAGCAGAGCCTGCCTTGCCTTGCCCTGCTGTCACAGCAGCAGAATTCCTCTGGCACCAAAGGAGGGCAAGGCTCCCAGGGAGGCATATCCCACTCCTTCTGAATGGAATCCGTGGAAATAGCACTCCCTGGACCTCTCAGGCACGTCCAGCTGCAAATCACAGCAACCCCACTGGCTCCAGTGGATCTCCTGCAACTCCTCCCAGCTGGGAATCCAGCCCTGCATCCCCCAGACAGCTCCTGGATTTTACCACCAGCAGCTTAATCCCACAGGTGGGGATTTGTTCCCGAAAGGAAAACGTGGATAACTTGGGGCAGAGGGAACAGTGTGAGCTTTTCAGCCCACAGAGATTGTGGACTCCCCGCTCCTGGAAGGGTTCAGGGCCAGGCTGGAGCAGCCTGGTCTAGTGGAAGGTGTCCCTGCAGAGGGGTGGAACTGGATGGTCCTTAAATTCCCTTCCAAACGGAACCAGCCCATGATTCTGTGATTCTGTGGCTTTGACAGGAGGAGAGGAACAGCACTAGAAGGTGCAGAACAACTCTTGAGAGCCAGAATTAACACAGCAGGCAGGAACTGGGCTCGCTTGGCCTCCTGATCCGGGGGATTTAAGCGTTCCCAAACCCCGGCCCTTGCCTGGAGTGCCTCTCCCATGGAAGCCTCTCCCACTGCACAGCCTACTGATTTTAGGAGCCATCAATGTATATTGTGTGCCTATACCATTCCAGGACAAGCAGGAGGTGCACGGAGTCGTTTGCCTGCCGAAGCCAGTTGTCCCATGCTGTGCCCTATGGGAAGCCACTGATTCCTACACTTGGAGCAGGGACAATGCAACTTAATCAGAGTGACAGGAAACAGGCAGCAATTACAGTGTGCAGCTACATCTGCTGGGTTCCACTTCACTGGAGGAAGAGTTATCTCAATTTTAACGTACAGCCCTTTTTCATGTTTCATTTAACCTCTGCCGTATTATTAACCACAGCGAAGTATCGCGGCGGCCGGTGGAGGAGGGGGGCAGGCAGGGGAGAGGGGGGGGAAAGGCAAAACGAGAACATTTGGGGCAATTTGGCCTCGGCCCTGCTTGGCTGTGACCTGGGAGCAGCCTCCTTTCAGCAGCAGGCACAAAGTGTGGCTTGGGAATCCCTGGGATGGAACCAGGACTGAAAGCTTTGGGATTGGGGTCACTGCCCAACACCAAAAGTCTTGGCTGTGCCGTTCGGTGCAGAGAAGGCCATGGAATCCTGGAGTGAATCCCAGAATGGTTTGGGTGGGAGGGACCTTAAAGCTCATTTATTCCACCCCCTGTCATGGGCAGGGACACCTTCCACTGTCCCAGGTCGCTCCAAGCTCCATCCAGCCTGGTCTTGGACAGGGACACCTTCCACTAAGCTCCATCCAGCCTAGTCTTGGACAGGGACACCTTCCACTAAGCTCCATCCAGCCTGGTCTGGGACAGGGACACCTTCCACTAAGCTCCATCCAGCCTGGTGTTGGACACTTAGCCAGGAATTAGGTGCAGGGACACCCCCACTGGAGTGGATCCACCAGCTCCTCGTGGTCACAGCGATGCCTTTCCTCATCTGCCACTCGAACTCTCCGGGAAGGCTTTTGGAGCCCGCGTGGAAGAGGCTCAGGAGCTGCACTGATGGGAACGTTCTGCTGGGCCAGGATCCACCGAGCTGGAGGGCAGGGGGAGCTTCCAGCCCTTTTCCTCTTGTGCCAATCTAAAACTCCCTTGTCCAAGAGCTCTCCCCATCCCTGGAAGTGTCCAAGGCCAGCTTGGACAGGGCTTGGAGCAACCTGATCCAATGGAAGGTGTCCCTGAACAAGATGCTCTTCAAGATCCTTTCCAACCAAACCACTCCAGCATTCCATAATAAACTAAGGTGATGATTTTAGGCTCTAACCTACACAAAATATATCAAAGCAACCCCTCTGTCTGGAGAACAATGAGGAACCCACCCGGAGGGGGTAATCAGCTTCTCAGGAGTCTTTCATCTAACAAGGGCATCTTAAGTGAAGTTGCCTGAAAAAAAAAGGTGCTGTGTGCCTGCCAAAGACCGCCCCATATTCCAAGGATTCCTCTGAAGCACCGCCTGCTAATTGGAAGGAAGTTGGAAAGCTTTTCTAGCAGGGTCCTCTAATGGGCTTCATTACTCCGGCACGGCGCTGGAGCGCATATTAATAAAAAGGCTGGGGAGAACCGAAGGGTGGAGGAACTCAGGAGCTGAGACGGGATATTGGGAAGGGATTCCTGGCTGGGAGGGTGGGCAGGCCCTGGCACAGGTCGGGCAGAGAAGCTGTGGCTGCCTCTGGATCCCTGGCAGTGTCCAAGGGCAGGTTGGACAGGGATTGGAGCCACCTGGGATGGTGGGAGGTGTCCCTGGTTGGAAGGAAGTCCCTCCCAGTTTAAGGTCCCTCCCAACTGGACCCAGTCTGGGATTCCATGGACTGTCCTGTCTCGGTGTGGCAGGAAGGAGTGACCTGGCACTGCCCATGCTTATAAAAATACAGGGCAATGACTGCGCACCAATGAAGGGAGCGGGGAAAACTGAGGAGAGAGAGGGTCAGGTGGTGTGTTAACGGTGAGAGCAAAACTGGGCAGGAATAATCCCAATTTTCTGGAGGTGTTGGGAGTGCAGGGCCTGATGAGGTTGTTGGTTTAGGACCAGAGAGCCGTAGTGTGGCTGCCCAAGTGAGCACAACACAAGGACTCGCCCTGTTGAGCAAGCCGGGGGATTGGCTATGAATTACCCCGTTTGCATTTCATTTAGTTTGATTTTCTCTCTATTTCCTATTTCCCAAATTAGATAACCCGTGCTTGATTTAAGGTAATTCCCTTTTACCGACTATTACTTAAGGCGAAGCATTTGCAAAGCCATTCCTGGAGAGGAGGGAAATAAACCCAGGGAAATTTAGGGTTTAGAGGAACAACAGGAACACAGATAGGGAAGGGAAGGACGTGATGGACGGCGAGCTGGCGGCGCCTCGGCCCCGAGAGCTGCCTGTGACCGATGCCACCAGCTTTGCCAGGGCTCCACAGACACTCCAGAGCTTCCTTTGTGCATCCTGTGCTTGAAAATTTCATGAGCCCAGCTCCTCGTGTGTTTACAGAGAGTGCAGCTACAGGGACCCATAAGCAGGAAAAGCGAGCTGGATGAGCCGCCCTTTTTCTTCGGGGTTATGGGGAGACATTACGGGCTCCGACAACTTAACTGCCTGCTTTTATTTCCACGTTCTGCTGCATCTGGAAATGGGGAAAAAACAAACAGAGGGAGGGGAGGAGAGAGGAGGGAAGCGAGGGAAAACACCAGGGATGGGCAGCAGAGCCTCCCTGGGCCATTGCACCCTTGACCCCTGTGGAAACCTTTCCCAGATTAATGGGGGATCTCTTTAGGAGCTGCTAATCTGTGCAAAGCAAATGGGTTTGGGTTTCCCTGGCCTGTCCCTGCCCACCCTGCAATTTGTAACTGCTGTTGGAGGGGACAGAGACTCTTCATCACGCCCCGTGGCACCGGCACACCCCAGACTCATCACGAATTTTAGGGGTCAAACAGCTCAGCAGCTCCCTCTGGAATGGGACAGCTCTCTGCATGGATTATGGTGCTTCTGGCATGGGAGAACAGGCACCCATTGGGGTGGATCCAGTGGGAGGTGTCCCTGCCCAGGGCCGGGGGTTGGAATGAGTTGGGCTTTAGGGTTCTTCCCATCCCAAACCCTTCCACGGCCCAACAACTGCATCCCTCTCCTCTTCATGCTCTGTGCTGTCCCACCACATCTCTCCTCCCAATCCCTGCCAGGACAGACCTCCTGGCACGGACCTGCCCCCTCCCTCCCACCACTGCTGTGCCACCCGAGCCCCCTCTTGATGAGAACCAGGATGTTCCACCAGTGCAGAGACAGATCCTTTCGGATCCAAATGTCTCCGAGAACAATTTTCGCCTGGAGAATGTTCCTGCGCTCCCATCTGTGCAGATCACAGTTTGAAATGCCGCCTGCACTTTCCAAACTCTTGCCTCACCAGACAAAAAAAAAAAAAATTAAAAAAAATAGCCAGAGCAAATGGCAAAAAATAGAAAACAACGAGCGGTCCCAGCGTGTCAAGTGAACGTGGAGCAAAAACTGAGGGAAGGGAAGGCTGAGGGGATCGATCCTCCTCCTCCTCCTCCGTTTGTTCTGCTGTGAGCTGTCCCAGCTCCCCAAAACCAGGATGTGCACACACCCACAGCCCTCCCTGGCACCCCTGGGGATGTGCTCTGGTGGAACTGGGTATCCGTGCCCTTCCCCATCAGGCTGGGGCTGCCTCAGGTTAATGGACTGTCACAGCCCCGCTGTCTGCCAGGGCCTTGCAGCTGCATCCTTTCACAGGTGCTTGGCAGATCCGAACGGGGCTGCTCTGGGCTTTGGGGCTGAGGCAAAATCCCTCCTTCTGAGGGTTGGTGGGCAGTGGTCCATGTGGGAAACACAGCTTGGCTTTGCCCAGCCTGCCTCGCTCCTCACCCTCCTCTTCCTCCCCTGAGCTTTCTCCTCCCTCGTGCTTCCTCTGGGGCAATAAAGTCACAGAATCGCACCGTGGTTTGGCTTGGAGGGACCTTGAAGCTTGTTTTATTCCGCCCCCTGCCATGGGCAGGGACACCTTCCACTAGCCCAGGTGGCTCCAAGCCCTGTCCAGTGTGGCCTTGGACACTCCCAGGGATGGGGCAGCCCAGATGGGGCTTCTGCAGGTGACCTCACACACAGCCTCCTCCCATCCCTGAAGTTCCCCATCCCCTGAGCCAGCCAGGCTTCTCCCACCCATCCCGAGGCTCCAGGCATCTGCCTTTGCCGGCTGTCTCCGTTCCTGGCTGCAGGAGCTGTGACATTTGGGAAGGACCTTGGCTGGTGGCAGGCATTCCCGCTGATCTGCGGGATCACGATGTTCCCAGCAGGGAGAGGCTTTCCCGTGGTTGAGGGGCTGTGAGCAGGAACCAGCCTTGGGTGCCGGGAGGTGCCAGCTGGAGGTGCCTTGGCTTTGCTGTGAACTCAGATTCACCTCAGAGCGTCAGCTGTTCCATCCACAGCTTCAGCCTCGGCCTGGAAAGCCACTCCTGGCGGCTGTACCTTCCTCAGTGCACACACAGAGCAACATTCCCGTGGCTGTGTTCCTTCGGAGCACAGATGGGATGAGAGGGAAGCTCCAGGTCAGCTCACTCATGTGACAAGTGATCCTCATTTATTCCAGACTTGGATACTCAGCTGGGGTAAATCCATGCAGCTTTCCCTGATTCCAGCCCCCACCAGCCTGGTCTTCAACACCTTTATCCCTGGAAGTGTCCTGGGTTGGATGGGATTTGGGGCAACCTGGGAACGTAGAAGGTTCCCTGCCCATGGCAAGGGGTGGAATGAGATGAACTTTAAGATCCCTCCCAACCCAAACCATTCCAAGATTCCATGACTAGGAAGGCAGCAGCCTGTATTCTCATCCCACGGAAAGGCTCTCGAGGGCATGCCAAAAAGACCATGGAGGAGCCTGGAGCTCTGCAGATCCATTGGGAACATGCCCAGCAGCTGTGCCTCTGTCATTCCCCACAGAACCCAATGGCTCCCTAGCAAACCATGGGGGAGCAGGAGCTACCAAACATTTACCACGAGGTTAAACAGCTGTTGGGATGATCCAGGAGGTTAAACAGCTGTTGGGATGATTCAGGAGGTTAAATGGTTGTTGGGATGATCCAGGAGGTTAAACAGGTGTTGAGATGATCCAGGAGATCAAAGAATTGTTGGGATGATACAGGAGGTTAAATGGTTGGTGGGATGATCCAGGACAGCCCCATTCCTTTTATGGAACAAATTCCTCTTGTGAGTCCATCTTAACAGTGCCCCTGAGAATATTTGGGGTGCAAGGATCCTTCGTGCCAGCCAGATGCACTTTGGCTTTGTGTTCTTCCCTCTCCTGCTTTTTTCCCCCCCTAATCCCTCACTCCTTCTCAACCTTCGAAGCTCCCTCTCTACAGACAATACCCCCCACATAGGTGGGAATGGCAATGGTGGATTATTCAAAAGGATAAGAAATAATGGCACAAATATTGCTCTCCTTGGGGTTCATTCAGCAATAGAGTGAATGACCTGAAAGCACAAGAGAATCTGGTGGCCCAGCAGAAAAATCTGCTGGCCCTTGATTCCTCTTCCTGAGTGCATAAAGAAAGATATTCTTCCACCTTTACAGAATCCCAGGATCATTCAGGTTGGAAAAGCCCTCCCAGCCCATCGAGTCCCCCCTGTGATCGATCAAAGCCCAGAGCTCTGAGTGCCACGGCCAGTCCTTCCTTGGGCACCCCAAACCATCCTGGGCAGCCCCTTCCAAGGCCTGACCACCCTTTCCAGGAGGAAATCCCTCCTGCTGTCCCACCTGACCCTCCCCAACCACAGCCTGAGGCTGTTCCTTTCACAAGGAATTTGTTCCCCTCCAAAACATCCTTCCTCATATTCATCCCAAACAACCAACTTCTCCTGGACCTGGAAATGATGGCATTGTGTGTCCAGTTCACAGCACTTAAATCCAGCCTCAATCTCTTTATTGACCACGAGTACATGTATTTTTTTTTTTTTCAAGTTTAATTATGTCCTAGGTTGCTCCCATAAAACAAGGGGTGGGATCTCTATGGTTTAATAAGAGGAGATTAATATGGAAATGAAACAAATCTACTGTTAGAAAAATAAGCGGAATCAAAATCCATTTAACTGAAACCCGCAGCTCTTTATATTTAAATCATAATACACTTAGAGCAGCAGCAGCTTCCCTAAAAACTGTCCTTGTCCCAGATAGCCCTTTATTCTTCCCTCTGTGTTCCTTGTCAAGGAGCTAATTCAGGCAGCTAATTGGGACAATAACTAATCCAGCCACCATGTTATTCCCCCAATTATTCCCTTCGTCATCCCTTCCCTATTCTTATTCCCATGGATTTTTTTTCCAGGAGCTTGTAATTCCATTACAAGGACAAGCAAGAGGGGTCTGGCGAGCGGCTGTGGGGCTGGGGTCGACAAGAAAGAGAGAAGAGGAAGAAAAATAACGTAGAAAAGTAAGAGATCATAAAATCCACCACCATTTTTGGCCATCAGTGGGGAGACTTCAAAGAGCACGCAATGATTTAAATGCTGCATAGGGGAATAAAGTGCTAAACCTCCTAAACTCCTCGAGGGTCCCTCCAGATGATATTCCTGGAGGAGCTGCCTCTGCCTCCCATCCCTGGAGGTGTTCAGGGCCACCTGGAATGGGAATTCCCAGCTTTTCGGGGCTGTCCTTTCACCACCAACTAAAGCAGGAGGGAAACAATAACAATAGCTGGGGGGTTTAATTGCTCTTCACTCATTTAATCTGCTTTGACCCACCTCCAAGCAGTGTCTCCCCATGATTTAATGAAAAATACCTATGGAAAAATGTTTGCAGGGGGGAACATTTTTCCAGACGCCGGTTCTTTAGGAACTGGGAAAGATTCCTGCTGAAATCTTGATAAATTGCTTTATTGCGTTTTTTGTACTCCTGTCATCACGACCTATGGATTTCCATAACGACCTACATCTGCCCACTTCCAAAAATTGAAAATACATGGGAAAGCTCTTTCCATCCCCTGCACCTCTTGGCCTTTTCCCAAATCCACTGTTTTCTCCCTGATGGACTCTGCCATTCCGTACCCATTAGCAGATCCTCAAATGATGACATTTCGTTTTAATTGAAAGCAAACATCCTATCCCATCCGGGAATTAGAAAACAAACCAAATTTTAATCGGAATTCATACAAGTGCAGAAGAATATTTTCCTCCCTCCGACATTATCTTCCCATGGAAATCTGGGGTATTTTTGAGGCAAAAACTGAGCTTAGTTCAGGGCCAGGAGTGAGTTTCGGGCCCTCTGTGCTGGCTCCACGGCAGGAGGGGAGCACAAAGGGATATCACACAAGTTACTTGGGAATTACAAAAGCTTTGGGGCTCCATTTTCCTGCTTTTTTTTGGAGGGGATGGGGACTCTGATAGAATTTTTGAAGTTCACCTGCAAATCCATAAATCTGCTGAGTGTGTCCGCTCTCAGCTTTCTCCTGGATTTATGTAAAGCCCCGTTTGGGTGGATTTTTATAGGGATGACAACAGGCACAATCACAGCCTGGTACTTTGCTATCCTGGCATTAAACCCTAGGCACAGTGCAAAAATTCCTTTCAGGAGCCTCAAGATGAGACCCTTTGGGGTGAATTCCTGTTCTTTCGACACCACTCCCCTTTCTCAGCATTGTTCTCCTCACTCATGTGTGTGGCTTCTCCACGAGGCAGTGCCCTTCTCGACTGCTTTCATACCACCCCTGCTTTGGCCACTGCTGAGATTGAAAAGGGGTTTAATCAGGGCTTGGGTCATCCTGAACTAGAATGGGATTGTCGTGGCTGGACAACCAGCCTGGAGAAGAGAAGGGTCCAGGGACACCTGAGAGCCCCTTGCAGTGCCTGAAGGGGCTCCGGGAGAGCTGGAGAGGGACTGGGGACAAGGCATGGAGGGACAGGACACAGGGAATGGCTTCAAACTGGTTTAGCTGGGATATTGGGAAGGAATTGCTGGCTGGGAGGGTGGGCAGAGAAGCTGTGGCTGCCCCTGCATCCCTGGGAGTGTCCAAGGGCAGGCTGGACGTGGCTTGGAGTATTTCATACTCCCTTTTTCCTCTCTTCTTTCCCCTGCAAAGTCTTGCCTCTTTGTTGAAATTTAAGGAAAAGCCATCTCAGGGAAGGATGGATTTTGACTCAGAAGGAGACAGCGAGCAGAGCCAACATCATTTTATAGAGACTTCCACTTTAATTTGGGAAGCAGCCTATTTAAATATGCTAATGCCATGCACAGCCATTGGAACGGAATCCAGGCTATAAACTTCCCACTGTGCTCGGGAAAGCTGCGGCTGCCTCCGGAGCTGTTTGCCAACTCTTTTGTTGGGAGTTTGATACCAAACCCCTCACGGACAAAGGTCGGAGAGAGAGGGCTTGCAGGTAGCAGAGCAGGGGCTCTTTGCTGCATTTTCAGTTTCCCTGCCTTTATGGAATCATGGAATGGCTTGGGAGAGAAGGGGTTTTAAGGATCATCTCATTCCACCCCCCTGCTGTGAGCAGGGATCCTTCCACTCGCCCAGCTTGCTCCAAGCCCTGTCCAGGCTGGCCTTGGACACTTCCAGGGATCCAGAGCCTCTCCACACAAACCTGGAGCAACTTCAAACCCTACACTGAGCTCAGCCTTCCATTTCCATCCCAGTTTCCCAGGTGTTTTCCCGCTCTGAAGTCGTGTTCCAGGGAGTGACATCATCTCTGTTCCAAGGAAACCCCCCCATGTAGTTCCTGCCCTTCCAGAGTAACTGAGTTAATTCCGGATTAAAGGAGCTGTTAGCACAAATAGGGTTTTAATGCCGGATCAGACGGAGCCTGGGAAGAGTTTCCCTTCAGAGAAGGGGTAGGCTCCCTAATTAATGAACTCTGAGGAAATCTATGGAAGCACACGGAGGCCAAGGGGATCAATATTGGTGCTCTGATCAATTTGCTTAAAAATTGCCTTTCTTTCCCGAGCACTTTCTAGGCAAACCTGTCATGAGCTGCCAAAGTGAGGAGCGTGCCCAGATTCGGCACCCAATTATTTTCCAGGGGTAATTAACAGGGAAGAGGAGCTCCCTGGAAGCAGTTTGTGTTCTGGTGGATCCCTGCACTGCCATACACGGAATTTAATGTGTCTATAGAGGTGTGAATTCATGTATTCATCTATATACACATGGGCAGGAGCCTTTAAGTAAACCCCCAACCACGGTGAAATTCCATGTCTCTCCCACTCCAGGAGTGCAGCCTTTAATTTTCCTGTAACACACACAATGTGAATCTCCCCAGACTTGGTTTCAGGAGTGGCCCAAAATACTTTGATTTGGTTTATTTTATTTTGGTTGTGTGTTTCTTTTTGGCTTCTAAGCAGAATCATGGAGTCAGGGAATAGTTTAGGATGGAAAGGACCTGAAAATCATCCTGTTCCACTCCCACCTCCCACTTCCACTATCCCAGGTCGTTCCAAGCCCTGTCCAGCCTCGCCTTGGACACTCTCAGTCCACAACTTTTCCTTTTTCCAGGCCTTTGGAATTCACCAGACACCTGAGAGTTCAGAACCTTGATGGATTTCTGGTGCTGGAAGTAAATTGTAGGGTGTTTTTGGAGTGAGGGCTGGGACAGGTCCCTTGTGGAGGAGCAGGACTGGGAGCTCAGGAAGGAGTTTTTAGGGAAGGGGGCCCAATTGCTGCATTTGAATAGTAGGAACAATGCTGTGAACTTCCTTGTGGTGTTTGTGCCGTCCCAGAATCCCAAACATAAACCAACAATGGCTCTGTATATAATGGGATACTCCTGTTGTCCTTCCAAACATCCTCTGCAAATCAGGAGGGATAATGAGCAGGCAGGAACAAAGGGAATATTGTACATGGACAAGGGGCAAACACAGCCTTGTGGGAGGGATTTCTGGGAACTGCAGGTATTCCCAACACGGGAATGTGGGAAGGACTCCTGGGAATGGCAGGTGGTGCCAGTGTGGGTGTACAGAGGGTGTCCAGGGAAGCTGTGGCTGCCCCAGCCCTGGGAGTGTCCCAGGCCAGGCTGGATGGGGTTGGAGCAATCATGGAAGGTGGATTGAAATGTGCTTTAAGATCCCTTCCCACCCACCCCATCCCTATAAACACCCAGTGTCCCCCGCACTCCTGGCAGATGGGGTGTCTGGGGAGGAGGATGCTCTGCCCTCAGCAACAAATCCCGAGGCTGCCAGAGGTTTTCACAGCCTGCACCTCTGGATTGGCTGCTGGGAGAAACAACACCACCCTACCTGGTCCCGATTCCTTCGCTGAGCCAAACCCCGGGTTGCTTTGACAATGGCACCGTGGGCTAACAGGAAATCCCTTGGGAATGCTGAGAACACCCCTCTGGCTCCCAGGAAAGGCTGGCCATGGCAAGGAAAGTCCTGCAGAGAAAGTTGGAACACACATTAGAGGCAAAGCAATTAGAGCCTGGTGCAGAAGAGACAGTGATTCTTGGACTTTGTGACAGGAAGTCGTGGAGAATTTCCTGCAAGGCTTTGCAGCGTGCTCAGAGATTTGGGACTGCTTAGATATTTATAGGCAACATCCAAGGGCTTGGGTGTGTTTGCCATTATCCAGATTTCCTATAAAAAATACATACCCCTTGGTGCAGCAAAGCCATGGCTGCGTTTGCACAACCCACTGGCTGTGGATTAGGCTGGGCTTAAGGTCGGGCTCAATCCTGGGTTTGCTGCGCCTGCCTCAGACTTTTAGAGAATGCAAAATAGGGAAGGCCACTAGAAATTAGGAATTTGGGCAATTTGTGATAAAGAAGCGTCACAGAATGGTTTAAATGAGGGAAAACCCCAAAGCGCCGCCGACCTCAAACACCCGTGTCCAGATTTGGGGGCACACTGGGCAACTTCTGCCAGGGCCTGCCCACATTCCTTCCCAATATCCCAGCTAAACCAGTCTGAAGCCATTCCCTGTGTCCTGTCCCTCCATCCTTGTCCCCAGTCCCTCTCCAGCTCTCCTGGAGCCCCTTCAGGCACTGCAAGGGGCTCTGGGGGCTCAAATTCCATGCCCATGGAATTGAGGGAGCGTGGGAAGGGAGAGCAGGGCTCCCACGCTGGGGCTGTGGGCTCCTGCCACAGGAAATTCCTGTAAATTTTGGAAACTGAGGCAGCTTTGCTGCACTGATTGGAGCTCTGAAGGGACCACCACCAGCAGGAAAAATGGTCATTATTTACCACAGCTATATTGATAATAAAACGCCACATTAGTGTTATTAAATAATCTTTCCCTGCCTGTTAACTGTGTCTAAAGCAGGACAGTGATTCATTGGCAAGACAGTAAAACTTCCTTTTCTGCTTACTGGGATTTTTCCCCTCTGCAGAGCATAAATCACATTTTGTGTGAAGAGCATCCTCGCTCGGAGCGCCCCGTGCTGCGGTGCCACAGCCAAGCCAGTTATTTTAATCTCTGGTACTTTATAATAAATGCCTTTTATTGATTTTTATTGTGCGCCGCCACGAATTGAATAAACTATGTGCACAAGCAGCCGGGAAGGGAAAAAGGCTGAAGGAGAAAATGTGCTCAGCATGTTTCAAAGTTAAAGGGGGAAACACATGGCTGGCACTTTCCTTGGTCAGCAGCACCGTGAAAAGGAGCAAACGTGATGTACGTGTGATTCTTTCCTCCTCAAGTCCCAGGACTGCGAGGAGTCTTTGGGAAGGCTGCTTGGAATGTAGAGAATCCTTGAATCCCCCATGGGCTGCCTTGGAAGGGACCTCAGAGCTCTTCTCATTGCACCCCCCTGCCAGGGGCAGGGGCACCTTCCACCGGTCCCACAGTGCAGGAATATTATTTGAAATCAATTTTTTTGGGGGAGTTTGTTTGTTTTTAAAGGAATTCTTATCCTTGTAATCCTGTGCTTTGCCTACCCACAGCGCTGAGGAGTTGAGGATTACCTGCCCTGTGGCACTGGGCCCATCTCCCACCCTAAGCCAGCAAGAGGGTGGCTGGCACGTGGAGTCACCCACCCAGGGTGAGGTTTGGTGGCCTCGGTGTCACAGCCAGCTCCTGAAAACCCAGGACTATAGGGCTGGACATGGCAAACCCACCTGCACGGCTGGCATGGGCTGCCCTGGCACAGCAGGCACTGCCCACCAGCCCTTCCCCAGGGAAACCCACCACCCAAACACCTCTTCCCTCACCCCAGGGCTGCCACCCCTCTGCCTGATGCTTTCCAAGGACTCTGGGACACAGAAATGACTCTTTCTTTGGCCACATTGCCCCGGGACCGGCTCCACCATGTGCCAGGTTATTGTTTCCCTGAGCCCATGATCTCCAGGAATGGTTTACCACGGAGCCTCCAGAGCTCCTCAGCTGTTTTTTTGGGGTGTTCTAACTGTGACCTGCTCCATGAAGTCCCAAACCAAGGGCAGGTGGATGCAGCAGGCTCAGCTTGAGGCTGGGCTTTCACACAACCAGCCTGAGTGGGAAAAACGCCGTGGCCTCGTCCCACGGCTCCGACTGGCACCAGGAAGGAGGGGGATCCACTGGTTCCTGCACCGTGTGGACTCACACTGCCTTTGCACAACAGCAGGCTTCACACCCCAAAATAACCTGGCAAGGAACCCGCAGCAGTTTTCCTGCTGGTTTCGCTGGAAAATGTGTTACTACTCCAGGTAATGTGGTGCTTATTACACAATTACCTCGAGTGCTTTACAATGCATTAATTGCTGCTTGATTTAAACATTTCCCGTGTAGGAACCAAACTATATCATTGTGACAAATTGCAAGTCAATAAGCCCGTTCCTCGGAAGGGGGAGTGAGGAAGCTGGAGATCCCTTCCCTGAGGGAACCATTCCCAAGGGAAACACTGAGCAGCACTTTTGGGATGCACATACCCGGATTCCCGGGGCAGAGGCGAGTGGGGAAGGACAGGGTAGGGCTGATCCTCCTTAGGGCTCAGTTTGGCACTCAAAGGACTGACCACAGGCTCACAGAATCATTTGGGTTGCAAAACACCTCCGAGAGCATCTTCCAGCTCAGGAGCTTCCGGGATTCCCTGATTTTATGATCTTATTTCAGTGTTATTTGCACAATATATATATTTGCATGATTAAAGTTACTCACTCCATAGTTGCAGATGTGATTTATATGTTTTATATATGTAGATTTTTACATTTAACCACATATTTTGCCTTCTGAACCAAACATCCCTTGCCTTGTAGGCTCCATCCTTCCTCTCCTCTGTATCCAGGGGAGGGATTCTGCTTCTTCACGGGCCCATTTGCAACCAAACTGCACTTTAAAACCGTTTCAGAGTCCACAGGAAGACACGAAGAGGTGAAGCCCTGCAAAAGGAGAACCCCCCTCGAGCGAGACAAGCCCTGGACCACCCCAAGCCCTTGGTGGCACCGGGACAGCCTCGCTTTTCGGGGTCAGCAGCCACCGTTCCACCCAGCCGGGGAGCAGGGGGGTTTTGCCCGAGGTGCCTGCAGATGTTCAGGGAGATGCCCCAAGGCCCTGCAGGTCCCTGTGGCTCCACTCCCCACCCTCGGCGCTTCCTTCTGCCTCGCTGCCCTTCGCTGCATCCCCAGGAAATGCTCCCTTTGGGTGGGCAGCCTTTGGTTCCCAGCCCACGGCCGGGCAGCTTTGGGGTCAGGGGTGAGACGGGGCTGTTGGAGCTGTGGGGTGGTCCCCCTCCCCAGCTGTGGGGGCAGCGAGGCAGGAGGAGCCCCCAGAGAGGGTGGGAGGGCTTGGGCACCCCAGCTGTTGTCACAGAGCAGAGGGGGGCTCCTCTGTCCCACCCCTCCATCTCTCCATCCATCCATCCATCCCTCCACCCCTCCACCCACCCATCCATCCATCCATCCACCCCTCCATCCATCCATCCATCCATCCCTCCATCCATCCATCCATCCCTTCATCCATCCATCCATCCATTCAGGAAAGCTCCAGCCCCTTGGCTCTGGGGGGGTTGTGGGCTGCTTTCTGGCTACCTGAGAGGATTCCAGGGTGGGTTCACGACCTGCAGACCCAGGTCATGATCTCCTTCCAACAGAGAATCCCAGGAGCTGGCTCAGAAGGATGTTTCACCTTCCAGGGTGTTCTGTAACACTGTGTGAGGAGTTTCAGAGCCCAAAACACCCCTGACCCTCCCCTCTCCTACTGTCCCACCCTGCCACTCAATGCCAAAGGGTCCACAGAATCCTGGGATCACAATTTCCCCATTCCAGAGGTTCTCCAGCAGCCACAGCCTCGTCCACCGCCACTTCCATCTGGTGGAATCGTCTGGTGGGTCTGCATCCCACCCTGCAGGGGGGAACACCTTTGCCATGACACTCTTGGCCCTGAAACGGGGACCAAAAGCTTTAAAACCTTTATTGGTGTTTCAGTGACACACCAATAAAATGGCCAGGTGGGGATTTGCTCCCATGGGCTGGAGCCCGAAATTCCCAGAGCCGCTTGGTGGGACTCTCCCCCACTGCCGAGGAACTCTCCCCATCCAGACTTTATATAAGAAGCAGGAGGTATTAATCAGGAGTGGAGGTCTGCAAATATTTGCCTGTTTCCATAGCGATGGGGGAGCCCACACGCACAATAATACCTTTTCCCACATGCGTTCTCATCGCTGCCTAATAATATAATCACAAACCCATTGCTCAGGCGAGGCCGGCAGCAGAATAAACACCATTAATTAGCAGATTTATAAACTAGGGGAGGAGGAGGAGGTGGCAAACGAGGAGTGGAGTGTAAAATGCATATTGGAGCCCAAGACGGTGGTTTGGGCCTTTCTCGTTTCGCGAGGAAACTTCACAAACTCTTAATTATCTCCCCAAATACTCTCTGTCTTCTTCCAAAAATAAAACTCCTGACAACTGTTCAAACCCCGCCGCGCTCTCACCCACCAAACACACATTTCAGTAAAAATATAAAGCCATGGCTGGGAAGTGTCAGAGCCATTTCTTCGAGGGAGGAGAAGTGAGACTTTTGGCAGCGCTCGCGGAGTTGCCTCCCGAAGAGGACACGGCTTGTCTGGAGCTGCAGGGAATGTGGCACATGACAGGAGAGTGACACTCGGAGGGAGTGGTGGCACCTGCAGGAGCTCCCGGGGTCTGCAAGGATCCCCCCAAAGCCACAGGGGGTTTTGGAATTAAGCCTGGCTTTGTTCCTTCCTCGTTCCAGACTTGTTATGGACAGAGACGTTGAACTTTGGTGTGCAATGTGGCAAGGTTTGAAGGCTGGTTTTGGTTTCTGAGGATCCTGCAGGACCCAAAGGATCCTGCTCTGAGTGTCCAAGGGGACAGGAGTGTCCCTGTCCCCTGTGCCAGACTGCCCATGGCAGCTGCACATTTGGATACCTGGATTCCTGGATACCTGGATTTCTGGATACCTGGATCCCTGGATCTCTGGGTACCTGTATCCCTGGATATCTGGATATCTGGATCCCTGTATACCTGGATACCTGGATTCCTGGATTCCTGGATCCCTGGATACCTGGATATCTGGATACCTGGATTCCTGGATATCTGGATACCTGGAATCCTGGATCCCTGGATACCTGGGTACCTGAATATCTGGATCCCTGGATCCCTGGATACCTGGATACCTGGATTCCTGGATACCTGGATACCTGGATACCTGGATACCTGGATTCCTGGATCCCTGGATCCCTGGATTCCTGGATTCCTGAATACCTGGATACCTAGATACCTGGATATCTGGATACCTGGATTCACGGGTACCTGGATCCCTGGATCCCTGGATTCCTGGATCCCTGGATATCTGGATACCTGGATTCCTGGATACCTGGATATCTGGATACCTGGATTCCTGAATACCTGGATATCTGGATACCTGGATTCCTGAATACCTGGATATCTGGATCCCTGGATCCCTGGATCCCTGGATTCCTGGATACCTGGATTCCTGTATCCCTGGATACCTGGTTACCTGGATCCCTGGATCCCTGGATTCCTGGGGGCAGCCCTCCCTGGTTTCTCTCCCCCTCCCATCCCTGGGAAGGATGGCACAGGGAGATGGGCTCCCCTCTCCCCAGCCCTGCTGACATCTGAGTAATGTGGATTTTGGTTAGATGACAACCTCATTATGGCACATAATTGCGGCGCCATCGCCTCGTAAACACTGGGTTAAAAACTCCGGGAAGATTCTTGTTCCCCTCGTTATTAATTAGCACGTGTCCACTCCGCCACATCCAGAGCCCAAACTTCATTTGTTATGTTCAGCCAAATGCATGAGTAGCTTTGGAGTAATTATTTTCCAACATCATCTAATACCTCTCTGCACATCAATTAAAAATCCTCTTAACAAGGAACTGCATTTTGTTGGAGATCAAATGCCTCGTCCAAAGCTGTATCAATCATGTAGAGCTAATTAGTGGGTCTGCTTTATATCATTTGTTTTACTTTATTATTCTATTATACACTTCCTAATGAAACCAATTGAACAATTTTGAAATCTTTGTTCAATTAATTGAAGGCTTAAAGGCCAGATATCTTTTTTTTTTTCTTCTTTGCTTTAAAAAGCACAGATGCAAAAGGAATTAAAAATCCCTTTGTGTTTTATATCTATTTATTTCATGTGGCAAGGGGTTTATCGGGGTTTATCACCACTTTTCTATCACTCACGAGTGACTCGTGGCTCAGCAGGGCCTGGCAGCCCTTTGGTCACAGGCAGGTGATGTCAAAGATGAAACAATGGGAGAAAGATCCATGGGAGCTGATCCATGTTCCCTAAATCGTTGCCACTGGACACTGACATTTCCTGAGCCACTCACAAGGAGTTTCCCCTCGTTTCAGAAAGGGAAGGATGCTCAGGGTAAAATTTTCTGGGGGAAAAGCACCTTTAAACTCCTTCCTATTAGAAAAATGTTATGTGAGGAGGGACACTGAGGGGCTGGAGGGTGTGCAGGGAAGGGAACGGGGCTGGGGAAGGGGCTGGAGCAGCAGGGGGGGCTCAGCCTGGAGAAAAGGAGGCTCAGGGGGGACCTTCTGGCTCTGCAAGTCCCTGATGGACCCAGGGCAGGGTTGGGATCTGCTCCCAGGGCACAGGGACAGGAGCAGAGGGAATTGCCTCAAGTTGCACCAGGGCAGGGGCAGGTTGGACAGCAGGAGGGATTTCTCCATGGAAAAGGTGGTCAGGCCTTGGCAGGGGCTGCTCAGGGAGGGTTGGAGGGCCCAGCCTGGAGGTGCCCAAGGCAGGAGTCAGTGCTCTGGGCTGGGGGACAAGGTGGGCATCGGGCACAGGGTGAGCTCCATGGGCTGGCAGGCCTTTTCCAACCCAAACAACCCCGGACTAAAAACTCCTGTCAGCCCTGAGCAGCTCGAGGAGAGGCTGTGATTGTTTCAGAGTGCCTGATGGCTCCTTTCTTTCATGAAGGCTGCTAAATGAGGGTGATTAAAGTAAATAGATGATGTCAAAACGCCTGTAATGCTGCGGCCAGGCCAAGATCCCGCCCGTGCTCCGCCGTCATCACCGAGCAAACCCGGCTGGGCTTTGCAGCCCTCGCCCTGCTCCAAGGCAAACACAGAGCTGTGCCTGGGATCCATCATCCCCCAGCCCTCCTGCACAGCCCTGAGCCTTGGGAAATAGCTGGGGAGCAGTGGTGGAGCTTGGAGCCCTTTTGGGTGCATTCCCGGCCAGAACACCTTGGGAAAGGGCTGGGAGAAGCCAAGAAAAGCATGGAAGTTTCATCACTCCCTCCCTCCCTCCTGCCACGGGGCGTGGGGAGCTCACAGAGACCCAGGAAAAGCCACTGGGCTGCTGCTGGTGGTTCCCAGTTTAACCTTCACCTGGAAACTGTGGAGCTTGGAAGGCTCTCTCCCTCTCCTGCCTGCCCTTGGGTTCCTGGTTTTTAGGAAAATCAGGAAAATTTAGGAAAATCCTCTTTTCCCTTGGTTTGGGAAGTAGTGGGTTTATAGAGGCACTTGGTGAAGGAATGAAGCTGGGTATGATGGATCCCTGATAAGGAATTTTGGGAGCCTCTGAGGTTTCCAGAAGGTTGGGATGGGTGCAGGGATCCCTCCTGCTGCAGCATCCCGAGGGAATGGGCTGGGAGGGCTCTGTGCCTTGTGGGAAGGGGAGCCCAGCACTGGCACCGGCACCGACACTGTGGTTATGGACACTGGGGATGGGATTGGGAATGTTCCGTGCTCCCCTGCTTGGGAATTTGGGGGGGATTTGTACCCTGCAGGGATAGAGTGACCAGGCTGTTCCAACCCCCCTGGCAGCGCTCCAGACTCTGCCAAGGAAAGGTCCCTGTAAATTTGGGTGTCAGGATCTGGCTGACGTTTCCTCTCCATCCTTCCTCCTCTTTCTCCTGGCTCCTGACCCAGAGCCCACCAAGCATCCCCCTTGTGAACTGGTTTATACTGGTGTGTTCCTCTGCCTTGGGTCACTTCTCACTGCCCCTCCCATTCCCAGCTGTCCTCTCTGGGAATGCTTCTTATCCTACTCCTTGCAATACCTTTTGGGGACCTTCAGTCATTTCCCAACGAGGAGTAACTTGCTTTTATAAACCCTGGGGCGTTTCCCTGCAGGCTCTTGGGCTTGTGGTGGGATTTTGGGATTGGACTCGGTGATCCCTGGGGGTCCTTCCAAGCCAGGAGATTCCAGGGTGCTCTGATTCCATGGAGGCTCCAGATGCTGCTGGTGTGGAGCTCCTCTGGGGGATGGCTTGATGTGGTCCTTGTGGTCATTGTGTGATTGCTGCTGGTTCCCTGGAATTCCTCTCCTCTCTCCTCTCCTCTCTCCTCTCTCCTCTCTCCTCTCCTCTCCTCCCTTTCCATTCCATCCCTCCTCTCCTCCTTTCCATCCCTGTTATTCTAAGGAGAGCTGGAATTTTCGGTGGATTAGTGAAGTTTACCCAGCACGGCATTGAAAAGGCCTCGCTTTCAATTGCTAAACTGTAAACATTTGGGCTGAAATTTTCCATGCTGGGGATCTGACTCAGCCTGCTCCCTATTTTCTTAACCTTCTGCAGGAATGATTTCAACATTTCCTCCGGCGGGATTACATTTCACCCTGGCACACTCGGGCCTTTGCTCACTTGGTGTCTGGCACGGTGGGAACATTCATTCTCTCTCACACCACCTCTGTTATGTCAGGTGGCTCCGGCTCCTGCTGCAGCTGGAGCAGGGAAGGGACACCAGCAATGGGAGGGAGTTGGCAAAAACTGTCCAGGAATTCCAGGGACGGCTTGGAGCAACCTGAGCTGGTGGGCGGCAGGGGCTGGGCTGGGATTTGGGGTCCCTTGCAGTGCAAACCCCTCTGGGATTCTGTGACCCTAAAAAGGTGAGGGAAGGCCTTCAGAAACCCCAGACTGGCAATTCCAGACTCCAGGGTTCACTGGCAGTGTTTTCCATTCGTGGAGCTGACCCCAACCAACTGCAGAACCATGGACTGGTTTGGGTTGGGAGGGACCTGAATCCCACCCCCTGCCATGGGCAGGGACACCTTCCACTATTCCAGGTTCCTCCAAACCCCCTCCAACCCAGCCTCGAACACTTCCAGGGCCTCTCCATCCTTGGAGCTATTCCAAAGGCGAGAATCACATGATTTAATGCCAAGTGGAACCTTGAAAGATGCTTTCAAGCCCTTTGTAGGAGACACAAAGCTGGAAATAGAAATATATTCCCGCTCCCAAGGCAGAGTTAATAGATTTGTAAGCGCTGCCAGTCAGCATCCCGAGCTCAGCCTCCAACTCCAGCCACTCGACAGTCCTGGAGAAAGGAGATGACAAGGACATCTCCATTTCTTGGGAAGGAGCAGCAGATGTATAAATAGAAACTGTCGGCTCCGGCGCCGTGCTGGGTTGTCCAGCACGTTTACATTCCTTGGGATCTCTGAGGGAAACAGGCTCGGGGCAGCTTAGGGACTTCTTCTGGGGGACAGCCTGGAGTGGCCTCACTGCAGGCACAAGGAACTCCTGCCCATAATTCTGGTGTCCTGCCCATGATCCCGGTGTCCTGCCCATAATTCTGGTCTCCTGCCCATGATCCCAGTGTCCTGCCCATGATCTTGGTCCTCCTGCCCATAAATCTGATGTCCTGCCTATAATCCTGGTCTCCTTCCCTTAATTCTGGTTTCCTTCCCATAATCATGGTCTCCTGCCCATAGTCCCAGTCTCCTGCCCATAATCCTGGTTTCCTGTTGTAATCCCAGAAACCTGCCCATAATCCTGGTTTGCTGCCCATAATCCTGGTTTCCTGCCATAATCCCAGATTCCTGCCCAGCTTTCCCTTTGTGGTGCCAGGCTTGGAGCTGGATTTATCCCCTGGATGAGGAAAGAGCTTCTCCAGTTCCATCCAGAGGGGCTTTAATGGTTACTGAGCTCCTGCCCTTCCCAGGGGTTATTAGAGTTTGGCTTTGTTGCTGCTGTTGGTGGCAGAGGGAATTCTGAGCTCCCACCTGTCTGGGCATTGAGAGAAACTTCCTTAAAATATTCCTGGAGAGGGAAGAACCTGATTTGTCGCTCCACTGGATTTGGGGAGTGGAAGGTGTCCCTGCCCATCATGGGAGGGGTTGGAATGAGATGGGATTTAAGGTCCCTTCCGACCCAAACCATCCCAGGATTCTGTGATTTTAAAAAATCATTTTCCATCACAAAAAAATCCAAACAAAGTAAAAAAAAAACCCACCAGCAAAAGGGGGTTTCCAAGTGAATTTCCTGGAGTTCTGGGGAGTGAAGTTTCCCTTTCCCCCTGCCCCTCACCCCGAGGTGCCCAGGCTCTTCGGGGGGCTCGGCTGCGCCTGGGATTTGCATTACAGCTGGAAAATGGACATGTGGGAAAATCTGGGAAACAAAACAAATTTGGTGAATTAGTGGGTCATTTCCATGGCCGGTCACGGTCGGTTAAGCAGGGAAAAACAATGGGTTTGTTATGCTCTTAGTTAAAGCCCAGAGTGGCCAACAAAGCCCAGTTTAATTAATACGCGCTCGCAGCCCGGCCCCAAGTCTGAACTTCCCAGCGTCGGGAGGTGGGGAATTAAAGGAGGAGCTGCAGGAAGAAAAGCAACTTTTTGGGGGGGAGCTCGGGGGGGATTCTGCTGCAAAAGGGGCATGGATTGGGCTGAGCTTTGTGGGGTTAAAATCCCAGTTTTCCTCATCCCTGCCCTCTCCATCCAGGACAAAAAGCCATCCTCTCTTTCTGTAGGGAAGCTCCAAATCCTCTGAATCAATTCCATCGGTCCTCGGGGTGGGGGGGGGTGTGGGAGGATCCAGGAATTCTCTGCAGCCTCGTGCCAGTGGATCCCTCCTGCCATATGGTCGGAATTAGGGGCAGCACCAGTTCTCACACCACGCCGGGCTTGGGGTGGGGAGGGGGGGACAGTGCGCTTTGATCCCGGGACATGCGAAGGGAAGAGCTCCGGAGCACGGGTTTAACAGCAACCAGCAGGGCTTCCATTCCATTCTGTTCCCTCCTAACCAAAAGCACAGGCCTTTAGCCCACACATCCTAAAAAAGGAGGGATGCTCCAGGAAGGGAATGTTGTGATTAGGGGTGAGGAAGAAGCGATTGCTCAAACGCTTGGCTTGGTGCGTCTTTATGTTTCTATCAGGGGGGGATTTATCCAGGAGAAACGGGTTGGATTGAAAAGGAGTGGAAGGGAAGGGAGTCAGGGGATAAAGGATGCAAAATGTCAAGTTCAGGGAAGGTGTGGAACGGGGTTGGGTGTTCAAAAGGAGCTGAAGGCAAAGGGAAAGGCGGGACATGAAGATAAACCCTCACGACGGATTATCCCGACACGAGGCCAGGACAGGGAATGTTTAGGAGCTCTTAGAGCTGGAAAGGGGAATTTATTGACAGATGATGTAGACACTGCTGAAAAATAAATGGATTTTTCGCCTCAGTGTTCACAAAAGAGGACGGGGAACAGATGCCAGAATCGGCTCTAAATTTCCCAGGAGAGAGGCAAGAGATATTGAAGGAAATAGGGATTATTCCAGACTGGGTGATCACACGGTGGGTGAGAACATCAGTGGATGGATTAAACCAGAGAGGAGCCATCCCCGAATCCTTAAATAAGAGCAGGAAAGGACTGCTCCATGTGTATCCAACCAACCACCTCCTGGCCATCCTTAGTGCCCTCAGCTTCCACAGGGATAACCCTGCCCTCAGGGCAGCTTTGCTTCCCTCAGCAGTTTCCCTGCACGTTTTGAGCCTGAATCTTTGGGTTAGATATTTAGAATAATTGAGATGTATTTTCCAACAAGGAATTCAGGCTCCTGGATGTACAGCCTGACTCTGTAGTAGCTCGGTTGGGAACGATTCCAGGGGGAATTTTTCCTTGAGGGAGCCACTGGGCATGGACAAACACAAGGTGAAGTGTTTTCCAGTGGTTTCCAAAATGTGGGGAGTCCTTGTCCAGCTCTGGGGTCCAACAGCACGAGGTCCTGGAGCTGCTGGGGTGAGTCCAGAGGAGCCCACTGCTCTGGAGCCAGACTGGGAGAGCTGGGAATGTTCACCTGGAGAAGGGAAGGCTCCAGGGACACCTGAGAGCCCCTTGCAGTGCCTGAAGG
>JAWWEE010000085.1:71695252-71726843 GCA_035221455.1 Xenops minutus | reverse complement strand
CTGCCCACCCTCACACCCACCAATTCCTTCCCAATAGCCCATCCAGCCCTGCCCTCTGGCACTGGGAAGCCATTCCCCCTTGTCTTAGTGGCAATACGCACTCTGGATGACAATTGCATTAATAGGTGGAGATGTGAATATCCCAGTTAGCATTCACTAAACATCTGAAACTGCACAGGGATTGTATTTTGCAGTATGAGGCTGTTCTCTTGCCCAGTTTTGTGGGTTCATGACATTTGGAGCACACAGGCTCCCGGATCCTGCTCCAACCTTTGCAGCACAGCCTCTCTGGGGTGTGTTCAGGCAACATTTTTCAGATGCTGAGGATGTACAGTGAGGCTCAGACTTAGGAAAAGCTCACTTGGATAAACCTTAGCAGCTCATTTTAGAGCTGTACCAGCTGAAGAATTGCATGTTCCACCATATGATAAGGACATTGCTTTTGCCTGGGCTTGAGTTATTGCTGGGTTGTGGTTCTTGAGACCTTGTCCCAGGCACTACAGTGCTGTCCTGAAAGCAACAGCCAGATGTGGGAAGCCTCTATCTCTGTGCCAGAAAGAACAGATGGCTGTTAAACAACTAGATTCCCCCAAGCATGTGTAACTGATAGTATTCCAAATTAGTGTTCCAGGTAGAAATTCCACAAGCAAACGGATTACCTTTTTTTTTTCTTTTTTTAACTCAGGACACTGGTCTTTCTGCATCAGAGAGATGTGCTCAGTCTTAGAGCCTGTGTTGCTGGCCAGGCTCCAGGACTGAGTATATCAGGTTTCTGTCTGTGTATTTGCACATGGCTTTAGATTTGGGAGGAGAAGCCCTTCCCCTTGTGACACAGCCCCAGCCTGTGCTGGATTTCTGGCTGCCCAAGTATTGCAAGTTGGAATGGATTTTGAAAAGTGTAGGTCCTCTTTAAGCCTGCTAAGGAAAGGCAACTTCACTTTTGATCCTTGTAGCCAGTTTTTATGCTCCCCATTACTATTTTATTATTTCCTTCATGACTCAAGGCCTTACTTTGGTGTCTAAATATCTTTCTTTGCAGCTGAATTTGATATCAGTGGTCACTTTTACACGTGCCTGGGCATCTGACGAATCAGTGACTCTTTTTCCCTGGTATCTCTCTCTTAATTCAGTCATTTGTCGTCCAAAACACCAGCCTCATATTTCCAGGTGTTGTGTGTTCACCCTGTTGAACTCACCTTCTCAGCTGTTTGACTATGCCTGGCTTGTTTTCATCACTCAGGAGACTAGAGCGAGGATGGATCTGACTCAGCATAAACATATTTAGGAAGCTGATAGACCTTTATTTTTAAACTCTCTCATTCCCTCCCGCCTTGTTATGTTCCCTGTTATTGTTGAGGCTCTTCCTGCGTGTGGACCACATCCAGCTTTGTCTTGTCCTCAATTAACCTCTTGTTACTGGGAACCTCTGGGACATGTCTCCCTGGCCCTGTTTGAATTATTTGTTGTATCATTTTCTCAGTGCTCAGTTCCCATTGGCTAAGGCTGTAGTATTCCAAATCCCTGGAAGTGTCCAAGGCCAGGATGGACTGGGCTTGGAGCAACCTGGGCTGGTGGAAGGTGCCCCTGCCCATGGCAAGGAGTGGCACTGGATAGTCTTGAAGGTCCCTTCCAACCCAAACCATTCTGGGATCACTTCTACCCAGAGTGGCAGAACTCCTCAGGAAAGTCCTCAGCTTTTTAGAATATCAAGTACAGAGGTGTTCAGGAAAGATACTGAGGTGCTGGAAGAGGTCCAGAGAAGAACATTGAGGCTGGTGAAGGGTCTGGAGCACAAGTGCTGTGAGGAGAGGCTGAGGGAGCTGGGCTTGTTTAGTCTGGAGAAGAGGAGGCTCGGGGGTGACTTCATCATCTCTGCAACTCCCTGACAGGAGGCTGTAGCCAGGTGTGGGTCAGACTCTTCTCCCACATAACCAGCAACAGGACAAGAGGGCACGGGCTTAAGCTCTGCCAGGGCAGATTTAGGTTGGATATTAGGAAGAAATTCTTCACAGAGAGAGTGATCATGCATTGGAATGGCTTGCCCAGAGAGGTGGTGGATCCTCTGTCCATGGAGGTTTTTAAGATGAGACTGGATGTGGCACTCAGTGCCATGGTCTAGCATTCACAGCAGTGTTGAGTCAAGGGTTGGACTTGGTGGTCTTGGAGATCTCTTCCAACCCGGCTGATTCTATGATTCTGTGATTCCGTGATTCCATGATTCTATGATTCTATGATTCTGTGATTCTCTGATCCCATGATTCCATGATTCTATGATTCTGTGATTCCGTGATTCTGTGATTCCGTGATTCCATGATTCCATGATTCCATGATTCTGTGATTCTCTGATTCTGTGATTCTCTGATTCTATGATTCCATGATTCTATGATTCCATGATTCTCTGAGTCTGTGATTCTGTGATTCTGTGATTCCATGATTCCATGATTCTGTGATTATACGATTCAGTGATTCCATGATTCTGTGATTCTGTAATTATACGATTCTCTCATTCCATGATTCTGTGAGTCTGTGATTCTGTGATTCTGTGATTCCATGATTCTGTGATTATATGATCCTGTGATTCCATGATTCCATGATTCTGTGTTTCTGTGATTCTATGATGAGCTTCCATGAGTAGAAATTGCTAAGGGACTAACAACTCCTGTGCAAGCCCCCTTTCTCTGTGGTGCCTGGAGGCCAGGGGCAGCTCACACGTCCTCGGAGCTGCCGGTGAATGCAGAGCTTGTGCCAAGTCCTGGCAGTGAATAAACCCAAGCTGCCCTCCGCTGAGCCATGCATCAAGCAAAGCTCCTGGGAATGGCATCAGTGCCTCACTTCAGATGCAAATCACTGCCCGTCCCTGCGGGTTCATGTGTGCACACCACCAGTCCTCCCGTGCTGAAACCCAGACAGGGCTCAAATGAGTAATAAACTACCTAATTGGGCTTCTACCTCCAGCTGCATGGGGCTGGTGTGTGAGTGTGGATGTGGATGTGTGTGGGTGAAAGGGTGTTTTGCCCTCCTTGGCTGGATTCTTGCCTTGGGTATCTGTCTGAACCCTGCGGGTCTGCCCACCACGGTCTGCTGTGTCTTGGCTGGGTTCCACTTGGCAGCTTTTCCACTGAGCCCATCAAATGGAACAGCCCCTCTCCAGGGTCTTTCTTGTTTTCTGTGGGGCTGGGAGCAGCCAGGGAGGACTCTGGGACTACAGTGTTGAGGCAGCAGTGGGAGCATGAGAGGTTTCCAGCATCATCCACCATGGGTCATGGGCAGGGTCCTCCACCTGTCCTGAGCCAGCCTTTACAGTGGCACACTTTTTAGCAGGGTTTGTTGTGACAGGACAAACAGAAATGACTTTACAGTGGAATGAGATGAGATTTAGATTAGATAACAGGGGCAATTGCTGGCTGTGAGGGTGGGCAGGGGCTGGCACAGGTTGGGCAGAGAAGCTGTGGCTGCCCCTGGATCCCTGGGAGTGTCCAAGGGCAGGCTGGATGGGTCTTGGAGCAACTTGGGATGGTGGAAGGTGTCCCTGCCCGTGGGAGTGCTGGAACAAAATGATAATTATGATCCCCTCCAACTCAAGCCACCCTGTGATCCCATGGCTCTCCAAAAAGACCTTTAAGATTGTCACATCCAACCATTTACAAAGCCCCTTTTGCAAAGGGATTGTACCATTGTACCATTTCTGTAGAGGTCAAGTTTGTTTTCCCTTTTTCTTCTCCCCCAGAATAAACAAAGCCAGGTGTGATTTAGGCAAAGGGAATGCATTTTACTAAGAAAATAGAAGACCGGAACACACATTTCAATAGAGTTACAACGTTATAAAGGAGGAAAAAAAAACCATAACCAGTCCAGATTTACATAGTTTTAGTTTCAGCTGAGCAATGACCCTCCCAGGCACAGCCAACCCTGCACAGACCAGGCCAGAACACAAGCGCCTCAGCAGACTTATGTTGATTTGGGTAAGGTGGATATGTTTAAGACATAAATGTAGATTATTCAGCTGTTTTATTGACAAACCAGCCATCCTACTACGCTTGCGCAGTCCTACGAGTATTTTTGTTTCTGTCAGAAGGGAGCTGCTCAAAGGGTGGGCGAGCCCAAGGCAATGGTGCTCAGAGTCGGGTTCACCCCAGCGCCGACCTGGGTGGGTCTCGACACCCCCCGTGGGGTTCCTGCAGCACAGCCACGACCTCTGACACCACAGAGGTTGTCCCAGCAGCCACAGCCGTGGCAGCAGGAGCCGGATTCCCCACGCAGGATGAGGCTGCCAGCACATCTCCCTCCGGAGCAGCCACGAGTGAGCACCATCCCCACGGAGAGCTGGGAGCCGGGAAGGATGCAGAGGTGTCAGTCCTGCTGGATCCTCCTGCTCTGGATCCCCCAGAGCACCCCAGAGCAGGTTTGTGGTGCCGCGGCGAGGTGTATTTCGGGGTGGGCAGGTAGGTCAGGGTGGATCCACACAGAATTCATGTCCCTTTGCCTGCAGCAGCAGAGCTACCTCGCCCAGATTCAGCTGCCCAGTGGGTGCCACGAGAGGTTTGCTCTAGATCTTCTCCTTGCTCCAGTGTTCAGTGTGACACCAGCCCCTGCCTGTCACATATGGCTGTTGTGGAACGGGAGAGCAGCACACATCATCCCAAAGAGTACAAAAAGGACGTTTTCTTCCATTCAGGAACAGCACTTGCAGCTGAGACAGGAGTCCAAAGTGTTCTTACAGTCTGATCTGAGAGTCGTGGTGATACTTTATCCACCGGACAGAGGAGTTCAAATCCACCCCCCCGAGGTCCAGAGGACCCGGAGCAAATGAACCACCAGTTGGACTGGCTGAGGCCCAGAGTCAGCTGAAGTGAAACGCACAGCTGGAGCTATGCAATAATGATCCCCACGGTCCCACACAGGGCTCCTAATGAGAAACTAAAAGGTGTATCGTTCGTCTCTGCAGTTACTACCAGAGGAGTGTGACAGAGAGTTACTTTATCCCCACTTGAAAAACAGAGTGCTGGAAACAACAGTACAGAGAAGACAGGCGCCTACCACGGGAAACCTGTTGCTCACCACTCTGCACGTAAAGTGTCACTTGGCTTTAAGCTTGGGAAACAAACACAACATACCAGGATGCATCACTGTTCACAGACATAACCGAGAACTTGTGCCACGAGTCACATTTGGTAACCAAACTCTATCAGATACAGTATTTTAGTGGTTGTCTCCTACATGTCATGTTGGCACCTGGGCAGAGGCTTTGGGAACACACAAACCTTTGTAACATCTTTGAACAAAAACACAAGTACTTTTACAAAAAAGGCTGCGCTCCACCTCTATTATCCCCTAAACATTTCCACAGGTGGCTGCCAAGAGGCTCAGTCCCACTCCTGTTGATTTTAAAGAAGCAAGTCTTGGACAAACCCTGGACAAGACTGACCTCGGTGTGAGCTCCTGATCCCTCAGAAGGGCTCTGCAAACCCCAGAGAGTCTTTTATACCCCTTGGAGGGCAGAAGTCACCAGGGCTGTGTGATGAGCTACACCACCAGTTATCCTTTCAGTGATGTATTTTTTTAACCTGCACTACATAGCTTTACAAAATGCATCCCGGTGACCACTGCTTCCCTTTGCATACTGTGTAAGAGAATTTTCTCTATAGATAAAGATAAGCAAATACTTTTCAATAAGCCAGCAAATAGAAAAAAAATCAGGCTAAGCTGAATATGAAAAAGACACCGTGGTTCCTTACTAAGCAGCAAGATTACCAGCTGTAATTAATTCAAAGATTAATTGTATCTGAAGCATACAGAAAAATGAAGATGAGTTTAAGCATCTTACTAAAAAAAAAATATGGAGAAGATGAAAGGCAGTGTGAAATGGATTTAAAACTGTGAGCTGGCACAACTGCACATTAAGGAGAAAATCTGATGTCTCTACTGTGGGTTACAGAAGAACCACAGAGCCTGGTCAGACAAAGTCCACGAGTGCACACACATGGGTAAGGCCTGACTGGTGCCAGTCTGCTGCCCTAACTGGGAGAGGATGGAGGGACACAACCAGGCCTTCTCTGCTCCTGAGCTCTGACACACCTGCAGCCCCAAGAGGGCCAGGCAGTGTTCTGCCTGGAGCCTGCTTAATGCCTGCTTCTTCCCTCACCCCTGCAGGGGCATTTCCAGGAAAACTGTGCAGGTACTGGGAAAAATCCCACTGCCAGCCTGTTCTCAGCAATCCCTCTTGGCCCCTGCTCGAAGGCAGCAGGGAGCCCGTGCCAGGAAGGGGAAAGCCTGCACTCCACAGGACAGGCTTCTCCCCTGGTGTGACACTCCTGCCCAAGGCAAGACTCCTGCTGTGCAAGGTGACCTGCTATCCAAGCTCCAGGCTCTCCTGAGTACTATTCAGCTCCCACTGGTTATGGACAATGGCTGCACTTCTGGCCTGAAAAACGATAATCAGACTGAGGAGGTGGATGCAGATCTTTATTCTCTGAGACAGAGTTGTATTTAGGGACTGACTGCTCTGCCTCTGTGAACATACTCAGCCGGGGCATGAGATCAGTGCATTGGGTATTTTTGTTCCTCGTCTGCCCAATTAGGCTGCTGGCAGAAGAGAGGGAGTGTGTGTTCCCAATATACTGGAATCCAGTGATGCAGAACTCCCCTGACACACTACAACAGGCCTCGGATAGGGCTGAATTTTCAGAAGGCAAAAATAACTCATACACTAAATAAATAGTCTTCTTCAGTAAGATCACAAATTTAAATACAATAAAAACCAGGCATAGCAAAAATAGATGAAAAAAGCATTCTTTGTAAAAACATCATATACGTGTGAGTTGGTCTTTATATTACATGTGCAAGTTCCAAACCACGTGCATTGCCTGACCTGGCAAAGGAGCACTTTGAGCCCCACCACACAACCCTTTACCACAGTTTGAATACAACAGTTTCTTCCCCACATCACTATTTTCTGTGTTTACATAATCAGTCTTCTGTCCCCACTCAGATAAAGCCTTTCCAAAGTTTACTGTCCTGTGTATTTGATACAGGAACATCATTTTAAGCCCAGAGGTGAGGCTGGGTGAGGTTAGACATGCCACAGAACATGTCTAAGGGGGTGCTGAGACAATTTTCCCTGTTCTATTCTGGGCCTGTCCTGTGGAGACTGCATTTCCCCTATAAATGAGGATATGAGAGAGGTGCTTGCCATGGTTAAATCCTGAGCAGGCTTTACCTTCTCTCTTTGGATTCTGCCTTCAGGTTTGCCAGTACAGCCTTGTTACATATATCCATGGATTTACTTTTGTCCTTTTTTGCCTGGATGCAGCAAACTGTGGAACAGCACATTGCCTTTGTTTCTGTTCCTGTTACAAAGACCAGATTTCGGGAAGCCACAGACTGCAGTTACCACAGTGTGTCCTTGCCTGCTCACACGAAGTGAGAGAGGGCACTTTAACCTGATAGCAGTGAAATGAAAAGGAATGCACACTGCAACCAATGTGCAGTACCATCCATTCCAAGGAAAAAAATCCAGCTTGCATTTTCTGCATCCACACAAAAAACTCTGATAAAACTAAACCTGTAAATGGAGTGAGGATGATGGAGTGATCAACACAGAGCTTGCAGGCATTACATCTTTTGAGCCCAGTGCTCAAACTGAGCTGGCTACACTGGACTGAGACCACAAGAACACTCAGCCAAACTCGTGTAAATGTGTGCGTAAATAGCTGCCTGTTTTCTGCTTCAGCTTCACCAGCTGCCTCTGGGTGTTTGTTCAAAGTGGTAAGAGAGTCCACCTGCGAGTTTCTGAGTCAGCAATGTCATAAAAACATCACACACGGGTCTTTCTGTGGGAGCAAGGAGATGCCAGGGAGAAAACTATTTGGCTTAGAAGAAACAAGACCTTGAAAAAAAAATTTAAAAAAGGAAAGCAAAATCCTTTGGTAGCTCACCTTGCAGTCCTCTGCATAAAACCTCACTGTAAAACCTCTAGCAGATTCCTGTTAATTACTTCCAACCCTCTGTTTACCTGATAGAATTTGTTAGGTGACAGCGTGGCTCTGTTTTTAAAAGCTTTTAAGTGATTAATATTATCTTCAGGCTTCCCAAGGATAATTTCATCTAGTTTACATTTTTCCTGAGAACGGGTTTCACACAGTGATGAAAACAGAAAGCAAACTTTGCTGCAGGTTACACAGGTGTACACCACGCTGCTCCCCAAGAAAACACAGCAGCCAGTGCCACCAGGAAGTCTGGACATGGGCATCTTCAAACATCAAACAAAGCCCACTAGACTGTTAAGTTTATCTTTAAATGTATGGGTTTTTTCTCTTTTTTTTTTTTTTCTTTTTTTTTTTCTTTTTTTTTGACAAGTGCTCTCTGCTGATGTCACAGTGTGACAACACTAGGACAATTAGAAGACTGATTATTAAAGGCAGAAATAAATCATTCTGGAGATCAGGAGTGATGAGAGAGCTGGAGTTCATCATCTAATGCATGTCACTAGAACATTATTAATGGAATTCTTCAGTGTGGTGCTGGCTCTAAGCTAGAAATGCAGTGTCATTATTTAAATTAATTTTGGGGGGCTCTCTCATTCCTGTGGCAGATGCCATCATCCATACAGTTTAACAGGTACTGGGGGGGGGAGCAGGGAGAAATTGACAAGTGAAAAAACAAGAGTAGAAAGTGGGGGAGGTAAGGGGGAGAGGAGAAAACGAAATGAGTGAAAATAAATTACAGGGCTCAAAGATCATTATTTAAATTGGTCTGAAAAAGGGGATCCCTGCAGAGTAGAAGATACTGCCTGAGGAGTGCGACGTGGTGGTGGCTCAGTGAACCTTGGACTCGGGCCAGTCATACACATCTGGCATGAAGGACTCGTACTCGTAGCTCCAGACCTTGGATCGGATGTAGTGGTTCTTGTCTTCAGGCTCAGGGTAATGGAAAGCCATGTTGTTGGCGTACAAAAACTCCATCACCTGCAAAGTTAAACCACCACGCAGTCTGTGCCTGCTGCTGCAACCACAGAGTGCCCACAGCTCCACTGCAACATGTCCAGGACTCACACACGGGACAACAGGAAACAACAAAGGCTTCTGACGATTCCCCAACGCCTTGGCAGGGATCAGAAAACTTAATTTCTAAACTCAGAGGAGGATAATTGTGGCCCATGGTCACTGCCCATCTAGCACTGAGTATTTTTATAAGCAGCTGTTCTTACAGGCACAAAGGGCAGGATGTGTTGTGCCCATGGTCACAGTGTGCAATTCAGCAGGTTAATGTTCACATAAACCTCTTCCAGTACAGTCCACTTTTATGCTTTGTACTCACCTTGACAGCAATATGAATAGAAACTTCCCTGATATTGGACAGTGGAGGATAAAGTCTTCCTTGTGCAAGTTCTTCATCAGTCAGCTGTTCTGCCAATGCCTGAGTTGGGCAAACAAACTAGTTTTATTTACTGCATCCCAAATGTGACCAGCAGCATGCTAACACACCTGAGAGGATCAAGCTGCAGTGTTCTTACTACCAGAGTGCTCCCAATGCACTACAGTAAGGCAGCCAAAATGCCAAAACTCTCAGCCTGAGCCCCCGCCAGCAAATTCTGGTTGTAAGCATTTGGCAGAGTAAGAACCTGGTTTTTTGGAGGACGAACTCACTCCCCATAACCATGGAAGTTGTAAGAGCGTGACATGCCTGCAGGACTGGCCATGTGTTTGGGAGCTGAGTGCCTGGCTGCCCTGGTGTGGCAGGTGCTGCTGCTCCAGGGTGCAATGCCAGGAGAGGACGGGATCCTGGGGGCCACCTGCATCCCTGACCACACTGCCAGCTGTGGAACCTGAGACACTGGGAGGCAATTTACACACGGACAGAATTCCTACTTAATCAAAACTGCAATGGAAGCTGAGAATAGCCACTATTTTTTTTAAATTAAAATCCTATCTTTTTACCACTGTGGAGGGACAAAACCAAGAGAAATCAGAAAGGAAACCAGAGTTTCACCAAAACCTGAAAAACTGCCCACCAAGTCGTGCACTGTCACACCAGCCTGCTCTGCTTCCACACTTACCTTGGCAGCCTGTAGGAAAACCTTATCACTGATGTGCCGAACGCTGCTGAGGATCACAGCCAGAGCCACACCTACAATGAAATCGCTGCCAGTTAGGGCCACATCATTTTACAACATGCAGCCCGCTGCAAGCTCAGAGACATCTAGGAGGTTGTTTCTGAAAATCTCCCCGTAGCTTTCCACACGCACTGACAGAACCGTAGGATGGTTTGCACTGGGAGGGACCTTAAGGATTGCCTGGTTCCACTGCCCTTCCCTGGGCAGGGACACCTTCCACACCCACAAGGCTATGACCACGTGTGCCAGCCATTTACTCAGCAGGCGGCTTTTCACAAGGGGTGGGAGCTTAGCAGCTCAGGGAGGAAAGGGAGAGAAAGAGGAAGGCAGAGAAACACCCCCAGTGCTTCTTTTCCACCCTCACTGGACATAACTCCAAGAACTATTAACTTCAAGAACTATTAACAGAACTTCCAGTGCATATTAACACTTATTTTCTCTTTCCCCACACCGAAAGACAAGCAGAAGAACCGAAAATGGAGATTTCCAAGCCTTTAATAACACCCTTTTGTTTTCCTGGAAACATCCAGCTGGGTGAGCTCACTGTGTCACACGTGGAGCTGCACATGCCTAACAACCATCCTGAACTGATTTTCTTTCATACATCCGTTTTTCTAAGTTCCCAGCCTAAATACTGGCAACATCTCTTCATGCTGCTTCATTAACTGTGCCTCATGCAGAAAGGGAACCCGAGAAAAGGTGCAAACAGCCCAGTCTTAAGAGATGAAAAGACGAGGGGCTTATGTATTACCTGGGAAAATGTAAGCATTGTTTCCTTGGCCTGGCTTGAAGGTCCTCCCATCTTTCAGAGTCACCAGCTCGAAGGGACTGCCACTGGCAAACAAGCAGCGTCCCTGTTAAGCAGAGGAACAATCAGAGTCAGGCAGCTGCTGAAGAGCCAGCAGCATGGAGCAACGTGAGAGCGAGAGACAAGCACACACACAGAGCTGTGCAGCTTTCCAGGGCATGGGAGCAATTTACTTGTTATTCACTGCTCATCACAGCAGCAACGACTTCGAGGAACCCCTCAGAATAAAGAACACAGAACGAAGTGTGTGTTAGGCATTGTTATAAACATAACCACGTATCAGGGGCCACACGGCAGGACCCCCAAGGATGGTACAGAGAGCTGAGGAATGGCCACCACCAAAAGGAGACTGAAAGAGGGGGACAAAAACAAAAGGTCACTTGTTTGCTGATGTGCGGAAGGGTGAAGGGAGGGACTGCTGCACCACACTTCTGTCGCCCAGACCTACGACAGGAGTAAATAATGTGCTTTGCTTATCCCTCCTGTGAGAAGGATCTGCACTGGCACAAAATACCAACATATATCTGAGCGTGAACCACACCCTCCAGATAAATGACCTTTTACTTAAGCGCTAAAACCCCTGAAAGCATCTCGACTCTGAGTAACAGCCTTAATAACATTGGTTTAAAACATTTAAGGCTCCCCAGGGCCGCTGTGTTTGAGAACAAATTAGCAAAGAAACTAAGGACTTGAGCACTATGTTCAAATGTCAGCGCAGACCCATGACAGTAGTCTTTTTGTGAAGGGAGGAAAACACAGGGATGCACTGGAGAACAGGACCAAAAGACAAGGCAAATTAAAACACAACAGAAGCCCACGGAATACACAGAGGCATCGGAAGGTGCCATCTAGTGGAAAAAAACTAAGGAATAAAAGGTTAGGGATGGTATCTTCATATCCCTGCTGACTTCCCTGTTTAGCAAAAGCTTTCACACCACCAGGCAGGATCAGGCTGTTCACAAGGCCAGGAGACACATGGAGTGACAGCTCTGATCCCTAATGGCCTGGTAAGTTTGACTAGCTAAATGAAAAAGTAACTAAAGTCGGAGATCTTCACAGAACTGACACTGCTGAGGTTGTAATGCTGGAAACCGAGAAGGAATGAGGTCTGCATGAAGAAACAAGGAAAGAGCTCCACCGACTGATTTTCACATAAGAATCACTTGATTCGGGACTGTATTAAAAAAAGAAAAATAGAAATCTTTTCAAGAGCCCCAGCCCTGAGGTCTGCAGGCCGGCCCTGTGGGCAGAGGAGAGACCCCAGCCAGCTGCAGCCTGCAGTGTAAAGGAAAGGCACCACCAGCCAGTTCAAAGCCTCGAAGCCAGTGCTCTGTCTGCCTGATGCTCCCAGGCCCCATCTCCTTCCCCTCAGGCTCCCTTCAGAGAGGATCAGTTTTACGTAAAAAGTTGTGCAGAAGGATAAAAGACCTTCTTCATTAAAGGCAAGCCCAAGGTCTGGATGTGCTAATAAGGCAATGACAGAGTTACTAAGAACAAAAACAGCCCAAAGCCTCAACCTCCAACCCCCCCGAGGTGTAGTGGCTTTGAGGTGTGTTTGCTCTTGGCTGATTCAGTGTGACGTGTGCTGGTGGCAGTGTAGGAGGCACAGATGCTGAGAGGGGACAGAGGCCACCACGGGCCCTGGGAGCACAGGTCCCCAGGGGACACTGTGAATGGCACCAGTTCTGACCTCCATGGCTGAATTCCTGGACTGATGCAAGGACATTACCTGCTCTAAGGACTTTACACAGCCATTACAGTACCTGGTGGTCATTCTCTTAAAATCTAGTAACAAGATTTAGGCTTCTTTTAGCTTGGTAAAATGCTATCTAAAGAACCCAGACCGCTTTTCAAATCACCTTCATTTAATTTTGCCAGGAGGCGAGAAAGATCTGTATTATCGTGCCACTAAGCCCAAGTGATAATGAAATAATGAGGTCCTGCCTTGTCACACTGAGCAAGCAGTGCTGTCACCCAGCACTGCTGCCCATTACACACCTCTGTTAATGTGTATGCTTCCTCTGCTGTGCACTCAGCCTTCACCGTGGGGTTACTCAGTGCAAATATTATGGGTCGCTCGTTGATGGCAGCCATGGCTTTGAGCACGTCGTGGGAGAAGAGCCTGCCAGCCCCTGCAACTCCTGCGGACACACAGAAAGGGAATCAATACTTGGCTGCCTCGGGAGACTGTAAATGAAGCTCATGTCACCCCTGAAGTCTCCCACTCAGAACAAAGCTTCTCTAGCAGCTGGAGACGGAAACCAGGCACTGCTCCCAGCAGCTTATGCTTCAGTTTTCACAGGAACATCTAATTAATGTGTTCCAAAAGCATATTTCATGATTTTTTTGTACTGGTTTGTGCAAAGAACACCATCCTGGAAAAGCCAGTGGGAATTACAGGTCCTTCAGGGATGATTCATCCCAGCTGGATATTAACAATGCACACCTGGTACTGGTGTTTCTGACCACACCCAAACACAGAGGTACAAATAACACAAAAACGGTGTGTGTTTGTACAGTGGCTACAAACCTTAGCCAAAAAGCACCTCTTCTTCTCTGAATAAATCATGTGCAAAGGCAATTGCAGTCATACCAGGCAATACCTGTAATCCTATCTGATCTCTGCAGACGGCCACAGTTATAAATAAATAGCTACAGGTGCCTGTGACCTGGCAGGCATTGGGGATCTGCAGTGTGAAACTGCTCCTTCCAGCCATTCTGCTGGTAGAGTCTGACCAGAGAAGCTGGCTGGGGGAAGGAAGGTCACAAAAACCAAAAACAGCTCAAGTTAGGGAACTCCAGAACCGTAGAAAACATGGTGTTTGTGGCTGCTCTCTGTTACCAAGGCGCAGAAGGAGTGCTCAGTCCCTGCTGCACTGAGAGATAACCTGAAGCTCAGTGTACTGGCAAGGAGACAACTGACCTCAGATTTTAATTTTATTTGCACCAGCAGAAATGTAGATCACTATCACCAGCCTCCCTGGAGCCACATTAGCAAACTTAAAGGCAGCAAATAACCAAACTATAGAAATAGAAACGACCTTACTTACCAATGATAGCTGAAGGCCGAAGTACATTCACCGCCTCTACAAATGTCTTTGGTATCTGCTCTGGAGCCTGATGTGTAAATGGTTCTTGATTGGAATCTACCTTTTGCTCTCGGCCCTTTAGGAAAAAGGTTGGTTATTTTTGTGAGAAGGACACAGGGAAACCACTGGCCCCCTGTACTGTGGTATTCCAAGGTAAGGTGTGCCCCTACCTGAACCAGCAAACCGTGTTTGTCAAACATCCATATCCTCCTGTAGGCCTCCTCTGCAGAAACACCACTTTCCACCATAGCCATAACAATGAGGTTTGCAATTCCCAGGGCAGCCTTGTGGATAAAAGGACGTTGATTTTTAACATGTCACAAAGAGGTCTGTCATCACAAACACCACCCTGTTCAAGATCCCCATAGGAATCCTTTCGTTTAAGTCAGCTCTGAGACACAGTGGATGTTTGCCTGAATGGGGGCGACTCCTGGGACAACAGTGACATATTTCCAAGCACAAAACAGAGGGGCAGCTTTTCTGCTGTGCTCAGCAGTCACATCAAAGCAGCCCAACCACACAGTAAGAACCAGTTAGTGCTGCAGCCCTCCTGTCAGGAAACCACAGCATAGTGTCCTGTGCCCAACTCCAGAACTCCAGACCTCCCTTTGGCTCCTGCTGCCTGGGATAAAGGCCTTGCAGATGGCAGAGAGGAGATGCTGAGGGCTGGGAGAAGAAAATGCTGGCTGGCATTGCTTCCCCCGCGTCCCTTCTCTTGGCTCACTGCACATGCTGCTGAGTCTGGCAGGAGAAAGAAGGTTGAGCTCAGTGCAACACTGGCCAATTACTGCAATCAGGGCCTTCAGCTAATTAAGTTATTTTGTCAGCACCACAGAAGCAATTGTGCTGATGTACAAGAAGCACAGTGCCACTCCTGACACTGCTGCACCAGTAACTGGTGCCTGCTGCAAACAAGGCACTGATTTCACCTTGATGAAAAAAACACTGTGTACTTCTCCCCAGTGCTATCATTAACAGGAAGCTCTTAATAAATCATACTTTTATGGTACATTTCCCTTCGACTACACACAAGTCCCTGATGCTTTTTCAAGTCCATGCAAGGAAATGAAAAAGCTGAGTACTTGTGAATGTGAAACACCTTTCACAGAGTCCTGTTTAAGCAGGTAGTCCCTTCTGTTATGTCAGTCAGCTGGCCCTACACAGAAAGTTCTGCAATGGAATTCAGAGAATGGAAACCTCCACAAATCCCACAGAGTGAGAATGCACACAGTTAAATCTCTTGTTGCTCTGGAGCCCTTCAGAGCACTCACCTCTCCTGCCCCAAGGAACAGCACTTTCTGCTCTGTAAGTGGTTTGCCAGTGGCTTTCTGTGCTGCCAGCAGTCCTGCCAAGGCCACTGACGCTGTCCCTGTAAGAGCAGCACCAATCTAAGGTGAGCTGAACAGATCTCCGTGGTTTTAGGCAAAGGTTCTGCATGTACATTAAGAAACATAAACAAAGGGTGTACCTTGGATATCATCATTGAAGGTACAGTACTTCTCTCTGTATTTTCTTAAAAAGCGGAAAGCATTGTGGTTTCCAAAGTCTTCAAACTGGATGAGAGTGTTCTGGCCATACCTACAGAACGTGGCAAATATTAAAATCGTCAGACACACAGAGAAGAACAACCCCTTTAGAACAATTCCTGCACCTCATCAATTATCTTTGGAAACAGGATGTCCTCGGGACTTTCACTGCTACAAACAGTTCTCAGTCCTCTGACTGTTTAACAAATAACCACAAGCAGCATGTTGCAGGTCACAGAGAAAATCACTACAAGGCCAGAAATACAGCCATGTGTCTGGACTTGTTCCTTTCCTTGTTCCTTAAATGACTGCTTCAAGGACAGCCTGTTAGGGGGTTTTTGTGCCAGCAGTCCTGGCCACACTTCCGTGCAGAAAACTCAGTGTCCTACCTGTCTGTAATGGCTTCCATAAATTCATCAATCAGGTCATCGTAGACCTGAGAGCGATCCCTTTTTTGGTACAGGCCCATATAAAACGGATCCTTTAAGAGTGTCTGAAAGAGAATAAATCAAAGAGAGCAGCAGGATGAATCGCTTCCTCTGCAGAGTTCACAGAGGCACCTTTCACACCACAGGTACTGCATTTACACAGCCCCTGAAACTGCCCCCAGGACTGTATCAGTGTTTGGTGATTTCAGCTGGCACTTGGGGTTGGTGATGGCTGCTTTTAAAGTGGAACAAATCTACACAAATAAATCTGAGTCACATTTCCAGCTTCTTCAAGTCAGGTCAAAGCTGACTGTGTTTTACAGTGTATTTCCAGCATTCCAATTACTTCCAAATGCACCATGGACAATTAACTGGCACTTTTTAATCACTGATATGTGACTGTAGAGTGAATTCCAAACAATTAATGTAAAACATTTGGCTTCATCTTAAAGAAAATAAAAGCTCTCAAATACAAATATTCTCTTATAGTACTGAATACTCTCAAATAAATACTTTTCACAGGGATAACTTATGGCAGGTAAAGCTCAGTGAACTCACTGGGTTATCAGTTCCAACATCGATGCACACAGGCAAGCATTTATCTGGATGTATTCCTGCACAGGCTGTATACAAACACAGTTTTCCTACTGGAATTCCCATCCCATACACTCCTAGGTCTCCCAGACCCAGTATCCTTTCTCCATCAGTGACGACAACAGCCTGGGGGGAAAAAAAGGCAGGTGCAATTACATATCATCACTGAAATTTATAAAGACTCAATCAATACCAGTCGTGTTTTTTATGGGAAAAAATTCAACTGGCTTGCACAAAGAACAGATTACAAGGAATGTTTTAGTTAAGGCAGTGATGCTCAGTGTTAGAACCTGCTATGCTCCATTTTCTTTGCTGAAATCCACTGCTCAAATCCCTGTGGAGGGATCCAAGCAGGGGTTACAGCCACGTGGAACTGCAGTTTGTAACTTGGGGTTACAATTTCCACTCCTAAATGCAGGCACCAAAAGGTTTGGAAGAGTTGAAGCTCCTCTCCCCCCGTGGTTCTTGACCCAAGAAGGTCCTGCAGAACCCAAAATCTGGGCCTCCCATCTGCCACTTCTGTCGCTTGATCTTGACAAGGTCACCTTTCCTTCAGCTGTGTAACACAGTAGGCAAGACCCAGAGGTGCAGTCCTCAACCTTACGACGTAAAATTAAAAAATTGGCAAGTCTAGTTCTTGTCATCACTGCTTCCTCAAACCAAACCCCTCATTTTATTTAGAATAAAACACTGCTTTCCAACATAGGCATTACCTTCATTGGCTGCATTTGGCCATCGTCATCAAAGAGCCAAAGATCCATTATTTAATATTTGCCTTTACATCAAGTACTTATAAATCTTTAGAAGTTCAACTGAGGTGAAATGACAGCTAGAAATAAAATCACACAGTGGTGGTACCTTAACGTCGTTCTCGGGCCAGTTGTTCACAATTGACCTTATATGGCCTCTGTCTGAGATGGAAATAAATAATCCTCTGAAAGAAAAAAAAAAAAACGCAAAGTAGAAATATTTTATGGGTGAAAATCAGAAATTTCACCTTGCTTTGTAAAACTCCAAAGTCAAGCAGGACAATTTTCTTAAAATTAGAAGTGTTAAAATCACTGTCATAAGTCATTCAAAGCACAGTTTTTAATACAAAAGTCTGTTTGAAACTGTGAAGTAGGAATACTTTTCACGATGGTACCTGGATTTTGCACTACTACAGATATTCACAGGTAAATTACCAACACTTGGAAAGTGCTGGTTCTTGGGAACAGGGGAAGCTCTGAGTTCTGTTCTGAGTTCCAGCCCACACTGCTGTTCCTTCTACAGACAAGGAACATCTCTGCAGGATGGGGGACAGTTTCCAATCTGATCTACGTAATACATACAGAGATGTGGAAGCAGGAGGGAAGTGTGTGAGAACTAAGACACATCTTTCACATCCCCTGCCCCAGATTAGGAGAAAACCCATGAGTTTCTTACTGTCTTCTTCACAGCAGCCACATCCTTGTGGCAGTGAGGGATCAGCCCCTCCTCCACACAGCACTAAAGCCCTCAAGTGAAAGTGCTGTGGAAACACACTTTGAATTGCAGTGGGAGTATCATGGAAATGAGCTGGAGGGACTGCCAGTCTGAGCTGGTTTCCTCAGCACAGAGCTAGCAATGTGAATATTTGTTTTGCAGTCCCTGCCGAATCCAAACCAGACCCCAGCCAGGCATATTTACTGTGTCAGAACAACGGAAAGCTGACTCCTGGTAGCACAACAGGCAGGAAGGCAGAACAAAAATGATAATAAAGGCAGCAGCAATATATACATGTGTGTATCTGTATTGTTCTTACTTTGGTCTCCTGAAGATGTGTCCGTACTGGGAGCAGGCAAGACCCACTGTTGGTGTGTACACAATTGGCATTAACCGTTCAATATCATCTTGCAACACCCTATAGAACAACTTCTCATTTCTCTCCTGGATGCCCATTATATAGATATACCTGTGATTAATCAGAACAATGAAAAACACTACTTGTTGTCTCATACTTATTTAAAAATATATGAAAAAAGCAAAAAAACCCCTTTCTTCACAAAATTCCTGCTTCTACTCAGGTCAGACTTTGAGCACTAAAAAACAAGCTGAAAAAGAGAGAGCAGCAGTACCAAAACACTGAAATAACAATACTGCATGTGACACACCATGCATACTAAAAAGTTAAAGCACAAAGACACAATGGATTTGCTGCAGAATGCAGTTGGGAGCCTCATTACTGTTATAAGCAAAATTACCCCTGAAAGACGTTTTCATCCAGAAAATGTCAGGTCCTGACAGTAAGGTCTCGTTAATCCCAACATTAACACACATCTAAAACAAATCAGCTCCTCCTAACAGTAAGCTCATTTTGAAGGACTTACCCAGGTGTGTAAATTAAATAAGAATTTTTGCAAATTTACCCTCGAATTCACTGTGTATCACTTTATATTCAGTCCTGCTGACCCAACAACAGAATGATTTAGCAATTTGTCTCAGGCCACAGCAACTGGGCACTTGGCCAATACAGAGGACATGACTGCTTCAGATCAGCAAGTGACATAATGTGGATTTAAGAGTCATCTTTCAGTTTTCATGAGAACAAAAGAGCTTTGATGTGGTCCAGTGAGCCTCAAACCATCCCAGCTCCTCTTGCCCTTAGGAGACTCTGTATTTTTATATACAGATATACATAAGGCTGATATGAACACAGTAATAGGATGCTGAAAACATACCATTCTAAAAATAAATGAAAATCCTTCCCATTGTGTTCACCAAACCAGTGGGTAAAACAAAAGACTGATACACAAAACCCACACATTATGAGACTCAAAATTCAGGGCTTGTAATTCCTTTCTAGCAGGAGCTATTGAATATGCTAAACACTGGTTTTCATACCTCAAACCCTCAATTTACCTTCATTATTCATATTTTTCTGGCATGTGCTAGCTGCCCCCTCCTCCCCACAAGAGTTCTGTGCTCTAACAACCTGCCGCTTCATCTCTTATACTGCAGAAATACATTTTACAGCTTACAGGAAGCTCTGTTAACTCATTTGCACACATTCTTTTTCGTTATCTTATGACCATGGGGTATTAAAACAAAAAAAAAAGCTCCTCAAGCTCATTCAGCCAACATGATAAAAGCAGTTACCTGTGCAAAAGTGAAAATTACACCCACCAGCTGAAAAACCCACTGGAGGCATTAGAAACTGGTTATCTCCACACAGTATTTTCACATTTTCATGTTATTTCTTTTTACAATTGACACTTCCAACATTTCAGTTTACTTGCACGACAGAACAAGGCCAGAGGAGTGCTTACTTTTCCAAGGGGTCAGTCATTTTTGCCAAATTCTTATGGAACCGTAAGGCTTGAATGTCTTGTGTCTCTATTTTAGGAGGTAGAAGTCCTTGTAACCCAAGCATTTGCCGTTCATGTAACGTAAAGGCCATTCCCTGAAAAGGAGAGGTGAGAAATAATTAGCAGTTCTTCCCCTAGCTGGAAGTATTCCCTATTTCTGGGAATACTCTGACTGTCCACTGCTCCCCCTTCTCATGGCAGGTGCCACAGCAGGCAGGGTTTGGTTGTGTTTTCCTCATCCTCTGTGGGTGTTCCTTCTGACCACAGCTTTTCCACATCTCCAAGACCTCACATCCTTTGCCAGGTTTCATTTTCTTCTGAGAAACTGAAGAACAACTAAGGGGTCCCACTGCAGACAGGATAAGGCTTAAAAATGAAGTAACAGCTGCCTTTTCATAGGAACATGAGGTTGACCAAGAAGCTGCGGGTCACCCAGTCTGGTCTCTACAGTCAAGACACATTTAGTCCACAGATTTTCATCTTAACTGCTCCATTTCCTTCTACATACTTTCAGTAATATAGCCAGACCCCAAAATTACTGAATGGCCCTAATGCTTCCAGTTAAGATCACAGTTCAACCCAAATCCTTCATTTTCACCTAGGGACAGAACTAATCTATTTGCCTACTACCACAAAGCCTCGTTTCTAACAAATCAAGTTTCTGAAGAGTTAAACTGCAAAGATTTCCCATTCTTCTCTGCCTCAGGGTGGATGGAGAGTTTTAAGTCGCTGCTATTTAAATACTTAACTTGGATTATGTAATGACACATGCAATAGAGGTGGGTTTACGTGGTGCATGCAGCAGCCTGCTGTGAGGTAGCTGCGAGCAGGGACTGAGGGACACCCCCAGAGCACTGAACCCCTGGGTGTGACTCTGCAAACACTCTCTGGTCCAGGTGTGGATTCACAGCCAGCCCTGTCCCAAACCGCTGACCCCAATCCAATCCCCACCACTGACCCCACTGCCCAGGCTGCCCCTTCCACAGGAGCAAATGACAAAGCTCCCCTGTTCCAGCTCATCCAGGTGGGTCAGCTGTGAGAGGGATTAAATCGATCCCTGCAGCCTGGGAGCTGAAAACCCAAGGCTGTGCACCAACCTGTGAGGGAAGCTTTGCTGATTGCAGGGCTCTGGGAGAGAGGGAAACCAGAGCTGCTCCCAAACAACATTTCCTTTGTTTACCAAACCAGCCAGATTAGAAAACAAGGGCACAGCTTCCCCACATGCTGGAAGCAGATTCTTGCTGCCAAGTTTGAAAAGGAATAAAATAAAAATTTAAGAAAGCTCTCTAAGGTTTGTTTTATGCCTCATAATTACATTCCAAATGCCTCCTGCAATCAGAAGAGTCACAGACTCATGGAATATCATGACTTGGAAGGGACAAGGATCACTGAGGTTCAACTCCTGAAGTCACAAGAAAAAAATTAGTATTTTCCCACTTGACAATAAAAGACATAAATTCAGATTAGAAGATAAATGTTTTCACCTCTGCTTACCTGTGAACAGACTTTCACAGGCATTTGTAGAAAGCATGACCATTAATGGAAAATCCCTAATTTAGAGTCTCTTCTTAGTGTAATTAATCACACTGGAATGGTTTCCAACCAATACAATACTCCTTAGGGAAAAAATCCATCATTAAAGTAATTATTATTTTTATATAATTTTTCTCCTTGCTTGTTTAAATCACATTAAGAATCAGTTGTTTTGACTACCTTGATTTGAGCAGTTCACCTGCTTTTCTGTGCTAATTCTACACTATGTCCTAAAATCCTTGAAGAGTTAGAAAGAAAAAAGAACAAAGCCCCAAAACCATCAGTGTTTTCCAAAAACCACTTGCAAGTATTTTCTGGCAGAAAACCCTAAGTATTTAACCCCAAAATAAATTTGATTCTCATTTATTTCTATCTCTGCTGACCTGTAACAGATTCTGTCATGTAATAGGTTTGACACTAAATACTGAATTCAATTTAACCTTTTTCTACTAGGTTAGTATAATTTTTCTACTGGCAATTAAGAGTCATTTGCAAACCTTTTGTTTTCTTTCCTCATGTAATTGTTATTCTCAAGTGTTCTTCCAATACTAAATACAACTTCAGATGATGGTTCACTCATAAATTTCCTTCCCTTTCTGCTGATTTGTGGTTTTTTTGGCTGGGTGCACCAGTCACTTTAGTGGTATTTATTTCAGAAAACTGACTTGGACAATCCAACATTTCCACTGAGAAGAAAACCATGCAAACAGCATTGGCACGAGGAAAAAAAGACACAAACACACACTGAATGCCACCTTTTTTGTGTGTGTGTATTGCAAAGGATCTTTAGTTTCATTTGTGCCCATTTTACAAGAAATATTGATTCTCCGTGAATGTAAATGCATCTTCCTCTTCTCCTTATCTACCCCTCTAATTTGTGACTATCAGCAATTTATGTCTTTTCCAAACAACCCTTTCTCAATACAAACTGTCCTGGCAGTGCAAGTGGTTTAGGACACAAAGCTAGATACAGCTGGTAAATATCCGTAATACACTGCCTGTTATTTTAGATATTGCAAAACCAAAAATGACGCCAAAATATGCATGATATTTAGAAGAGGAAGGGAAACAAGTTTAGTCCCCAGTCAGTAAGGTCACTAAAGTCAATAGTTCAGGCCATGTGAAAGGTCAGAATCCCTGCAGTGATACCACAGCGGCTACACTGACATTTCACTCTAAACTAAATTAAATAACCCACTAGCAAAACCTGTATCAGGGAGCCTCAAGTCCCTTAAAAATAACATCTACCCCATTTCTAATTTCCACTATTAGCATGACACTGGAACATAGCTTTGCCCTATTTCCCCGTACAGTGAAAAAAGTGACTTTAAACTACCTGGGCCTCTGATAACACTTAACACCCATGAGCCCTGAGGTTGCTACCAGGCAGAACAGCAACCCATCTTTAATAAATTTATTCACACTTTTCCCTGTCTATAAGCAACCTGGGTTTTCAGTGTTATTTGGAGTTACAGTAACATCAAACGTGGTGAATTTCTAGGTGGTAGGAAGTACTTCCAGCTGTTTATTTACATAACAATTACATCCTACCACATTAAAAGATGCTTTAATTTCTGCCCAGACCTAACTCAGAAATCAGGATGCCATCAGCCTCCACAGAGAAATCTAATCCTTGTTCCAAGTGGAAGAGAAGAGTTAGTCCAGAGCAGCAACACTTGCTGTATTCCATTCCATTTCTTTCAATACTTGCTGTATTCCATTCCATTTCTTTCAATACTTGCTGTATTCCATTCCATTTCCTTCAATACTTGCTGTATTCATTATCTTTATCCATCACCATCAGCTGCCTCTTGTTTTGGATTGGGGATGGCTTGTTCCCCATAGAGCACCTCAGAGGATGGAGAATTTCCTTGAACTAGTGTGCCTGGGAGCTGCAGAATTACACATTTCCTATCCCTTTGTCTCCCTTTATAAACCCCAGCACAGCTTGGCAGGACTAGAGCCAGTAAATCAGGAGGCCCTCAGCAATTTGCAAGGGTGGGACTGATGTTCTTAAAGGCACTTACTTAAGGGCCAGATTACCTCTAGTTTTCCCCGGGGTTAAATGCCTAACTACCGTAATGGTTTGGGTTTAAGTCACAGGGATCATTTTTCAGCTTCCTTTGACCCCACAGTGTACTTTCTCTAAGCGCTGTGTGCTGACTTTCACTTACGTTGGCTCCCTTAATCCTCTTTACAGCTCAGAACTAACAGGTGTCCTTCCTAAGACAGCACACACAAAGCAAGGAGAGCATCTAGGAGAAAACCCAGCACACTCCAGAATGAATTCATTAACACACATGGACAAATTTATCGCAACAAAACCAATGTTCTGCTGTGGGGGGAAGGAAAACAAAGGCAAGTGAAGTGTTGGCAGCATTTAGCTAAGACAAGCTGACACTGTACCACAATGAACTGTGCCTTTAATCCACAAACTATCTGGCACTGGGACCTCAGAACAACTGGGCTCTCTCACACAAAGCCAGTGCTGCTATAAATACCAGCAGATGCAAATTCTTGCTGCCTGCTTTGTGTGAAGGTAAACAGGAGACCTGAAACCTTGAGGTGTAATTTTTATAGCACCACTAGGAATTCTGAGAGGTTTCTAAGTAGAGAAGTACTGGTGGTGGTTAATTTTCCCCACCTGCAAAATCTTGGAAGCATATATATATATAGGAGGGGACACTTTTAACTGATCCATAAATGCTCTCATATGTGACCAAAATGCCAGTTAAAGCCCTTGATAAAGGTATAAATGATAATCCAAAAACGCCACTGTTTGGAAAATGAGTTGGCCTAATTCTCAGGGAAGACTTAATAAATGGTTTCCATGGAACTCCTAATCATTCTTAGAACATACTAAGCAGGGTATCATCATAAACATCTTGAAAATAAAGCAGGTTTTACATTGGATTGTGGGCTTCTTCTCTTGACTTTGCTCCCTTTTTTTTCCTAAATGGCAAAGTCCACTCTTGCACAAGATAACTCCACTGAAAATTAATAAAGGTCATTCTTAAGAATCAAAGGTGTCTTTTGTTATCTCAACCACAGATTCAAAGTTTCTCTGTGGTTATGAGAGGAGGGTCAGAATATGGAAATGTCCTTTGATTTCTTTCCTCCTTCACTTTTTATACTCAATTTTATATCTTTATTCTCCCAGGAACAGCACAGGGTATATATGAAGGGTGTGGCTGACACAGCACAGCAATTTACTCCCTGCTGAGCTGTGAAATAACCTGGACCTTCATCCAGTTATTCGCCCTTTAAACACCTCCATCTCTTTCAGGCAAGGATGCCACCAGTTCTTGCACCTCCTCTGTATGTGTGGAATGAGATGGAAACCACTTTGTCTGATGAACCACACTCAGCTAACCCACAGTTGTCTCATTTGCTAATGTTGTGGTGTCAACTAAAAGCATTCTCCTGCAAAAGAGGAGGAAAAGTCAGAAAGAGAAAGCCTTTACACCGTGCCAAGGAAGTCGCTCAGCCTCTCTGGGGTTTTATTTTCCCTGGTTATGGCGAGGCTGTACACTGCAAATCATGAACATGATTTGAAAAGGCATCCCTGAACCCCTCAGAGACATTCCATTAAAACTGCTGTTTTTCTACCTGAGCAGATGTTGCTGCTCTTGTTCTCCTTTAATGGCTTAACCCTACCACAAGACAGCTCCCTTGCTCCCTCCACCCACCATCCCAGCAGCTCTGAGTCCTGAGCAGAACAGCTAGGTTAAATGAGGCTCAGCACCACCTACCACCTTTGGCACTCACAGCACCTTTCCAGACAGATGATAAAAGCTGTTTACGGATTAAAGGGTTCCATCTTTCCACATCTAATTCCTTCAGAAAGCACGCAGATCTCAAGGGAGCTGATAAAACCTGCAGATGCACGGCCACGCTGGCTCCATCCAACCATCCCTCCAGCCCCAAACCAGCTGGGCAGAACACAGAACTGGTGATGGGACTCTTGGGCTCAGTGTGTGTGTGTGTGTGCACAGTTCTAGGATCTTCCTTTCTGACTGATCACAGGCACTTAGGAATGATTCAAGCACTGCATTTCTCAGCCACAAGACGATCACCACATGCATTTACATCTCCACATCCTGTTTTTCCTGGTTTCCCCAGGAAGGCACATGGGCGTTGTGTGCTCTACACCCTGGCTACTCAACCCAACTGACACAGTCTAAATCTAAAAAACATTAAAATAAATCTAATGTGTCAAAAGCCAACATGGTGAGAAAGGGCACTGGAAGCAGAAGAGAACACCTGCTTTTAGATCTTCAAGTTCATATGATCTTTTCTTCACATTCTCTTGCCCTATCCTATTTATTTTGTTCCAATAGCTCTGACTTTGGGTTGAGAGGGTTTTTTTGTTGGTTTTTTATTTGGAATTGAAAACACAGTTAGGGTGTTTCCCAGAAGCCAGTGAGGTTATGTACAAGTTTGTTAAGGAAACTGATTCTTTATACAAAGGGAAATCTAACACTGGGAGTATTTGGTAAGGCATGGATGAAAATAAATCGGGCTGAAAAACCAGGGAATGAATACAGATGAAACTGTGATTAATGGCTCAGCAAAATACATCTAAGATAACCACCCATACTGAAGATACACATGGGGAAAGTCCCCCAGGATCCGTCTGGGATTAACCTGCCACCTGCAAGCCCATTGGTAAATTCTTCTTTAAAATTTATCATGTATTTCCATGCACATGTGCCCAGGCACATACAGGTACATGGAGATGTGCATGTTCAATGTCCTAAAGATACCTGCTGAAGTTATAATGAGGCACTGTCAGTAGAGGACAACAGTATTAATGAATTCAATAGCAGAGGAATGGACATCAGGGGTCAGGTACTCATGCAGCACCTATTCTGTGCAGGAAGGAGAAATCCTGCCCCTCTGATGCATCACCACAACACAAATAGCAATTAGCTGCCAGTGCTGAACAAATCAGATTGTCCTAACAGCGTTCTAAACGCCCAATAAGCTTGAAATGCTGCCTTGGCACTGCCGGGATCTCCAGCAGAACAGAAGGTCCTGAAGCCAATTAACTGTAACTTGAAACCCTGTCTGAGAGCAGAAATCAGACATCATGGAGGACTGTAAGCAGACATGGATGCCAGCAGAAGTTATAGCAGATTCTACAATTGTTTGGCTGCAGCAGTGACTGATAAAAGCTCATGACCTCCTCTGAGCCACCCTGACAACAAGCACTTGAAAATTGGCCTTCAAACACAAAAACCCAAAGCAGCTGATGGAGGAGTGTCCACCTGAAGAAGATAGATAAGGATGGGCAAGAAAATGAAAAAAAGATGAGGAAAAAAATGTACTCCAGTGGCAGAGAAGAAGAGATTAATCTGTACAAGGGAAAGGGTTGGTTTCTGCCAGTGGTGCTGCCATTTTGCAGTTCTTGTTTTAGGGCCCACGTGTATTTAGAGAGACCAAATGTTCTGTGCAGCTGATAAAGGGCTGTAAAAATGAAACATAGGCAAATAAAGCACGAGTCATAAAATGATGATCTCAACAAGCTGCCAGCAAGAGATAAAACCCTTTATCTGTGCTTGTATGTAGATAATATATATATATGCATGTGAGGCACTGTGGGCAAGAACAGCACACGGGGTAAAGTACCTGCTATGTTTAATAAATCATTTATTTTGCTGCTGAATATCCAAAATGCACTTCTGTAGAGATACTGTATCCATCATCAAGAAGTATCACTTAATGAGCTTACAGATCCATTCTAGCAGGCATCAGCAGTAATGACAGAGTGATACAACAGAGCCAAACTAATGCAGAACGGATTTTCCTCTCACAAGAATAAATTCTTGGAGACACTAAAGATCTTTAAAAATCAATTGTTATTAACAAGAAGCTCTCTGCTTCTCCTTCCTCCCTTGCCCCCCAAAAGTTTAAAAACATGCTGCATTATGCTCAGTTCACCAGAAAATTCCAGGGTTAAAAACAATTTTAAATGGAAGGATATTATCACTAGAAAAACAGTAAGAAATGACCTATTGTTTTTGTTTCTGAATACTGTTGCATAATCAGCATTTGGAAAAGCTTACAGGGGTTGAAGTAATTTCCACTGGCATGTCAAAGTGTTTATAGCTCAGAAAGTCTCGAGATAATCTGATCCTGACATATCACAACAATCTACTCTTTTCTCCTTCCCTGACACAGCAATCCCAATTTTACTTTTGCAGCCAGCCAGTTTCTAACTTCCACAGCTGTCTCTCTCTCTTTAGGCATCCTGGATTTATGCAGTATTGAGGCTGCATCTACTGTCCAGGGGGAAAAGAGAAGCGGGGGAAAGAGAGGTAGGGGGAAAAGTTTTGCTGTGCAGAGGAAAAAGTCCAGCTTCTACAGCCCCATTGCTCAGGAAATGCCCTGTCAGAGGCACGTAGATGTGTCACCTTTCTTGACCACTTCAGACATCATGGACCAGCTATCAAAACCCCTCATCTGATTTCCTACCGGTGTTAATTTGCAGTTTAATGGTTTCAAGATTCCTGAAGGCCACTACTACTCCAGGAAGAAAAGAGACTGGCGATGGGCTTGTGGGCATACGAGTATCTTTGTGAAGGGGAAAAAAAAAAAAGCTGCTTTCTTAGAAGTTCATCCCAATGCATGGGTTATCTCTACCTCCCCATCAGCTCCGTGCAAGGTTTATTTTAAGACGCTCTGTCAGACTCTGTACAGGGATGTTCCCTAGTAACACGGCTCAGTCTCAATTCCCAGTGTTCCAGGAAAAAGCCAGGACTAGGACAGAGAGGATAACACTTTCTATCATTAGCAAGATTAAGTTCAGCACTAACTTTTGCAAACTGTGAAGTGAGACTCTGTCTTCTAAAAGCTTCACTTCAATTCTACAGCACAACAAACAAGCCAGCAATTAGCAAGCACCAGCAACCCTTCCTTTGGCACAGGGAAGCAGGAGAATTGACTCAGACACAGCACAGCAGGGGAAACCCAGGCTGACAGAAGCAGAAGGTGTCATTGGAAGTCCTTGTACTGTAGGTGTCCAGGCAGTAAACCTGAAATGATCACTGACCTCTCCATCCCCTGTACCTTCCTTTTTCTGGCTGTGTCCCAGTGGTTTAACCTCGGCACAAGGTCCATTGGACTATGAGCAGATGAAGATAAGATACTTGAGAATGGCAGGCTACCAACCTTGTTTGTCCGTGGGTTTAGCATCAGTGGCTTTCCCTTCTCCTTCATGTGCACGCCACGGCGCACCATCGCGCAGGGAGCGGCGGCTGCTCGGAGTCGGGAGAACATCTTCTGCTGCCGTGCTGCACCTGAGCAAGGGGAAACAGAATCAGTCAGAAATCACACAGAGGCAGCGGAAGGAGCGCTCGGAGGCACACCTGCTGTCAAAGAAATAGGTATATGCTCAGTAAGACTCCTTAACACTGTGAAAATAACAACCGAAAATTGCCTCGTGGGCAGCCGGGAGGAGGAGGAAGGAGGAAGGCTGTGGAAGGGTGAGAGTGCAGAAGGGAGTGGAGAGAACACACAGGGATACTAATGGGAGCTAGCCTGATGATGTGGGCAGCAGCCAGCCAGCGCTTGGTATTGCCTTTCACCATAAACCCCGGGCAGAACCGCCCACAGCAAATACTAAGCACCCGTGGTGACCCACGGAACTGGCACCACTGCACATGCCAGGGAGGGCACAATGACACCGGTGAGGGCAGCCTGGAAATCGAGGCTGAGTTTCTCTGACAGCTTCCTAACAATGAAGTCTTGCAGCCTGGACAACAGGAAGGAAAGAAACTATGTCTATCAGCCTACTAAAACTGGACTAGAACAAAATGCAGAATTAAAATGGGCAAAAAAACCCCACTGGACTCTGTATTTCAGGCTCAGATTTTTACAATTCCAAACCTCAAAGAAAAGAAGGTTATTTTCAGAGAGAATATATCCTTTTCAATAAAGGATTTATCTAACAAAATAAAATAATTGCTAGTACCACTCAAAAGCCTAGTTCTAATCTTGCCAGGTTATAGCAATTCTTGTACCCATTTTATTCACCAATTAACTGCAAACTCCTCAGAGCAGAAGTTATCACTTATTACATGCTTGTATAATGCAGTACCACCAGGGAATGTGAACTGGACTCATCTCTCAAAGGCTATTCCACCATGACAGAGAGACAACAGCAACCACAGGACCATGGTGTGTAAAAAGACACATTAAGAGGCCACAGAGGACAGCAAAGAACCAGGATCACCGTGGCAGGAAACCCCTCTCCATGGCAGCTGGTGCCCCATCCAAGGCACAGGCAAGGGCAGTAAAGCAGGCTGTAAGACATTTTTAAGGAATGAAGAGATGCATGGTTTGGATTTTTAATTTCTTCCAGATGGGAGACAAAATTGAATTAAGGAACAAAACTTCATTATCTTAAACACAGCCTGAACACTTCAGAAGATCTCTCTATAATCAAATTTACACATAATCAGCTTTTAAGATGGTAGACTGGTCTTTCAAGTTGCGGTCTGAGGATTTTCTTAGAAATCTTTCCAAACATTAAAAAATATGCAAATATTTAATATTTCCCATCATCAGTTATGCCTGAGTTTCCCTTCTACCCACTATAAAGCTTAGTGGGAAGCAGCTCTGGCATTGGGAAACAATCCCTCTCTCTCATTCTTGGTTTGTTTGTCCAGGCTCTGCTCAAAACCTGTGTGTTTAGTTGCTCCGTGGTAAAGACCATAAATTTACTGTGTGGAGACAGCAGGAATGGAAGCCTAGCCAGCACTATAAACAACTCCTGCCTTTAATGTGGTCCTTCCTCCCCAAACCAGCAACCAGTGGACTAAGAACAGCTGGTCTGCGAGGACTCAGGGCAGCTGAAAATCAGGATCAGATAAGGGAAATTAATTTTGTGCTGCAAAACAACCACCCTGTAGGAACAGCAAATTCAGTTTTAACTGGTTGTAGTTATGATTGCTCATTTGCCATCATTACAGGGTTGTGGGCCTACCTCCTCATGCATGTGAGGCTAAAAATGGGCTGCGATTCCAGGGTCACAGCAAGCCCCATCCCACAACCCCATCAGCCTGGAGTCAGCGTGGCTTCACTCAATGAGCAAATACCTTAAACAAGAAATTAAAATGCTGGACAGACACCACACCTTATCTTACTCTAATTAAATCTAAATTAAGCCATTGCAATTAATGAGCATTTAAGAACCAAACAAGACTGTGGCCCAGATTTCTCCTACCTTGACAAGACAGAGAGGAAAAGACTGCAGGGGTGTGATACAAATCTTACTTTCTTCTCTACTGTCTGGAAGAGGAGACTTGAGCCTTTCTGAGGTGTCACACCAGCACCTAAAATGATTCTCTAGGTGGAGGGATCTCAGATTCATAGTGCAAGTGTGAGAATCAAGTTTCATTTTCCAGCCAGTCCCTCTGTTTAGTTCCAAGAGATATGATTCCAGTTAATTTATATCCAGCATGAAACCTGACTGGTTACTCAGTTCTGAGCTCTCCTGCCCCTGCTCTTCTAATTGTTCCCTACTTCTGTTTCATCTCCACCTTGCACATCTCCTCTAACTCCTTTTGTCACAGACTTTTAAACCCATTTTACCATGAATCTGCCTCCAAAACTCACCTTAACATGACTTACCCTGAAACCAAAAGCAAGCAATCCTTCCCCCTTCCCTGTCCATGCTCCTGTGGAGGAGTGCCAGGAGCTCTGCCTGCCATGGCCCTTCATGACCCACCCTCTCTTCCCAGCTCCTCTGGCTACAAAACTTCTCCCCTGGCCTTGTGGGGAAGGATGAAGGGACACAAAGCCTCACGCTCTGTGCCCATATTTGCTGTGAAGCACTTGTGTGTCTGGGAAGCTGCAAGGACAGGTCCTGGAAAAAAGGTTCCCCAAACCACTACCTGGTTTAAGGAGATGACAGGACTAGGTCACATTGCTTTTTGGGAAGCTTTTTAAATGGTTTATCAAGGTTTTGTAGAAGTGAGGCCAGGCTTGAGGGTAGCACTTTAACCATAAGAAAAAGGAGAGATGATTTTGATAGTAGAGGCTGACAGAGAATCCCAACATGGTTTGGGTTGGAAGGGACCTTGAAGTCCATCCCATTCCACCCCCTGCCATGGGCAGGGACACCTTCCACCAGCCCAGGTTGCTCCAAGCCCCGTCCAACCTGCCCTTGGA
>JAWWEE010000085.1:71668625-71683968 GCA_035221455.1 Xenops minutus | reverse complement strand
CAGGTTGGGCAGAGAAGCTGTGGCTGCCCCTGGATCCCTGGGAGTGTCCAAGGACAGGTTGGATGGGGCTTGGAGCAACTTGGGCTAGGGGGAGATGTCCCTACCCATGGCAGATGATCTTTGAGGTCCCATCCAACCCAAACCATTCTAGGATTTCTTACAGGTCAGCTAAAATACTTGTTATGCTGACCCAGCCTATGCACATGTCTAACAGCCTATGCACATGTCTAACCCCAAAATGTTATCCAGAACCTGCCCTGAGGACTCAGGTTACACCAGGCTCTAGGGAATTAGTTGTAGGAGCTGGCCATTTTTTGTCTGGCCGCCTCTGCAATTTAAACATCTGCAACCTGGGTCCTTAAAACCTTGGAAGAAAAAAATCCAGTAATATGGGCTGTGGAGATAATGGGAAGCAATAAAAATACTAAACATCAAAGCAGCAGCACACAAAATTCAGCAAAGCTGAGGAAAAAAGAAAGATTAAAACACCATGATTGCATGAGAGGAAGGGAGAAGAATCATTTGGATTGATAGAAACATTTCAGATGCAGCTGCTGAGCAGAAACCTTTGCCAAGGGGAGTTTAGCAATGGGCAGGTGCAGACTGCTTGCTATTGCTGTCTCTAGGGGTCTATCTTCACTTTTTTGGCTCGCCCAATCTGACTGCTTTGCTTTTCTTGCATTCAGGCTGCAAGTTGTTTGGGACAGACATGCTGTTTTTGGTGTGTGGAGGACTTGGCCCAGCAGGACTCTGAGCACTGAGGATTCTACAGGCGATTACAATGAAGACAGCTTAACCCTGAGGAAGGGAGTTCTGACAGCCTGGAAACAGCCAAGACTCTCTTTTCTTCCTCTGCCAAAAATTCAGCCTGTGGTGAGTTATGTGTTTGAGACTTACACATGGAGTACAATACATAAACAGGAACACTTAAGTTCTGCTCATGGGAAACCTGCAGAAATGGAGCAGCAACAGGTGTTTCTCCTCCCTGCCTTCATCCCATGGTCCTACAAAAAGCCTCTTTCCAGTTCACATTTCCCGACTCCTCCTTGGCTTTCTGAGACTGCTTCAGGTAACTTTGAGGCATGATGACCACGCTACACTCTTTTTCAACATCTTTGCTTTTTCAGAGTGTTTCAATGATTGCACAAATGATCAGACAGACACAAACAGACCCAGTGGATATCTAATTGTTAAGGAGCATATGTGTTTGTGTCATGATGTGCCTTCCCTGCTAGGACCCTATTTATCTGGCCATCGAGCTTATCTGTATATTCAGTCCACCTGCTTTAACCCCCAGCTGAGAACCTCTGTCAAATCCTCCAAACACTCCTGGAAAGTTTAAAATTAGATCAAATCTCTGTAGGTGGCTCCTACTTCTAAAGTGGATGACATCCAAGCATGAGGCTGAACTGCACAGTTTGGAGGCTGCTCTGGGAGGCTCTATCCATCCAGTCACCCTTGTACCAGGGCCAAACCTTTACATTTGCCCAGAGCACAGCCCTCAAAAATGCATTATGACTGGGATCAAAGGACAGAAGAAATGGAGAATCTCTGCTGGACCACTAATCCTGCTCATCCCCCAAAGCAGCACGAGTTTCGTGCCAACAGAAACATAGCAATTATTTATTGTTTTTTAACCACTTCAAGGTGAAACTTTTTCTTAAAAATGCTTCTTAAAACTTCAGCCTGTAAAGCAGCTAGAATGGATGTCAGGTGTCCTATAGGAGGACACGAGGGCCCACTTGAAGCCAAAGGATCGTATTTCCAGATGGTCATTTGACCAAGTGGGACACCAAGTCAATAGACCTGTGATGGATGTGTCTGTTCATTCAAACAAGCATTTCCCTAAGTATAACCAGGTCATTTTTGTCACCCCTGGGGTTCTATTTGTGCCAAATCTGGATCTCTGAATCAGTTCTTCAAAGAGAACTGACAGTGCTTCTCCATGTGTTTGCACAGCAACCAGTGCAATAAATTTCCAAATCTGCAAGGGTTTCAAGACAAACAATACCAAAGTTAAGTATTCATAATGTGAAAGTACAGCTATTTTTTTTTGTTCAATACAAGATAAAAATTAGACAAAAAGTGCAGAAACATTCTAGAGTAGAAGTGCTAAGTTAGTCAGACAAGAAACAACTCGGTACTTCTCCTTTTATCAGTTCCAAAATTCAGGTAATGGAGAGTCATAATTCATCACATGGAGCTTCCCTTCCCATTTATCCGGGCTAAAAGGCTCACTGTAGGGGGTAAGCTCAGCTGAAGAAGGAATTTTGTGAAATACTTCTTGGAGTCCACAAGGTTTGGAATGACTCTCTTCATTTCGGGGTGTGTAACTAAGGCAGAATGGTAAAGGGCATTTTTTTAATGAAAACAGGGTAAAGTGAGCTCTGTCTCAGATTTAGTACTACAGTGGAGAGACAACTCATCTGAAATATCAAAGAGTACTGAGCTGCAATTGGTTCTCGAAGCTTTACACAACTATTTAAAATAAATGAGAGCTGTTCCAACAGGAGGCACTGGCTGAGGGCAGTGGACAAAGCTCAAACCCAGGCAAGGAGGATTTGAAACTAGTGCTCCCTCACCCCACTTAAAATGCTCTAGTGCCTGAGTCAAAAGGGATTTCCCTTCCTTTGCTGGGTTGGGATGTGCTTTAGGAGCTTGAAGGCATGTTCTTCAGAGCTTGGCTGGGGATTTGTGAGTCTCCATAATTCGTGGAATTGTGATTGGAAATGATTTTGTGGAATCATTAGTTTGGAAAAGCCCCCTGAGATCATCAAGTCCAACCATCCCTCAGCATTTCCAAGGCCACCACTAACCCATGTCCCCAAGTGTCACCTCCACATGGTTTTGATATCCTTCCAGGGATGGGAACTCCACCCCTGCCCTGGTCAGCTGTGCCAGGGATGGACAGCCCTTTCCATGAAGAATTTTTCCTTAATATCCAGTCTGGTGTAACTTGAGGACATTTCCTCTTGTCCTGTCACTTGTTACTTGTGTGTCCTGAGCATGTGTGCCTGTGGGTCAAACCACAGCAGGTGCCCAGCTGGGCTCAGTCCTATCCGTGCTGCCCTTGGGAATGTGGTGAGAACTATCCTTCTTACGAGGCCCAAATTATGTTTGAGGTCATATAGACTTGGAGTGGGGGAGGCCAAAAAAAAAGGAAGGATATCTTTTGGGGGCAAGGTGAGGCACACAGACTCCCTGCAGATTTCAAAGGCCCTCTCTTTGTCTTTTGTTGAGTTCTTTAAGCCCACCAAGTCTATTGAGAGCCTCTGTTCTTTCAAAAATCAACGTTTACTTCTATTAAAATCCCTCCTAGGCTACAAATGCCAGTATTTCTCCACTTGTGATGCTGCACTTGCCATCAAAACTTAACAAAAAGCCAGTCCTCCCAAATTGTGGGAGAAGCAAGATTTTCCTCGTGGTTAAACAGCTTGCTGTCTGGGTCACTATGTACAACAGAAGTTCTGCAGAACTGTCCTTGTGCGTGGAATTCCCTTGAAAAAGTGAAAGTCATTTGAGGCAGACTGGGTTATTTTTAATTTCACGAGGCAAAGAAATTGTGGGCTTAGACAAAACAACCTGATGGGAAATACCAGCCCATGGTTTAGGCTGACCAGGCTTATCGAAGGGGTGGTGGCAATGGAAACAGATCCAAAGCCAGTTTAAATGACACACTGAATACTCAGATATCTGCAATGAAGCAGCAGTTTTTTCATCACTAAAGGGAGCGGTGCCTCTAAGATGGAACTGAAAATGTTCTTTCCCTTGCTGCCCAGCTCCACTTTCTGGTAGGCAAAAGAGCAATTAACATATTTTATTGCTTCTATTTCCCCGCTTTCCATCGGTCTTCCCACATCAGGGAGAGGGTTAGGAAGGAGACACGTTCCTGCAGAAAAGGCCTTTTTAAGTCTCCGATTTGGCACTTCTACGTAGGATTTTGACCCGTTCCAACAGGGAGGCAGCAGCTGTTAACAGCAGGGGAGGCAGCTGGGAGGGCAGGGTGTGCAGAACACAGCTGGTATTTATGCTGTCAGCCTCCACTTCGAGGCTGCTGCGTTTAACAACCAGAGTGGCTGTGTCACTGCTGCACGTGGATGTGCTCAGACACAGCAGAGCTCCAGGAAAGCCCCCAAAAAAGAGAAGACCACAGCAGTATCCGTGCCTGAGATGTTACCTGCAGCTTGGACAGACTTTGCTCCCTAGAAAACCTCTAATGCTGCTCCCACTGAGACCAGTGTTGTCTTGTCCATGGCTTGCAGAGCTTCATGAGGCAATGAATGAAAAAAGGTTGGATGAGGGGACCTTTAAAGGTCCTTTTCCAACCCAAATGATTCTATGATAAAAGAGACCTCCTTGACGCCTTTTTTTGAAGCTTTTACCTGGTGATTTAATTTGTTGCACTCTTGTAGTTGGATTGTAAGAGTGTGGATGCAAAACAGGCACCTTGGTCATCAAAATGGGGTCTGAAATAACCTTTTCAATGTTGTACAAAAACGAGCAGTTGCACCTTACTATTTACAGAGGCACCTTCAAATGAGATGGAGATACTAACAATAAATGTTTATTCCTGGACATAGTTACAGCACCCTTCATTATTTTAATGCAGTTTCCTTGTTTCCCTTGGGATGCCATAGGCTATAGAACTCTGCTCTAAAGCTGGTGCCCACATTGGAGGCTCTTCTTTCCATGACAAGCCTTTCCACCTTCATTTTCAGCATCCAAAAGGAGTTAAGGGTTTGAAGCTGTCACAAAGGTTTCTTGCATACCAAGGCACAGAACAGCCACGGAAAGTTCAGCCTGCAGCTCTGAGGACCACAGGGGTCGTGGTGGGAACTCAAACCCAGCATGAGCAAGATGCCTCATGGCCCACTTCAGAATATTTGTAGCTGAGGAAGCCAGTGGTGAAGTCTGGCACAAGCCAAGAGGCAGAATGGGATCATTCAGCTGATTCTCATGAAGATGGGAATTGAAGTCACAAGTACCAGCAACCTTCTCAAAGGTGTATCAGCTGCTTGTTGACTCATGCTGGTTGTGGCAAGCAAGGCACACCCAGGATTTTGGGTTACTCTTCCTGCATTTTGTAATTTTTTTTTTCTTGTGAGACAAAAATATCTGCTATGAAAAATTAATTTTGCAGAGAAAGAGGGTCAAGATGGATTTTTATGGGGTGAGGCCGAAAGCCCAGAATGGTAATTAAGAGGTTTGCTGCTCAACTATTTGGCTTTGCATTGTATTTGAAGTTAGTTCTAATGCACAGTATTTAATATATGTGTTTTTCCAAAGTCCTAATTTCTTAAATTCAAAAATTCCTGTGTATAATTGTACAGTTACCAGGTCATGGGGTTTCTTTCATAACTCTTGCAATTTGCTGTGATGATTTTCTAGAGCTCAGTTTCTTGTGTTTGTGAGAAACTCAGCTTCTGTTAAATAAATAAACAAACCTCCTGACTGTAAGGGAAAAAAAGGAAAAAAAAAAAAAAGAAAGAAAAAAATATAATCATGAAAAACATGACCAGAGTATAACCTGGTGGTGTGAATGGATCCTGTGCTCCAGGAAAAAAAGTGGCATTCCCAGGTTTGAGAGATATGCATTGCTCAAAGGGTACCTGAGTTTGAATGCTTGTTATTCTCTCTGGAAATAATAAATCGGGTTTTCTAGGTTGCCTTGATGTGTAAGATCCCCTCCAAGAGGGCTGTCCCACAGGCTCCCTGGACGAGTTATCCATAAGGTTGAGGAAGATGTGCCTCAGCTATCACTCAGGGAAATATCATGCAGGGAAATAAAGGTGCATAATGTACCCATAGCTCATGGACGGGAGAGCTACTGTCTTGGGAATGTCCTTCTTACTGACTGGCAGCTGATCACTGAATGGTTTGGATTGGGAGGGAAGTTAAATATCATCTCATTCCACACCCTGCCATGGGCAGGGACACCTTCTACCAGCCCAGGGTGCTCCAAGCCCCGTCCAACCCAGCCTTGGACACTCCCAGGGGTCCAGGGGCAGCCACAGCTTCTCTGCCCAACCTGTGCCAGGGCCTGCCCACCCTCACACCCACCAATTCCTTCCCAATATCCCATCCAGCCCTGCCCTCTGGCACTGGGAAGCCATTATCCCTGATGCCAGAGCCAATCCTGCACACTGGTCATCCTTACCTGCCCTGTTCTGCTGACTGGACTATAAAGTTTTGGTTAATCACCCCAGGTTTTGCCCAAGGCATTGACACCACCCCCAGCATGATGTAGGCAGGAATTCCTATGGACACGAGGACAGAGCCAGTGCCCAAGGACTCAGCAGCCACTGGGTGGGCTCCGAGTGGCTCTCCCCCATGGGCACTGGAGCACACAGAGTCAGCAGAGCCCATTTCACACCCTGAAGCACCTTCACCTGCACCTACAGCCATTTTCTGGGAGCAATGCCACACACTGCTTAAACTTAAAACACTGCAGTACACACAAACACTTCATACAAGAGCATCACACAAGGAAATTAATCCCATTTCTCAATGTAGTCTGTGCTGTCAAAGATGTACTTGGACATAATCTCTCCAGTGCTTCATAAAGATTTATACAAACTCCCTAAACCACCTCATTTTCACTGCAACGTTGATCAAAGGAACCCTTCCGAGATCCTTTTGTTGCAATCCATTCTGCCACAACCCAAGAGCTGACAGAGGAAGACCTTGTGAGAAAAGGTTGCATTTCTTACAACAAAGCGGGTTTTTTTCCCCCCTTTTGTTTGTTTTTGGTAAATAAAATCCTGCCCTTTGAATTCAGCAGCACGACTGCTAGAAGCCAGCTCCAGCAGTGCCCAGATGGCAGCTCAAAACACCGTGGTGAGCATGGCTTTGGAAAGTGAGGATGCACTTTGAGAGGCTCCATTCACCCGAGCATTGTGCTGCTTCAAAACCAAACCCTGCCTTTGAAAATGTCAAAGGCAGCTCTTCACGAGCAAACACCATATGGTGTATTTGTTCTCTTCAATCCCTCTTAGAATCAGCAGAAAAAAAAGAAAAACAAAACAAAAAAAGAAGAATATTTCAGGCCTTAAATGACTGCACGCCACATTGTACAGTGTTCTCACTGCAAGCTCTCCAAAACTGTAGATGGTGGATGGAATTGCTCAAAGGGACAGGACTGATCACTCACAGCCCAGTACCCAAGTCCACTTGTAAAATCAGCATTATGTTGTGGTTTTACACTGGGATCCGGGGGGGATTTGCATGGGAAAGACTTCCCAGGGTGTCCCTAAAGCCCCTTTAAAAGCAAGATGAGCTGGATTTTTTCATCACTCTAATGGCAAAGCTCTGAAGATCTGGCTAGTGCAGCTCTGTGGTGGTGCAGCAGCTGCTGAACTGCAACATGATTAAAAATAAACTGCAGCAAAAATAGTCACATATTTGTGACTGGGGAAGAACAACCACCAGGCCAGCAACAGAACCACCAGAGACATCATTTTGACATCCAAAGGAGCTTCTAAATCATCTCCCTGACGGATTCCCAAGCCCCAGCTCTGGGTCAGTAGTGGAAGAACAGATCCCTGCACAGAGGCCACCACGAGCATCTCCCACAGGTTCAGGGAGGGGGGCTCTGCTCCCTCTGTTCTCTTTCAGATAAAACCCTGTAAGAGGCCAGCCTCAAGGGCTGGGACCCACATCTCTGAATCCAGGGTGTCATGACCATGTCACTGTCCACCCCAGTGCCACGTGGCCTCCGTGACCCCACAAACTGCATCATTAATGACAGCAGTGCTCCTTTTTATCTCCCAGTAAGAACCACCTGCATATTTATTGAAACACCTGATGGGCAACCTTGCACTGAAATGACTCTTTGAGCTGCAAGAAGCACCAGTTTGCAGAAGTCACCACACTGGTGACAAGGTCTGAATTCCCTCCCCAGTGCCCTGAGCCCTCAGAACAACTTGCAGCAGGTCAAAGCAAGGCTGGGTGGGAAGCAACCCAGCACCAATTAACCCCACCATGCAAACACCCATGCAATGCAGGTGTTCCTGATCATTCCATGGGGTCTTTTCCGACCTAAATGAATGCTGAGGTTTGCAGGAGACACCTAGACACCAGTAATTAGAACAAACATCTCATAATAAGCAAAAGTCTCATAATAAGCAAAAATAATCACACACTACCACGCAAGGAAGGTTCAGGCCTTACATTTTATTGTTGTAGATGAAAAACAGATCTGGCTTGTGATAGCTGAGCACACTCAGGTAACAAATTAAAGCCATCTCTCATATCCCCTTTTCCCAGCATGTGATGCTGAGGTTTTAGAACAACATTAAATAACAGTTCATGGAGCGAGATGGAAAATCTGGAGTGGCGGCAGCACGCTCCGTTTGCTTCGTGTGAAGTTCACATCACACTTCACCTGTGGGCCCTCAGGACCATAGTCAAGAGCAGAACTGTTCCTTTCATGGCCACGACAAACAGCCCCGTAGGTCTCTGGCGAGGACGTGACAACCCACGGGAAATGGCTTCTTGGTTTTGGGGGATGCTGGCGTGGTTTGGTCGCTGGCAGCTCCCCATGCCAGCACATCTGCACGCCCAGCCCAGCAGCAGCAAACAGCTGGTGCATCACCTCTCAGGAGGGAGTGTTCCAAGTCACCTCTGATGCTGCTGGCCATACCCCTCAGGTTCAGACCCCACCGGCTCCTGGACATCTAATTCTCCACTGACGCCTCTGCAGTGTTGGTGTGTCTCCCACCAGAGGGTGGGTGGCATCAGCTCCTCTTCTGGGTGGCACTGGGGAGGGATGGGACACAGCCGTGGCTCTGCCACTGCCTCCTGTCCTGGCACACACACTGACCCGACCCCAGCAGTCCTGCTCCCAGCTCTGCTCCTGCTGCTGGGAGCACAGCAGGGCTGGGAGGGCTGGGCTGGGGTCCGCTCCACTGCAGGCATCGATGCTTCCTGGTGTCTGGATCTCTCCCACCACCACTAAAAGTGCTGAGCTTTAGCTGAGGTATATCAGTTATCTGAGACACACTGGAAACCAGTCCTCTGTTTCTCCTTCGTTTCCCCCTTTCTAAACCACTCAGGGGGGACAGCCAAGCGCTCAAAGCAAAGACCAGACACAAATGGCTTTGCCTTCCCAATGCCTTCCCCACCCCTGCCCCAGGACTTCCACCCACCCCATCCATGCAGCTGGCAGCCTCCACACCTATGCTGCTAATCAGCTGGAGTGATGGCGTTCACATCCCCCCAAGGTGAGATCTTCACAGCAAGAAGATGTTTTTGGGCTCGTCCAAGCCTAGCACAAGGTCTCCTGCAGCTAAGCCCACATCTGATCCCAACAAGAAGAGAAACCAGGATTAGTCCAGTACACGCTGCTGTTAGCTATGTGAGTCTCATACGAGTTTTCTTCACATCTCAGAGCATGTAGTAGATTGCTTGTTAAAAGGGTAGAAATAATTTGTATAGGAATAGTTAAATACGGACCTTGGAGTTCCTAAGTGCAGCAGTTCCTCCTTTACCAATGGGAGCTGTGCCACTGGGGCTGCACAGCACAGCAACACAGCAGCAAGGAAAGCAGAGACTGGCTTTTGTCACACTATTTACAGTTTTTCCGCTTAAAAAACTGCCGAGTTTGGTTAAATGTAGGTATAGGACCTTTCTTCCACATACAAACTCTCGTTAGCTGATTAATTATTAAGGTGCTCAGAATTCAGTGTGGATGAAAACAGAAGTTACAGTAGATCAGTTGTGTCTTTGTCTATTTACACACCACGCTCAGTTGCCTGCTGACACCAGCATCTCCCAAAGAAGCTGGAAGCAAAGTGGCCATTTATTAATCTAATGCCACAGGAACTGTTGTTTTCTTCACAGGATCTTTGTCAGAATGCAAAACAGTAGTACTTTAATTCCTTTTTCAGTAGCAGAGGTGGGTGCCCTTGCCGAGTCTGTGTAGCTGGTGGTGCCAGGCAGTATCACACCCTGTTTCCAGCCCTCAGCTCCTGTCCAGCCCTTACCACTGGGATTTGCTGGTCTGCTGGGCAGCTGCCCGAGGCAGGACTCAGAGCACCAGGCTGCTAACACCAAAATGCACTGTATGTGGCCTCCTGAGTGCCCAGAGCTCAGATCTACCCCGTGCAACAGGAGGGGAGAATTTAGGTGTGAGAAACCAAACCAGAATGTGCTGAACAAAAATTCTGTCTTTCTATCAGAAAAAATAAAACAAACCCCCAAGTGGCCCATATTCTGTAGGTCGAATTTCTTCCCCATTAACATTCCAGAAGAGTTATTTTCTGTCTGATGGCCAAACTCTACCTCTAGTTCCATTCTCTGCTGACTAACAGCCAGCCACAGACACTGCCTGGCATCACTTCTCTCCATACCTGTGCTCACACAGGTGCCTCAGAGGAGCTCAGTTTGCTGTTTTGGGAACCTGTCAAACCGTGATGGGACTCTGACCATACTAAAAATGCTGATTTTGTCCTCGTCATTTTTAAGTTGCTATAGAAAAAGAAAGGTAAAGAAGTTGATTTGACTTCTGTTTGTAAACCTACCATGTACTGTCATTTTCCCCCTTGTACATTTAAGTTCCAAACAGGTCCCAGAGATTGCAAGGCAAGAGTGTTAAGGCAGTGTAAGTAATGCAGTATTTCATTCACACCTCTTGACCACCCCCCTTAGAAGGCATCAAGAGGGGCATGTGGTTTGTGCTTGCCTTTTCCGAAAAAGGCATTTGGTACAGCGTGAAAAACGGATGCTCAATGACAAGTGGGGAGCCACTCAGCCCCGGGCAATGGCCAGGCCAGCCTGGAGGGAGAGGGAGATGCAGTGGGGCTCCCCTCACCACCGCTCCTTCTGGTACACCTCTGCCTGCACCATGTCCCCGGGGTGCTCAGAGATGCAGGCCCCGTTGATCTCGTTGAGCTTGTTGTCTGGAAGATCCTCGGGTTTTGTGCAAAGCTTCAGAGCCCTGGAGATGAAGACGTCCAAGTCAAAGTCGGGGTCTGCCTCCCTGCCCGCCTCGGGGGGCTCCCCGTGGAGCCGGCCAGGGGAGGAGGGCAGGCTCCGCTCCTGGAGCTCTGGGACAGAGCTGGGACACTCCAGCCCCACCTGCGTGCTCTTCACCCACTGGGCAATCTCCAGGAACAGGTTGGACGGCTCCTCTTCCAGCGACAGCTCGGCTGCAGGTGTTATGGTCGCTCTTTTCCAGTGGGATAAATCCAGGATTAGCTTGGGCTCTGAGTAATGGTGGGGTTTGCTGTCCCTCCACAGCAGCTTGTCCAAGTAGGAAGGCGACCCCACCTTGTAATCGCACGATTTCCCACAATCTGCATCAAACACTCTGTCCATGGAGGAGTGGGACAGCTCCAAGAACCTCTCCGAGCTGCTCTGTGAGTATTTCCGTGGGTCGACCTGTGCCTCCTCAGCCGTGGGCTCAGACCCTGCCCGGGGGTCCCGCTGCACCTCGTCCATGTCGTGGTGTTTATCGTGTCTCCAGTCCAAATCGGAGGAGAGGCTTATGTGGTACCTGTGAGAGACACACAGACAATGGCTCTGCTGGAAACAGCAGCACTCAGACCTGTGCCTGCACTGCTGCTGCCAGATCTGCCTTTGGCTTGCCAATTCACCCCTTACCTGCAGGTCTCCAGTGCCTTATTGCCATCAGAGACCTTCTTCTTGTGTGCTAAACAGCCAGGGGGGTGAGTAATTTAAGGGTCTGAGATGGGATCAGGAGCTGGGATAAAAGCCCAACAACCAAGCCAACTGGCCCCTTCCCTTAGCCCCTCATCACCTCCCCTCCACTTGGAACTGGAACACAACACTAGAATCAAACCATCCCTCAGCCCACAGACAAGTAGCAAGGTGTGAGTGCTCCTTGTTTGGTGCCACAAAGGTAAAAGAGATGAGCTTAAATCCCCACTGAGACTGGACATCACCAGTTTACTCTGACATCAGGGGCCAAGAGCTTCCCTTGCTAGCTGGTAACTTCCCAAGCCAGTTGGACTCCCTTGATTGCAATTACCTGACAACACCCATTGCCAGCCATGGTTTTCAAAGTGACATCTAATCTACTGTTTCCTGAGTGATCTGCCTTTAAAAGACAGCTCATCCCAGGCACTGGGGCTCTGTCACAACCACAAAATGCTCTTCAAGTGTCCCACAACACGCAGGCAAAATAATTTCTTGTCTCCAAAACAAGTTTGTGTTGCAAAATTTACAGCCCCATAGCAGAGGTGTCCGGAGAGGTGCCAGTCTCAGTCCCAGGTTCTTGTGTCCCACCAAGAAAGCCAAGAGATAAAAAGGTGACAAGGTGACCTCCAGCAACTGATGTGCTGCTTTGGGGACTATAACTGGCAGGAGTGCTGGAGCTGTGGGGATACACTGAAGACAGATATCCTGAGGAAAGCTTCCAGCTTTCCTCTTTACCTAATTGACCTGGCTGTCCAACCCCCCAGCCTCGACCCTGACACTTGTTCACTCAGGCAAAGACATTAATAACAGTGAAGGCAAGGGATTTCTTTAGGTAATGTCTTCAGTGCCAATGAAATACACTGACAAGGAGATTTAATTGCTATGCAGAGGGGAACAATGCTGCAGACATCCTCAGCCAGCTCATTCTGCTCAGCAGGAAGAAGCTCTATAGAAAAATGAACCTAGTTAATTCTTAGTGGCTTATTTAGTTCTATCTGCTCCAGTGCTGGGACTGGCCAGTAACTGGGGTAATCATCTAGCATAAGAGAAACCTCAGCTCAAGGCTGCTCTAAACTTCCAGCAATGGTTGGCTTTCAGCAAACCATTTAAGTGTCAACACAACCAAGGATTTTTTACAAGACCCCCATATCTGTGATCTCTGGGGCTTACAAACCTTGAAAAGTGATAAATACAATGCTGCAGAGCAGGCTCTGTCCTCAAAAAGGCACAAGAATTGCATTATTGTATAACCTGTACTACAGGAAAAGAGGACAGAGGGAAGGGCTGTGGAGTCACTTAAACTCACATGATGACAACACAGGCTGTGAATAAAACCAGGAGCAGACAGGTACTCAGTAACCTGCAGATTCAACACCTGCTCCCTGAGGAAATACATGATGAGCCTCTCACTGGCTGTGGTAAGGTGCCAGCTTGGGCCAGAATTACAATGAGGCATAAAGAAGGAAAATCAGGGTCTGGCACACGTGTGATGGAATCCAGTCCAGAGCAGGTCAGGGACTCGCCAGTCAAGTTCTGCCTCAAGAATTTAAGCCAGTATTTGATCTCTGGCCTGTCCTTGGGTACCTCACCTGTCCCAGTTGGACATCTGGCTCTGGTTGGCTTCCATCAGTAAAATATCATCGATCTCGTCCTCAATCCGGAACGGGTGCTGGGACACTGGCTCATCCTCGGGGCAGGAATACTGGCTCATGTAAGGGTGCTGCAGACCCATCTCGGCCGTGAGTCGATCCATGGGGTTAAATGTCAGTATTTTCTCCAGAAAATCAATAGCTGTGAAGCACAGAGAAACCCACTCACTAATTCCTCCAAAGCAGTGACACCTTCCTTTCCAGGACGAGTCTCGTGGAAGCCCCATAACAAATCCCCTCGAAGGGAGGAAGGAATGAAAAGGTCACACTCCAAGTGCACCTGCAGCAGGCACTGCTGCCCTTGCTGCATCCATCTCACCCACCACAGGAGCCGTGAGCTTGCAGGGGAGCAATCCTGCAGCCCTCAGGTCTCACCTGCTCTAGGAAGGCAGGAGAAATGACTGTGACAGCATCACCCCAGCTCCACAGCCATATGTAACCCACAGTGCTGTGATCCTGAGTGGAATGGTAGGATCACACCCCAAAGAGACCTTTGGGTGGTGTCGGGGTCTCATTCCACACTCTCAGATCCATTCAACAAGCACGCTGCATGTCAGGCAACTCATTTCACATCTCGACATGCAACCGAAGTGGATTAGATCTACTGCAGTTTTTAAAAGCCTTCGGCGTGACCAACACTATGAAATTATTTTACTCATTAATATTTAAAGAATTCTGAGTGACAGAAATTATTTTAAAAAGACTGTGGTGCATGAACTCTTCCTATGATGATGAAGGAGGAAATTTAAGTGCAATTAAAGCGACTAGAATTATATCTAAATGTAGAGGGCTTGTTGTGATTTCTTTCTTTATTCTTTTTACTGAGGTTATGTGAAAAGACAAAATCCTGACATTAAAGTTTTTGCTTATCCAGTTGATTCCTTTGTGGAAAAGTCCCTTTGGGTTCAGACAATATAAACAGGAATATGCCTCTCTCCAGGTGCAACTTCATATGGCACCTTCAGAAACATGCCCATTAAAGGTGTAATTGTGTGAATGGGACAGTTTCTATGGGGGCAAAATCACCCAGCAGAAAGGGCAGCCATACCCGCTGCCTCAGTGCTTAAACATTAACCAATATTGGATTGTCTCCCGCGAGATTATTTCACCACTTGGACTAATTAAGTAGGAAGGAATCAATAGCTTCATAAGGTCACTGGCTAAGCATGGGGGAACGACATATTACAAGCTGTGTATTACGATATATTGCGGGTCAGAGAGGCAGGAAAATGACCATGAATTATGTCAGGGGCACAGGTGACCTTTCTTCCCGCAGTAATGACAGGGAATAAATCTGTTCCTGGAGGCTGGCGTGGTCCCTGGGGACCCTGGGCTGATGGATGTCCTGTTGCCAAGACCACACACTGGATGTCTCACACTGAACAGCTACACCAGCAAACATAAGTTGGGCTTGGTCTTGACACCTTCCCAAAAACAGGTGGCCAGTTTAACCCCTGGAAGGAGCCCAGGGGAGCACATGGACAATGTTCCTGTAACAACCACTTCACAGAGTCTGGATATTTGTGAATTAAAAGGATGCATCTTGCTGCACCAAGCAATTGTGTCCATGCAAAAAGCACAGGAAGGAAATGAACAGGGTTTGAAAAGAACCTCCGTGATGAACCCTCACTTACAGCTCAGTGTGAGGAGGGACGCACCTTGGAATAGTCTTGGAAGACTATTTCACCCTTAGGAGATACCCATGAGCAAGGCACAGCATCCCAAGAGCTGTCCTGGTAAGCAGGACCTGGGGGAGAGCTGTGGGGTGTATGATGGGACAGCAATGGGGTGAGAGGGGACAGCAATGGGGTAAGTGAGGAGACAGCAATGGGGTGAGTGAGGGGAGAGCAATGGGGTGAGAGGGGACAGCAATGGGGTGTGAGAGGGGACAGCAATGAGGTGTGAGAGGGGACAGCAATGGGGTGAGTGAGGGGACAGCAATGGGGTGTGAGAGGGGACAGCAATGGGGTGTGAGAGGGGACAGCAATGGGGTGTGAGAGGGGACAGCAATGGGGTGAGTGGGGCCAGCAATAGAT
>JAWWEE010000085.1:71655571-71666414 GCA_035221455.1 Xenops minutus | reverse complement strand
AGAGGGGACAGCAATGGGGTGAGTGAGGGGACAGCAATGGGGTGAGTGGGGACAGCAATGGGGTGTGAGAGGGGACAGCAATGGGGTGTGAGAGGGGACAGCAATGGGGTGAGTGAGGGGACAGCAATGGGGTGTGAGAGGGGACAGCAATGGGGTGAGTGAGGGGACAGCAATGGGGTGAGTGGGGACAGCAATGGGGTGTGAGAGGGGACAACAAGGGGGTGAGTGAGCTCCGGGTTCAATTGCATCCCTCCAGAGTCCGAATGCTCTGCGCCACCCTTCCTGCCCCTGCCCTTTGAGGACAATCCCTGCAGGACCCCGAGGGAACAGATGTGACCAGACGGCCACCAGGGATGCCCCAGGAGAGGGACATTGCCACAGCCAGAGGGTACCTTCACTGTCCACTTCAGGCAGCAGCTTCCGCAGCGGCTTCCTCACTTCCCACGTGCTGTTGATGAACATGGGCATCACCTTGAGCAGCTCCTCCTTGTCCTCCTGGTGGATAACGGGGATCGTCTCCAGAATAAGCTGCATCTGCTCCAGCTCGTGACCTCCTACACGGGCAGAAAACAGGCAGTGGGATGAGACACAGAAGGTAAACTGGGGGGGGGGAGTGTGGTGTTATGAGCTCCAGGGGTCCCAAAGCTTCATCTTTAAAGGAATGTGACTGCCCAGCCCCAATGCTCTCCTGGTGGGAAAGGCATTTTCTGACCAGTTCCCACTGTCTGCTCGACACCAAGTCGTGGCTCTGATGGTGATTATTCCCACGACTGGAATCTGGAATGTGCAATTGTATGTTTTTAATCCTCTTCTTTCAGGACACATCTATCCACACCCCCCCCAAGCCCCCTTTCAGGACTGGCTACCAGTCAGCGAGAGGAGACAAGCAGGGGTGCCAGCAGAGCAGAGCCAAGTGCCTCCTTGGTGCAGGCTAATCCCACCCTTCAGCAGACTGCTGGATGTGCCCAAGGGCTCTGTGGCTGATTTCCAGCCTCCTACACGTGCAGGGAAACAGCCTGGTACAAACCCACAGTCACACCATTGATCTTCTGTCTGCCACAGAGGAGGCCAGTCATAAATATTCTGCCATTAGAGGCAGGGACAGCCATTTAGGCAGAGAGCTGGCTGGGGCAGGCAAACCCATGGGGATTTTGGGGCTACCAAGTCCCTGCTGCCCACGTCATGGACTCCAGGCTGCTTCAATGGCAAGCAGTGCCCGGCTGGTCCATGGAGGGGTCAACCTTATTCATGGCATAGCACTTCCAGTCAGCTGCAGGGAGGATGCAGAAGCCAGCTCACAGGGGATGGTGGGGACCACTTGCCCTGAAGCAACCCTGTCCTTTGGAGGTCCCTGGCACAGCCCCAAAGCAACACTGACACTGGCCCAGCTGGTCACCATCACACCACACATCCACTCAGATCAGCGCCTCGGAGGAAGATAAAGCAACAGGAAAGGTGAAAAATACAGAGTGACACCTTCCCAGTATCAATCCTAGCCAAGTAAATTCAGATTTCCTACAGAAAAACTGATTTTAGGTCACTTGGGGATTCACAGCATGGCTCCAGGGGAAACTAGGGATACCTACCAGGAAACCAATACCTTGTTAGTCAGGTCAATTCCCAAACAGTGACCAAAATTACAGGACATTAAAAGCCACAAAGGCTGCATGGCTGTTCTCTCAGTGCAGCCACTGCTCACTGAAGGTGCCCAGCAGCCAAAAGGCACCATGTTTAGTCACACAAAGAAGCTGCTAATGCAACGCTGGAAGCCTTGAATTATGGCTCTCAGGAAACACAATTCTCCTCCATTATCCACTATTTATGTAATTCCCAGGGACCCTTTTCTGAAGACATTAATTCCTGAAAAGAAAAACATGAACTACAGACAGAATAAACGTGATGTGCTGTCATTACCCAAGGAGAGAACAAGAAGCATTATATCTTGGAAAAGGGAACCCTTCTCCAGGCTTGCAGCCAAGTCCTGGGGAAGCACCCAAGCCCTGTGAGTAAGCCCTGATCCCATGGGAAAAGCCCCTGTGCCTTGTCCTGGCTCTTGGTCACAGGCACAGCCCCACTGGTGAACCCCACGTTGATGTGCAAGGACAGATCTTTCCTCCTTGTTCCTCCTTTCCTCATATTTACTCCTGCCTCCACTGATGATGCTTTCAGACAAGCTTCAGCAGCAGAAGGTGGAAGAGTCACTGGAGGGAGCTGTAGCTGCTCAGTTACGGATGCTCGTCCCTGTTTTCCACGCTGCTCGTGGTGGAGAGCTCTCCAAGGATCTGCAAACCAGATTTTGGCTCTTGGGAGATGCACCTCACTCCTGCAAGCTTTGGGGTGACCAAGTCTGTCGTGGCCTCCCAGGGCTCTGCCAAACCCAGAGCTGCTCCTCCCACTGCAGGGATGGGGCTGGGGTCCCCCTTTGCTGGATGTTCCTTAATTTGTGGAGGAGAATGGAGGCAGTGAGTGACATCTCTTCCTAACAACTGACCACCCTAATTTACCTGCATTGCTTAAGCACCCCAGACAGACTACCGAGTTAATTATATTGATTTATGCTAAGCACTCAGTTTAAACCGTGCCACTGACGCACACTCAAAAAAAACATTTATCCAGTGCAAGGCAATTACTGCAGGCTCGCAGCTTTCTGTGAACTACATCGCTGTTATTTCCCACAGGGTGCTTGCTGGTGAGCCAGGGCTCCCCTAAAGTCTCATCCTGCAGGGACAGGGGCTGCAGCTGGCTGGGGGTAAACTTTTTCCCCCAGAGCAAAGAGGAGAAAAGCAAAAGCAAAGAGGAGCACATGTTCTTGTGCCAGTGTTGGTGGGTTTTAGCTGCTCCGAGAGGCTGCTGGACTCTATTCTCTATGGACAGTGGCAGCTGAAAGATGGGACATGGTGTGGGACACCATGGGCACCCTGCCTGCCTGCTGCCAGGCTCCCACCTGGCTCTCCCTTACTTACTGGCATAGGAGGAGGCCAGGAGAACAGGGCATAAGGCCAGAGTCTTCCCATAACAACTCCACAGACTATTTTTAAAGCAACCAAAAAGGAATATGTATTTTGAGCTTCAGTTTTGATCCCCACCCATTAGCTGAGTATCCTGCCAGCATCTGGGGGCTTATTAAAATGTTTGCACTGGGCTGGAGAGCAGAGAAGTAGGGATGCTCACAGCATGTGTCTGGCTGAGCCCTGCCTGTGATCTGCCAAATCCCATCTCCTCATCTCTAACCTGCTGCGGATCCTCAGGAAGGAGCCTGTAAAGTAGGTTTTTGGCTGCTCTGGGGCATCTCTCCCAGGCAGCAGGACAGGATTGATTTCACCTCCAGCCACGTGTAACACCAGCATGGGCACGTCTGCTTGTTCTCCAGATGCTCTTAATGAGCATTACTGGAGACATAAATATTTCTAAGGCACAGTCAATCTCCTCTAAGGCAGACAGCAAACAGAGGCCAGATGAACTACATCCTCAGGCTATTTTTGCCTCTGCCATGACCATGAAATCAGGTTTAAGGACCCGCTTGGACACCTCAGTGGTGTCAGACAATGTAATTTCTACCCTGGGGATCACAAATAGCCAAAAAAACCCACCCCCAAGGTGGGGCTGAGACAGCAGTCAAGCACAGTTTGAGAAGCCAGGAGCTCTAGGGTGCTGTGCTGGGATGGCCAGAGGAGGACCTGGACAAGCAGCACTTGTTTTGGTGTTTTGAGATAAGGAATAAGTACAGGAGAACAGAGATTGACTCAAAAGGAGCTCCCTGGGGTTCCAGCTACTTCCAGTTTAACACAAGGCAGTGCATTGCTCTGGTCTGGTGCAACTCCTGCAAGACCAGGACCCTGCCTGCTGTGCTGGGCTTTGCTCCTGCTGCTCTGGGGCTGGTTCAGGTCCAGTGTCCTGGACTGGGAGAGCCTTAACTACATTCTGGAAGGGCACCATCCAGTTTGCTTCCACCCATCAAGCTCAAAGACTCTTCCCCAGCTCGGCATGGGGAGGCAGCTGGCAGAGCTGCCTCAGGAACACACTGACTTGCAGCATCTCCCAGCAAGACCAGAAAAGGCCCTGCATCTGCAGGGACAAGTGACACGTCGAGATGTCCCTGCTCCTGGGCTATATCCCAAGGAAACAGAGGACCAGCCAGGCTGGGTGCATAATTTTCAAAGCTGAAGTTCCCAGGTTTGAAAATTCTGGGGAGACTGAGGACAAGAGGAAGGTAGGGGCGGGAGGTAATTTTAATGATCTTTTCAAAATTATGCTGACTGCTCATTTCTCAGCTTTCACAAAAGAAATATGGAAGCTGCAAGCAGGAGTGGGGAGGGAGAACAGAGGAGCTGCAATCAAGCACTGGCTGGCGGAGCTCTGCAGTGAGCTGAAATATTTGTGAGGAAAACGTCCTTCTCCATTATTAATGGGTCTAATCATTTATTTACACAACTCTGCAAAAACAGCTGCTCACGAAACGTGTTAAACCTTGTCATTCAGAACGCTGACGGGGGATGGAGAGACAGCTAGGACTGCTGCAGAGCTCGGGCAGGGAAGCAGCTCCTTCAACAGGCAGAGAGCAGCTGCCTTGCTCCTGAGTGAATGGCTCCGTGTCCCAGCCTGGGAAGCACAGCTTTACTCCTGACAGTAGCAGTTTTGGGACTCTATTAAATAAATATTTGCTTCCCAAGGACATCAGAGCTGAGCTTCAAATGCTGCAGTGCTAATGATGAGCTCCTTGCTGTGCTTCTGTTGTCTTCTTTTCCTTGCATTGCACCTTTACAGCTCCAATACCTGAAAATGCTGAAAAAGGCTGAAAATGGGCAGTGGCATTCAAATGTCTATGCTCAAAGAAAAGAAATACCTTGAAGAAATCAATCACAATTAAAATCCACAGCTTAGAGCACAAACCTCCTGGGACAGGGCACCATTATCTCCTGTCCTTACATGCCACCCTATGATTTCCTCCCAACAAAAAGCTCCTATTTTCTGTTGGAAACACAGAAACAGAAAAAGGTTTTGTTGTTTCATCAGAATTGTTCTTTGTTTAAGGTTTTTCTTCAGGCAGCAGACTGTTCCTGCCTGGAAAGGCTTGGCACAGAGGCAGCATTGACCCTGGGCAGCCTCGGACACCCACAGGGTGCCAGCACAGCCTGCCCTCCACGTGTCCTTCCCAGGGATGCTCAAGAAGTCTGAGTGAAAGCCACGACCAAAAACACTCTCTATCCCCAAGGGGAGCTTGCAGCAACCAGGGGACCCTCTAAGAGCAGTGGCTGCACAGGTGAAGTTTGTTCTGGAGACACCACTCATGTCTAATAGCCAACAGCAGGATCCCTGTGGGGCTGCCCTGGCTGGCGAGGAGAGGGGCATTCCCTCTGCTGTGCTGGAAAGCCTCAGAAGTGGGCAGCAAGGAAGGCAGGACAAGACAAAATGAACCAACAGGAGCCAGAAACCTACCAGCAAAGAGCATCCTCCCCGTGAGCATCTCAGCCAGGATGCAGCCAGCCGCCCACATGTCGATGGCTTTGGTGTAGTTGTTGGGGGAGAGCAGGAGGCGGGGGGAGCGATACCACTTGGTCACTAAGCCTTCGGAGAGGTAACCCTGGAAGAGAAGGCAGAGGGAAAGACAGAGGTCAGCAGAGCTCCCGTGCTCCTGCCCGGCCAGCCCTCAGTGCCCACCACAGCCCCACTGCAGGACCCTGCAGGAGAACCTGCCCAGCACCTGGGGCAGGCTGGGGGTCTGGCTGTTTGTCCTGCAGGGAGCAAAGACACGAGACACGCCTCTGGAGAAATGCCTCAGTGCTCCAGGAGGCAAAGCACTTACTTGCTGTTTGTAACCATGGTACTGGAGCATCTTCTGCAAAGGACAGATGGCTGCAAGAGCATGGATTTGCAGATCACACCTGCATAAGTTAGTCCAGGTCACCTCTAGAGTACTTACATATATTCTGTAAATCCCAATTACCACCACCTGAGACATTTTGGAAGTTAAGCACATGATCTGAGCACTTTCCTGGGTCCCAGCTAGAAGCCAGCAGTGTGTCAAGGAAGCCTTTCCCAGCTCAGGACCCCAGGCACAGCACTTAGTTTCCAAACACTACCAGTCTGCAACCTTTAGCTCTCTCCACCTGTGGTTAATCCTCTATCTGTAGTCCTTCCACAGCCACCTGAAGTGCAGCTATGTACCATTGAATTCCCATGGATCCATCTTCCAGCACTGATGCTGAAAATGACTTTTTAAAGGTCAGGAGCTCCCAGGGGAGCCCAGGCAAGAGCAGCCATCAGTGGGTCAGCCCAGTGGGTGCCAGGGGGGACACAGGACCTGTGCAGAGGTGGCACAGGGAGCATGCAGGGCTCCAGGTGGGCAGTGCCCAGAGGATGCACTCAGCGGGATCCAGCCTCTCACAGATGCCAGGTGAGTTCACCCCACCTGAATCCTCAGGATGCTGCTGCTACTGCAGTGAACCCTGCACATCCTGGGGACTGCAGACCAGCCCACGCAGGAAAACAAGGGAATTGTCGAGAAAACCAGATTTAGGGAGGAACACCAGTGCCACGTGGAAGGAAAGCCTCCTGGACCAGCAGATGTCTTACAGCATTGCTGAGTGGGTAACATAGCTGCCAAGGGCTCCTAGCCAAGGCTCCTGAAAATAAGATGACATGGGATAAGTGGGAAAGCCCTTCTAGGGAATATGTAGGTGATGCAGAGACAGGAAAGCTTGCCCCTTCTGCACTGAGCCTGAGCCTGGCCTCTTGAATTCCCTCCCTCCTTCATCAACCCACTGGTGGGGCAGGTCCTCGCCCTCCCTCCTGCTTTGCTCACAAGGAGGATGGTCGGTCAGGATGCCTGACCTGGTTTTGAAGGAGCTCTCAGCAGCATCCACGGGATGAAGACCAAGCGTGGTGGTCTCTTTTGGACCATGGCCCTCCCGCCCCTGAACTCACCCGGGAGATGCACCACGAGTGCCAAGCAGCTCCTGCTGAAACCAAGGGGATGTGTTCAAGCCTGTAAATGACACTGGCATCATAAGGGGTGGCCCAGCTCCCTCCACTTCCAAGCTCCAGACGCGTGGCTGCCACGCCAGGGCTGGACATGGGTGGCTATTTCACTGGGATAACGCTGGGATATTCACAAGTGCCACTTCCCATATTAAATACAACGCATTAACAGGAGGAGGTGGATTGAAATGCAGCAGAAGAGGCAAAATAAAATTCAATTATAAAGCTGAATCGCGTTTAAATGCCACAGAGCATTTGGAGAATGTCAGAATGCAATGACAGCACGAATACAGTTCACATAAAAGCTCAGTTAAAAACTCCATTCCCTACTGATTTGGTCTCACAGGCTGTTTTTAGTTGCAATATAGCTGCAGTTGTGCTATACGACATCCCCATGGATGTTACAGGATACATCTCTCCACCTAAACACAAGAGCAGTGCACCACCACAAACACCAGGAGGTTTTTCACACTCCTCTTCCCCCAGCGCAGGTTTTTGTGCCAATTTCCAAATGTGCGAGTCATCAGGCTTTTAATCATAAAGGGCTTGCTTTTAAAGGAACATTTTAATTTTGGCCTTCTTACAACAAGTCGTAATGGAGACTGATTAGCTGAGAAGTTTCATTTAATACTGTTGCATTTTTACTAATGCTGCTCAATCAGAATCAGCACAAAAGCCCCCAGGCATTATCCGATCAAACCACCACTCCTCAGCTCCTGCAATTATCCCCAACAATGGAGACGCTGGTATTTATTGGAGAATCCTGAGAAAATAAACTTTGAGGACAGTAATCCATGGCAATTCATAGCTGGAGCAATTTCCCCCCTTTCCCAGCAAACGGGTGCTGCTTCTCCTTACAGATTTAACACTGTTCATACATTTCTCCTCCCTGACAGGAAGATGGATTTGAGTTCTCGGGGGTGTGTGCACCACACAAAACGCATGAGCAATATACTGCAAATACCTATAAGTCACAACAAGCCAAACATTTTCCCCTCCGGGCATTTCTGATGTGCTGGAGAAGATTCCCTGCAAAAACTCGAGTGCTTTGGACACATCTTCAACCCCTCTGCTGCTGAGGGGCTCTCGGGGGTAATCAATTAGCAGCAGTTCTTATTGTGTCCCACTCTCGTGTCACCCTGTATCCCAATGCCACCTCCCTTCTTCCCCGTGCTGAACAGCCCAGACCATGGGTCACCCACCTCCAAGCACAGGAAGGACCCACGGAGAGGGGCAACCCACAGCTTCTCTCCATCCCACCCACTCGTGGACCACACAGCGGGACCCCTTCCTGCTTCCCAAGGCATTCCACTGCTGGGCTCAGCGTTATCCCTCCTCTTCCTCACGGGGGAAACACTGGGAAGGAGTGATGGGGGATTTGAAAGTCAAGACTTTTCCACCCAGCTACAAGGTCCTGCCCCAGCCCTGAGCAGCTTATAGAGCCCCAACACCTACCCCTGCTCTGCCCCTACTGCAGCTGAAAGCATGGGCCAGGCCCTTATCCTTCCTAAAATACATATATAAGTTCCCATCCCATCACTTCAAGGAAGCAGCTACAATCCTGTGGACTGTAAAGTTCCAAGGAGGAATACCACCACGGCTTTGGGGGCTGGGATCACACAGCAGCAGAATGGTTGAAGAAGGACCCACCCACACCTGGGTGAGGTGTGGGCTCAGCTCCTACCTGTGCTGCCCAGGTGGGGAGCCCGAGCACTTCCAGCCACCCCCTGTGCAGGGCAGGGCTTCAGCACAAGAGTTTCACCACTCACGGAGACTCAACCAGACAGAAAGACCGAGAGCAGAAGCATATTAATTAGTTCTAATTAAGATGGAACATACATCTCCACGACAATATTCTGTGGATCCAGCACGGCCCCCTTTCTGCACTGAAGAACCACTGGAAGCTCTTTAAAAAACAATATAATGGAGTTAATTGAAAAATATAAAGAGTTTCAAGTCCAAGCCCTCCCATGCTTGCTTTTTTTTCTTTGTTCACCATTTTTAAGTATCATTTTCCTGCTTCTCCTCCTTTCCTCTGGCATGTGTGGGAATGGCTCAGGCAATCTGTAAAGGTGATGAATTCACTACAGGTAGGATAAGCATCAAGTCATATCAAACAGCACAGCAAGGGAGCTGAAAAGCAAAGCTAAATGAATATTTTTTCTCATCTTTACACAACACGATGTGTTCCTTGTAATACCAGAAGGAGAAACAATTCGGGGCAGGTGCTGGTACATCCTGGGATCACAGCAGTCACAGCCCAGTGAACCTGCATCCCATGGAATGAGGGAAGCTGGCACAGTGTGATGGCACGTGGGGAGCACAGGACCCTCTGGTGCTCCAAAACAACCATCATCCAAGCCTGGAGCTCCTCCTTGGAGCTGCAGGGACCAAGGGCAGGTTTCCTCGAGGGGACACGGGCATTCAGGATCCCACCTCCTGCAAACCCAGCAGCCCCCAGCGCTGCAGCCCAAAGCTTCTCCCAGGGGTGTTTCACACCAAAACCCATCTTTCTGCAGTCCAAACACCACAGAGACGCAGACCAGGTGCTCACAAACTGGGAACCCATCAGGATCCAGCCACAGCCTGTGTGTCCAAGCCTCCATCCACAACCACGACCAGGGTTTCTGCTGCTGCACCCCTGGGAGCTGGGTCAGCTCCCGGTGCAGATGGGGGACCCAAAATAGCAACAAGCCCCAGCTTTTGAAATAATCCTGGAGCAGCAGCAGCAAGCTGCTGGCTGCCCACAGCAGGGTTTTTAACCTTCTTTCTCAAAGGGCAGGTAGGACAGCCCTAGGAGGGGCTGTGGCAGACGCCAGGTTTGCAGGAGCACTGCTCCACCATGAGACAATAAAACAGCTGCTGTGCGTGGCTGCATCAACGTGACGTGTGTTCTCACGGTTTGGGGATGACAGGGTGCCTTTATTCCAGGGGCACGGAGGAGCAGAGCAGCGGGCTGGGGTCACAGCAGGGAGGCTCAGCACCGGCTGCACAGCCCCTCGAGCAGCTGCCCACGGATGGACGTGGAGGGTGGTCCTCTCTGGAGCAAACCCCCATGTCCTCGCCTCCTCTGAAGACCTCCTCATGATGACCCACTCGGGACTTCTGTTGTTTTACAGGGGGAACTGGAAGAGATTAATGTCTGCACTGGTCGGCAAGTATGAAATTAAGGGAGGACTTCAAAGGTTTGAAGATGATCTGCAATCTGTTTGCCACAAAAGCTGCTGCACCCCCTCAGTGTGGAATTTCTGCCAATTAACTCTGTGATGAGTGATGCCAGGAGGAAAAGGGAGCGAGGGTCCTGTGGCAGCCCCACACAGGTGCCCCCCAGTGAAGAGATAATCTGACTATACCCTGTGCAACACATGGAGGAAAAGGAGTGCTCCAGTTTGTGGTCTTCTCCCCCAGGTGAAGACATTCGGCGAGTCTCTGCATCCCCACAGAGCAGACATCCCCATGTCTTCTCCAAACAGGAACACCCAGCCCCTTGTCCCTGCTCTGACCAGCACCAGGTGACACCACCACACGGGATGCACAGCCAGGGATGGGTCTGCCCTCCAAAACATTTATTATTTTAAAGTCTAGACACCCATTGGTACTTATGCCAATTTTTAATGCCTGACTTTGCTGTCTCCCTGCTCTCCCACACCTCCTGCCTGCCACAAGCTGAGGGTGCTCCAGGGGGGACAGCACCTCACCTTTTAGCCTTCTCTCTCAAAATCGGCACAGGTGGAGCTGGACCATCATTTGTTAGAGCACAAAGAGTGGGGAGGGAGGGAGGGATGGGTCGAGGGATGGATGGATGGATGGATGGATGGATGGATGGATGGATGGATGGATGGATGGATGGATGGATGGATGGATG
>JAWWEE010000085.1:71603217-71628660 GCA_035221455.1 Xenops minutus | reverse complement strand
TTTCTTTCTTTCTTTCTTTCTTTCTTTCTTTCTTTCTTTCTTTCTTTCTTTCTTTCTTTCTTTCTTTCTCTTTCTCTTTCTCTCTCTTTCTTTCTTTCTCTCTCTCTCTCTTTCTTTTTTTTCTTTCTTTTCTCTCTCTCTCAGGCCAAGTGTCTAATTTACTAATGAACCTTTGTGAATTTCTGCACACCCTCTGACTTGTGTTGCTCCTTTTGACCACAAGCATCTCCAAATCCTCGGTGGTCCCTCCCCCTCAGGGGTGGCATCCAGTGGCACCACTGGCATCGCAGGCTTCAGGTCACCAGCACCACAGGAAAATTTGGGTGCTGATGAGGTGCTTATGATGGCAGAGCTGTGAGCCTGCTCCTCCCCACGGCCAGGTCTCCTCCAGCCATATGGAGATGGGCAAGTCTGGCAAGCCCTGGTCATCACTGCAGGTGTGCAGACAGGGCTTGAGCCCCAAAACCAGGCAGGGTACAGAGGGCAGGGCAGTGTAGCTGAGGGGATACACCGTCCCCATCACCTCCTGCCTCACAGGTCCCTGGAGATGGATTTTGCTGGAGGAGTTGCCCAAAAGAGACATGGAGACAACTGCTCACCCACCCCTGCTCACATCCCCCCACTGCCTTTGTACCTGGAATAAGCCAACAAGCCCTGTGTCCTCCCTGATCAGGGGGTCACAGCAGGAATGCCACTGCTGTTTATGGACTGTTTCCCCCATCCTCTCCTCTCTTAGGTGGCTGCAAAGGTTTCACTGTCCTGGGAGGAATGCTGATCTTAGGGCTCTGCCCCTCAGCCTGCGTGCTTTTCCTCTTGGTGGTCCCCAGGAAAAGGCAAGGACTGTTTGGTCTCACTGGGACATGGTACATCACTGGAAAAGGGTCTGGATCGGCCAGGGCTGGTTTTGTGTGAGCTGAAGGAAGCAGCAGCCCCAGCTGACATGGACACACAGAGCCCTGAAGGCTTTCCAAGTGATGCTTTAACCTCTCTGGTCCTCCCAAGCTTGCAAGACATTTCCAGCTGAAGAGCAAAACCAGAATAACCAGCTGGGCCAGCGGTGCCAACTGGAGCCTTTGGTCGGGGGAGCCTCCAGCTGCCAGAGTTCCTGCTGGAGCCAGTCCTTTCACAGCAAGTGCAGCCTGGGCAGGGCAGCAGCACAAGATGATGCTCGACCTCTGCCAGGCCAGGGGCAAAATCTGCTGTGGGCAGAGCTGTGGTGGCTCCGAGGAGGATTCCAGAGGCTCCCCAGCAGAGTAATTCCCTCACAGACATCACTGATGTTTTCAGACAGAGAAATTTTATCTCGCAATCTGAGGAACATCATCGTTATTTGTACATTTGTCTATGTGTGTGTTGCTGCTCCCACCATCTGAGATTAAAGCTTGGCCTTAGCAGAGCACAATAAAAGACTGGAAATGCTCCCAAGGAAAAGATGAACACGCTGAGGAGCAGGAGCTTTGTGTCTGGGCACTGCCATTAATCAAGCTAATTCATGTAAGCGAGCCATTCAAGTGATATTAAGCCTAGCAAGAAGAAAGAAAATTAATTAAGGCTTTAGAAGAATAAAAATTCCTTGAAATGCAGGCCAGATTTCTGATGGCTGCTGTGGGCACATATGTGGAGCCAAAGGAACCGAGGGTCTGGAAGCCCAGGACACACTTTTGGGTCAGAGCATGGAGGATTTGGTGGCCACGAATACGAAAGACCCTTAAGTGGTTGGACCTTGGTAAAGTTTGGTGCAATGGTGCATTTTTTAAATGAAGTGGTTCAACTGGAGACTTTTAAGCACCCTTTTTGTGGTCACTGGAGATTCACTTGCCTGCATTTGAGGTCAGACAATAGGAATAATTAGGATTCACCATCTTTGCAAGAACACTCCCTGCAGCCAGCCCTGCCACCACCCTTGGTCCCCTCCCAGGCATCATCCCCCAGACGTGGGTGCACAGAGGAGCCAGAATTTCAGCCCCTTTCCTCACTGCTTTTGGGGTGGAAAAACACTTGGCAGATCTTTTGTGTCACCCCACACCAGGGTTAGATGATGTGAAGTAAAACCAGGGGAAAGCAAAGGATAAGAAGTGCTGCTCAAGTCATCTTATTGTTCCCCTGTCACCTCCCTCTGTGCTCTTTGTGTCTTGAAGTGGTGTTTTGTAGAGGTGGAAAAAGTATGAATTACCTTCCCCAGCCACCAAGGGAAGAATTCCCTGCGTGGGCTCCCTCTCTCTCCTTCTTCATGCAAGGCAGCCTGGCTTCTCCCTGCACTGCTGGAAAGCCTAGACCCCAGCTTTGCCTGGATGAGAACATCCCAGATGAAGGGACACACCAAAACAGCTCATGGCAGTGGTGAGCTGAGCAAAGCCTTCCAAAACCTGCGTTTTAAGCTTGATCTGCTCCAAAAGTTGTCTCTACAAAGCCCAGCAGAATTGCATTCCCCCCCCCTCTCTGCACTGCATGCTTCCAGCTTTAACCAAAAGGCTGTTCTCTTATGATGCTGCTAATATTTTTCAGAGCATCTCTCCTGCATTGTTTCCAGGAGAGATTCCCAAGGTTAATAATAATAATAATAATAAAAAAATATTATCAGGCTGAAAACCAACATGCAAGGTAGTAAATCTGAAGTGCAGGTGGGAGAAACACAGATATATATGGCTACACAGAGCCCCTGCAGCAGCATCTGCAAGGGATTTTGAGACAGGGAGCCACAGAAATAGTGAAATTTCCCTTTTTTTATCCCGTTTCCCATTTCTTCCCCACATCTGGGTACAGGCAGCTCAAAACCCCAAGCAACCATTAGCAGGAAAAGTGTCAAACACAGAGAAAAACACAGAATCACAGAAAATGCACATCCTGTGTGCTCAGGCAAGGACCCGAATTAAGCAATGCAAACCACTGGTAACTGAGCAATGATGGTGGAAGATTCACTTTCAGCTTGGTGTCCTTGAGCACGAGCTGGGTTTGTAGTGTTTGGTCCTATGAATAAGTCCTATGACCCACCAAACCCCATGGGGTGAAGTGGGAAGGTACATTGCTGCCAATTTCTGGCAGCAGCATCCCTGTCCGAGGAGACAAGGCAAGGAAGGAGAGCAGAATGGCTTAGAGAAGAGGGTGAAAACATCAGGCTAGAGCTTGCACTAAGCATCCTCCAAGGCCAGGCACGGGGACAAGAGGTTTTTCTCACCCATGGCTGGATTTAAGTTGGATACTGGGAGAGGTTTCGTATTGTTAAGGCAGAAACATCAGGAGCTGAAGGGGCAAAGGTGAAGCCGAGTGGTTTTAATGTGGAGCTTGACAAGACAGTGAGCAAAAAGCATCGCTCCTTGGAAAGGGATTTGCAAGGTGAGAGTTTGGGGGGAGCACGGGGAGGTGGCAGCCAGGGATGGAACACTTCGTGCTGCAGTCTTACCCATCAGCTTGCAGTGTGGCCTTGGGAAGTACTTTAATGCCCTTGATGCCTAAAGGTTTGGCGTGTATTTCGTAGGTTTTTAGAGTTCCAGAAGTATAGGTTTTCTTGATCACATATTTAAGTGGTGTTAGAAGTTACTAAAGGGATTTTCTCACACTTTCTCAGGCTTTCTGAAGGTCATGATGCTTTTCAGAGACACCTGCAAGATAACTTGAAGTTAAAGCAATAGAAGAGCCCAGAAACCCTTGGAGGTGGTCCAGGGGGCATAGCCTGGGACCCTGATGGATGGGCCATCAAGATAATTAGAAATGATGATTGGTTATAGATATCTAATATGTTAATTGTGTGGAAGAGTATAAAAACTGTAGCCTTGCAGAGGGCAGGGTTCTTTGGGGATTTTTGAATGCAGAGATCCTTGTTGAAACAACACACGTTTTGTAGGCCCAGCAGAGTCCCCAAAGCCTCCAAACTCCCAATAAAGGTACTGTCTACCTTTCTCCATTTATGTTTTCTCTGAGTTCCTATCTTCCAGGATTTTAGACATCGCCCTGACAACTCATCTTTCTTTTGTACAGTGGGGATAAACACTCATAAGCCATGCTTAGGAACCACTACAGACATTATCATTAAGGCATAATCACGAGAGAATCCCTCCAGGTTCACGTTGCAGCACAAAATACTAATAACTTCAAGTGCTTTGTGGCAATTTGGGGTGGGAAATGCTCAGGGTCTCATACAGGTGCTTGACAGAGCTCAGCTCATCCCAAAGCAGGTAGCAGCCCCATGAGCACGTCACAGGTGATGGAGCAGCCAAAGCATCCCAAAACCTCCAAACGTGACCAGGAGGGAAGGACAAGCAGCCACAGGGCCAGGCAGGGGTGGAGGAGCCCACCAGCACAGACATCCCTTCAATACTACTCTTATATTTTATTCATAAAGCAGGGGTCCCGCTGCATGGGCTCACTCCTCGCATGGGAGGCTGTTTAAATTTTAATTGGCATGTGCATGTACATTCATACCCAACCAGCTCCTGCCTCAGATGTTGCCATGGCATCTCCCAGCCTCCATCCCAAAGCACCAGCGTTCAGCCCTGCCCAGGGAGGGTGGGGGGGTTCACCAGTTTGGGGTAAACCACGCCGTTTCTGCGTTCATCAGGTTCTAAAGAACCGGTGAAATCGCTGCTGTTCTGCCTAATTACCCACTTCATTATCAGCAGGGGAAGGAAGCTGTGGAACTCCAGCCATTTCCAAATTTCCCAGTTGCCTGGAGGGAAGAAGTGAGGGAGCTCAGTGGGGCTGGCTCTGGGTTTGGGAGGTATCCTGTGACCTTCCAGCAATTCACTGTAGGGTTGCTGCTTCTCCAGCTGCTCAAATACATATTCCCACATCCCATCCTCCCGGGTGCAGCCAGTGGGCAGGTCCTGGGGCTGTTTCCCCGTGGGAAGCAATCCTGAGCTTCTCTCTCCTTAAGCAAACGGAGTGACAACCAGGAGGAAATGCTGCTGCAAACAATAAGCACGAAACCCAACATATTTCCAGCGCGTAACAGGCAGCATATTATTTAATTAAAAAACCCTATTAAGATCAATGTGATTCCCCAGAGGGAAAAGAAATTTAAATTATTTCAGCAGCTGATGCTCGCTGCTGTCACTGTGAGGCATGGAGGCAGCTCTGCCCCCAACACCCTCTGCACTTGACAGCAATGAGAAGAGGAATATTTTTAATGCCAATTCCCTGTGCAGTCAGGTTACAGGGCCACCTTCACCTTGATGAGTCTTCCCAAGAGGCAGCACAGGCTGAGAATTTACAACCAATTTATTCAGACATGCTTAAACATGGAGCCTTTGCAACCTAGGGGTTTTTTGGGTTTAAAAGCTTTCTGACTCCTAGGATATTTTAGGAATACATTACTGGCCATTGCTGAAGAGATAGAAAATGTAATTTTGATTTAAGCTCATCTGGAGGCAGATAACTACATCGTCTAGAAGAGCAGTTTTCCTTACAGGGCAGGTGGAGCTCTGACCAGCCAGGACACACCATCCCAAACTATTATGTATTTTAATAAAATGAACCTGGTTTATCCACAGTGAGTGCCATCCAAAGATGTGGGTCTCGGGCAAAGAATTAATTAGAAATTAGAAGCCCTCATGGCAGCAGCAGGTAATGAAGGGTCCCATTAGTCTTTTAATTGCATTTATTTCCTCACTCCTTTGCAAGGGTGCAGAACGGGCCTGTCAGACCCTGTTCAGTCCAGGCTGCCAAGAGGACCAGCACAACCACGCTCTTCCCAGATGGAAGCAGACAAGAGACAAGCAACAAACCCGCTCTTAATTAAACATTTGTCTTGCAGTTACATACTTCTGTGTAATTATCGCCATCAAGGCAAACACCAACTGGATCACATCGAGAAGAGACAGACGGTGAAGGTTAATGGGTCTTTCTCTCCCCTTGCAATTATTCCTGAGATCTTGCAGAGCGGAAGGGCAGGACATCCAGAATGCAACCACCACTACAAAGGAGGAACAAGCCCATTCAAGGAACAATCAGCCTGAACTGGCAGACCTTGAGATCACATGTCTGAGAGGAGGGATGATGAGTTCTTTGAGGTCTTGTTCCAGGCTGGGTGCAGCCTAGAGCACAGCCAGCTCCAGTGGTTGTGCATCATCCCCATGTTTTATCACCCTCAGGCTCCACAAGGGTAAACCTGAACCCACCATTAAGGGTTCTCCATCTTTCTGTATTAAGTAACCCAAATTCCTTACCTTTCATCAAACGTTTTTAGTCAGCCTCACTTCCAGTTTCTAGCTTCTCTTTAATTAGTCCTAAGAGGCAGCCGGGACCTCACAGAGAAAGGGTCCAAGCTGAGTCCCCACCCCTTGCTAGGAGGTGCTTTTCATTTCTACCATAGCCTTTGGAAAACCCAGGTTTTATATATATTTATTGGCACACTTTGCAATAACCACATGAATGGATTTCTACTTTAATCCGTGCTCTCCTGTGACCATCAGGCCTCCTCTGACCTACCACTGCTGGCTGGCTGATTCCCAGCCTGCCTTGTTTTCTCCTTCCCATGGGTACCTCTGCCTGTCATCATCCCACGACTGGCACAAGAAGGGGAGGCAGCATTTAGATAGGGAAGCAGGGATGTCTGGAAATTGGATTTTAACAAAATTCACCAACACAGCACCTTGAACTTCTGGGTAATTCATCACATCCACCTGTAACTGAGAAGAAAGGGATGTCCAGATATTATCCACGAGTAACTGGAGAGGGATTTAAGGATTTAACACCCTTACACTGCCATAGTGGGTGTTGTATCAACACTGTCACTATTCCTGACATCTCCACACAGCTGTGACATGGCTGAAAGCCAGTCACAAAAAACCCCAGACTACTGGATTATTAAATCAAACATTTGAATAGTTTGAACACATCTCAGACTTGCACAGCAGCTAAGCCACGCTGAGTTGTGGCTGTCACCCCAAAATGAACCCTCCAGAAGCAAAGTGCAGGCTCTGAAGGAATAATTTTGCTGCTTTAAAAAAAAAGTTGCAGGGAGCAGCAGCCTCGTAGCATTCCCAAAGGTGAATCTGATGTGCTGAGCCACAGCTGAATTATTAATGATTAGTAGGGCAGTTTCTACGAAGGAATGAGCCCACAGGTAGGGACCACTATGCCAGAAAACCCTTCAAGCCAACACAGTCACATCTACGAAGAAGCTCATCCAACTCCTGCACAGGCCACAGGGAAATTTAATTATTTAGGTTTCTCAGCTGCTGCATAAACATCAAACGTAAAACACTGGTTCATAATTGAAACTCTGCTGCTCAGCACAGGGCAAGAGAAGCTGCATCAGCAGGGATCAGTGATTGAGGCTGCCCAGCACAAAGAGGTGGGTGGGAGCAAATTCCCCCTGAAACCTGGCAAAAAGGAAAACAGAAAAGGCAAACCCTGTAATGGATCAATCCACAAAACTTCTACTGAGTGTGAAACAGCCTCAAAATAATGCCAGGAGAGTCCAAGCAGCTTCAGTTCACACAGTGATGTAAAGGCCTGGACTCATCATCACTTATTAATCTCACATCAATTAAATAAGATGCACTACTGAATTGGACTAGGAAAAAAACCCTGAAGCCATTGTGCTGCTATTCAACCCTATGATATTCCACTGGTTTATTTGCATTCAGTAAATCCGCAAAGAATCGAGGAAATGGGAAAACCAATTTTCTAGTGCAGTTCTCCATCTGAGGAAGATGAGGCTACGACCTGATACATCAAAGGACAAACACACCTAGCTGGTTTCAACTAAAGCTTTCCAAAATACTGAGTTTTATTCAGCTTTGAAAGCAACACAGGTAGGGAGAAACCTGTTCCATGTTTCTGGCTGTACATATAAAATGCTTAATTGCCTGTCTGTACATAAACCCCACCATGATTAAAGTCGTTTTGTTGAAACAAGTTTCCTGCATTTTAATTGCATCCCAATTCCCAGAAAATTCTGTGCGACCCAAGTTAAATTAAAAAACAAACAAAAAAAAAAAATCAACCATTTAATAAGCAGCCACCATTGTTTTGTACTTTGCCATGGAAAATGGTTAGCATTTAAAGACAGTTATGAGGATATTAAGCTTTATAGCTGCTTAAATATATATAATCCTGTTTGTGACACGCACAATTCCAAATCTCACAGGCAAGAGGATCTGTGACTGCAATCACTGTGGTTTGTCTGGATTATTCAGTCCCACGAGGCATAGCAAGCACCATCAGAGACAAAAGGTTTAAAGAGAACAGTTCAGAAGATCATTTGATAAAATCATATATGGGAGAACAACTCAGCTCAGCTGAGAGACTCCTGTCAAAGACCTTGATGTTAATTACCTTTTTTACCACCCAGTTCCCTTACACAGTTACTTACCAGCTCTGCTCAGTATCAGCTCCCTCTAAGCAAAGACCCATGAATGACAGGAAATGCTCTTTTTCTCTTCCTCCTCATGGCTACTATGAAAGGGAACATGTGCTCTCACAGATGGAAATCACTGTCTCCTGAAACAACACTCACTGCTATATACTAGGGAGTGCCAGCGCTCTGAGCATGGATTTCAACAGATAATTATTTCCATTACTGCCTCTTCAAAAGAGGAATTAAGGAGAAAAAAAGAATGTGGGGCTTTTTCTTAACCAACAAAATAGCAAAGCAACAGGAACAGAGAGCATTTTTAGAAAAGCAACTTGCCTTTATCTCAACTTCTTAAGAGGCGTGGGTCTCTTGACAGGCACAAAACCCAACTCCCCTGGGATGTGTGATGCCTTTCCTCTCCTGAGCAACACAATCCAGTGGCTGCTCATCAGTCCTTCTCCTGCAATGTTGCTTTCTCACTGTCAAACAGCATCTCTCCCACCTTCCAACCCCCACACTGTGCACAAGGCAACAGGAGTCAGCTTGATTTCCGACCATCAAGGCCGAATTTAACAGACAACGCTTTCATCTCCGCCCAGGACATTTACCACATCAAATTATTGCCAGCATTGGGTTCCCTGTTTCATCTAGACCAGCCCAGGAGATAACTTTGCTCACCAAATACATATTGATCAACCACTTCCCCTGTTTATTCTTCACAGCCCCCACTGTTCAGGGGGTAGAAAGCAACTGCAGTGAAATCACTAACTGAGCTGCGTCTTGAGAGAAGATTAAGGCTGTGGGAAGATGACAATTCCTTTCTTGTGTATCAGGCAATTAAATTCATGTTTCCTCGGTTTTATCTCCCTGTTTTCAGAAGCTGAGATAGCAGCAAAGCCGGCGGCTGGCAGAGCACGAGTCAGCACTGGGAAGCTGCATGCTGGCTGTATTTTGGGAGGAATGATACAATAAACCATCTGGCAGCGCCACCTGAGACACCTCCTGGCATCCAGTGCCACTGCCCATTGTCTGCTGGTGAATGATACGGGGAGCACTGGCCAGGGAGGAGTAGGCAAACATACAACAGAGCATGGCCATGTTTTGAGGCAGCTCCCAGAGGCAATGTTTTCTGCCCAGAATGGTTTGGAAACACCAAAAAACTCATTCAAGAGAGGAGAGAGGTGCTCACTGAGCCCGTGGGACAGCTGGGAACTGCTCTTTCTCAGCTTGCAAGTCAGCCCAAACCTTTGGAGGAGGAAAGGCAGAAAGGCACAGTAAGTGACCACAATCCATGGGCAGACTTCCTCAGGAGAAGTAAAATAAAACATAATGTTAGGATAGGGAATTAAAATAACGAACACATTTGTGAGAATATGCCTGAGGGAAAATAGTTTAGAAAATTAAAAACTCCATAGTAACAGACTGAAAGCTGTTAACCAACATCTAATTAAGCACAAACTGCAATCCCTACAACAAAACATAGGAAGGAGGTAAAAAAAAAAATCATGCAGCAATCAAGCTTACCGAGACCAAAACAAGTACTAAGAAAATAGAAATAAAAAGACCTATTCAGTGACACTTGAACAGAGAAAAGCTTTGGATGAAACTGTCAGGACTTTACAGGGAATAGACAAAACTAAGGTTATGTTGTATACTATCAGGTTTTGGTTTTTAATATTCAACAGAAGGCAAAGACAATCTCTAGGATTCCAGGCTCAAAAAAAACCTGTCAGCAGCAAACAACCATTAGGTTGTGGTGAACATTTATAAATTTCACCTTGTTGCAGCAAGGAATCAAATGTTTTGAGAACAGCAAGTTTCAATAGTTAAGAAAGGGTCTCATAGAATCCTAGAATGGTTTGGGTTGGAAGAAACCTTAAAGATCATCTCATTCCACGCTCCTGCCACAGGGACACCTTCCACAAGATCAGGTTCCTCCACACCCCGTACAACCTGACCTTGATCATATTCCTCAATCAAAATACTAATTGAAACGTCAGACACCTGTCTCTCAGTCTTGTTTGCCCATCAAGTTCCTTTTCAAGGCTGCCATATGCTTAAGGCCTCTCCTTACAAAGTGCTCACTTTCCACTTGGACATGATTTCTCTGGGCCCAGCCGAGGCTGTTCTTGATTCTTTCCTACACTTTCAAAGTTAGAGCTCCATAATCACAAAGCCAATGTCAGAGGAAGAAAAGTCAACCTGCTGCAAATCCTGGAACAGCCCCATACCCAACAGACGTCCCTCCTTCCAGGGACACCCACACATGGGATCTGCTGAGAGCTGTGGCGTTAGAGGGACACAGGAAGCAAACAGGTCACCTGGAAAAGTCAAAACCAGACATGAAACAAAAGGCAGGCCAGCGCAGCTGCTTTGTGAGAAGTTTCTTTTTATAAAATAGGAGGTTTTAAGTCCTGAATCTTGAAAGAGTCTTCAGAGTACATGAACCTGGGCAAAACAAACAAAAGATGATAAAAAAGTAGACCATTGGGGCCATGGACCTACACATCTACACTTCATGTGATATAAAATAAGCTTTGCAAAAAACAGATGGACTCAACTGACACCAGGGAAAATTATTTTGCACATCCTGAAATGCTGTGTGTTTCTCTGAACAGGAAATATATTCCAATATGATGCAGACTAGAGACCTCAGCTTGGATCTCAACGTCCCAGAGCAAAAGACCAAAAACCAAAACCCAACCACACACACACACACACATAAAAAACACGGAATTTAAGAACTCACCAGGCTCTTTTTATTGACAAAGCTGAAAGTTCATTCAGTGTATTTTGCTCATTAAATTTCATCTTTGCACTGACAGGGTACAAGAGGAGGCATTTTAGAAGAGATGTTAGGATAACAGCAGATATAGACTCATGGAAGACAAAGAAGACAGCCTTTCTTATCAAAGCAGTTTTGAATACTTGCAGAATTAATATTTATCACAATGATTAACAATGTTCAAGTGATGCAGAAAACTCCAAAACATACAAAACATACAATTAGAATAAAAAAAAGAAATATTAAGAAAAGGAAATCTGGAAATTGGTTAGAGGCATTGAGATAAAAAAAGGAGACTCAAATGCTTCCTTTGAGTAGCTACAGAGTCTTAAAAGCAGACTTCAATTCCTAAGCACAAAAGGAAAATTATTAACATGCACAGAATTTAACTTTGATGTGCTGACCTGAAAATGTGGTCAAAACTGCCTGTGCCCAGTTTGCCTTTCTGTTTTGAACTCATAATTTACCAAGAGAGTAGTTGCCCTCAACTCTTCGAAACAAAACGCAAATACCTCCAGGCCATTTGATATTTTCATATTGCCACTCTTTCTTCACTCCTGCCTTTCAGAAATTAGGAGAGCTGGAGAGGAGCGCACAAAAACCAGATGGAATGTCTCTCTCTTGGGCAGGCAGACTGTGGGAAGCTCGTTAGCAGATGACGTAGCGGACGAGTCTGGAGCCACGAACTTCTCTGACCCTGTGGCAGTGCCTCAAGATGTTCAGGATGCTATGGAAGCGCTTATCCGCCTTCAGCAGGGTGAACTCCTTGATATCAGCCTCCACGATGAAAAATTCACCTGGGAAACAAACAAGGATTTTGCTACAGGAATCACTCTGTCGTAGGACACGCTTGACGTTTCACAAGTGACAACGCCACCTTTTCCTAACAATTCCACACACTGATGGAAAAGTTACAGTCAGCAGCAGGATGGCCTCACACTATCTCAGGAACTCTGTTCTACTTGATAAATTTGTCATCCGAAAGAGAATTACCAGCCTTTCCCATAAAGTTCAGACACTCGGCATCACCCACAAACCCCACTCAGTGAGCTCTGTCTCCCAGTAGGAACCCAAGTTCTGGGACTGGCTCTTTGCAAAAATGAGGACAGAGCCCTGCACAATCAGAGCTATGCAGCCCACCATTCCCTTGACTTCCATCAGACTGGGAGAAGAAAAATTCTTCGCTACTTAAGAAAATGGAAGAAGAAGAAGGAAATGCAAGAAAAAGACTTACCACTTGCAACAGAATCTTCCCGGTGTCTCTAAGAAAATGGCACAGGAAGGTCCTGCATCAGACGGAGCTGGCAGCTCATCCCTTCTTGTCATTGATAACTATTTCCTAAAGGACATTCTCTTTACAATTCAGGCTGCCCAGGGCAGTGGTGGAATCACTGTCCCTGGAAATGCTCAAAAAACGTGATGATGTGGCACTTGAGGACATGGTTCAGCAGTGAACACCGTGCTGGGTTTACAGCTGGAATTTGTGATCTTTTAGCAGCCTTTTCCAATCTAAATTATTACATGATTCTAAGCACTCCATAACTGTATTCTGTGGCTGTGATTTCATATTCAGTCTTTAACCATTGCTCAGATAGGAGGTAATTATAGATCTAGTAAAAAGAATGTTTAATGCTTCCTGTAACATGGCACAAGGTTTTAACCATGCATCTCCACAAAACTGTAAGAAAAGCAACCTGAAATAAGGAATGGGCTAATTGAGGTGTAAGAGGGAAACGTCCAATTATCTTTAAGGAGAAGAGGCAGAAGAAAGCACTTTCAACTCTAATGAGAAGGAAGGCACATGAATAGAGGTATTTTAGCCTGGAAAAATAAGATAGAATTCTCCCTCTTCAATTTATTCTTTAAGGCAGAGGCAGTGACATCTGAGGTAACAGAAAAAAGAGCTGCTCTATTAAAGTTATTGGAGAGTTCTTCCAGTTCAACTGGAGAGAAAGTACCTGATCCAAGCTGAAGAGCCAAAGCTGCCAGTAAAGAAGTAAGGTCCCAGAGTGTTTATAAGCATAATGTTCCCCAAAATCTTACTTACAGCTGAAGGTCCTGTTTTCTCACAGACTGGACTATTTTGAGAGTTGGTGATACACATCTAACAGGAAGCAGAATCTTTCAGAGACAATATCTGTCAAAATCTATTGATCTTCCCCTGAACATGAACTATGCTTCAATCTCAGAGCTTGTAACACCACTGAATTCCCATACAGAAAAGAAGTATGAAGTTTGTTTACTAGGAAAAGTAAAAAACCTACATAATTGCTTAAAATACAAATACCATTGGATAGAGACCATTTACAAGTTCCAGTAACAGGGCAGTACACCCAAAGAGTGTTAGGAACCCAGGGATAACCTGCACACAGGTTTGTCTGTTTTATCAGAGGAACATCAGAATGTCCTGAATTTTGATAAAATAAGATTTCTTGTTATATTTTCCCAGAATTCAGGGCAGCAACACTTAGCATAGCAGGACTTGTTTTTAATGCAGAAACCATGGATGAAGGGTGGTGGTTTGGTCCATGCACTAAACAACCAGGTAAACTAACTGAATCACCTTATTTGCTGGAAGTTACCCTGATAAACCAGGCAGCATCTTTTCTCATCCTCAAATCAGAGAACAGGTCAGCTGGCAATCAGCCCAGGCTGGGAAACTCTGGGAATCCTAAGCAGAGAGACACTCACAGTAGAGATTTAAGCAAACAAATCAATGAATGCACAGCCTCATCCTGAAAAATGCAATGGATAAAGACATTTAATCATTTTGTGCTGGCCAGATAAGAACTGTCTGACAGCCTGCCAGACCTTTTCTCTAGACTTTCTAGATGATTAGGCATGACAAAAAACCCTAAACAAAACCACCCAGCATACAAACACACACACCCTATCAGATGCTGAATATCCTAGTCTCCTAACTGAACTTTCCAACACAAACAAGAAAATAAAGACTTTTCCTCAGGTAGTTGAAGAAATTAAGCACCTTGGTCCTTCAGATTTAATATCCAGAAATTTCTGGCAGAAAATTCTCTCTGATGAGCTGTAGCTTTCTCAAGTTGCTAGAAAGGCTTCTTCACTGCAGCCAAGGCTGCTGTGGATCATGGTGCAGACTGAGCAGCATTCCAGGTCTAGGAGAGCTCTTCTAGTGTTTAGCCTGTCCTCAATAACCATGTGCTCAAACTCTTTACTATAGTCCTAAGGACAGGAATAGCTGAACCAAAAGTATGCTGTAAAAGGAAAGTGATGAAGCAAGTATTTTAAGAAATCCCAGATTAATATAAGCTGTTGTTCAACTGGGGCAAAACATGTTTAAAGAGAAACCAACCCATTGGAGCCCAAATCAGAAGCCAGTCATGTGAAGTTGTTCAGCTGCATGTGTTTGGCATGACTTTAATAAAGTCCTTTAAACACTGACTGTCGTACAACAAAGAGAGACCCTGGTGGAGTCCTGTGTCCAGCCCCAGGACCCCGACATAAGAAGGACATGGAGCTGCTGGAGAGAGTCCAGAGGAGGCCCCAGAGATGCTGCAGGGCTGGAGCCCCTCTGCTCTGGAGCCAGGCTGGGAGAGCTGGGGGAGTCACCTGGAGAAGAGAAGGCTCCAGGGACACCTGAGAGCTCCTTGCAGTGCCTGAAGGGGCTCCAGGAGAGCTGGAGAGGGACAAGGGCCAGGAAGGACAGGAAAAAGGAGAACAGCACTCCAGTGCCTCAGAGCAGGGTTAGATGGCATACTGGGAGGAATTCTTGGTTGCCCAGAGCAGCTGTGGCTGCCCCTGGATCCCTGGAAGTGTCCAAGGCCAAGCTGGATGGGGCTTGGAGCAACCTGAGATAGTGGAATTTGTCCCTGCCCATGGCAGGGTGTGGAATGAGATGAGCTTTAAGGCTCCTTCCAACCTCCTCTGTTTATCCTGTAGGTCTCAGAATAAAGTGACAGGCATGTCCATCTCATCAGAATTCCTTCCCTACAGAAAAGCTGCATTTAGAATCCCTAAGTCAGTGATGTTACCACCATGCTGTAACACTGAGAGTCTTGAACAGCAACAAAACCAAAGCAAGAACAACTTGCAGTTTGTCATAAAGTGCCTCCTGAGTACCCAGTGAATGTTCAGGGCAGAATGTTCTCACATTCTGTCCAGGCCAAAAACCGAGAGGCGAGTGCCAAGGTGTTGTCAGAGAAAGTTTTTTTCTCCTGTGAGACTGAAGAGAGTTTGCTCCAAGTTCAGTTTATGTCTGAACTTGGAAACATGAGGGCATTTTAAGGACATTGCCAAGCCTGACATGTGCAGTACACCCCTCCAGGAATAATTACATACTTGTTCTCAAAAGGAAAGGAATGTCGAAAAGGAGATTTTAATATCAGAGATTTACTGTGCCACATACTTTTGTAAAAACCAACCTGTAAGTACAACTTGCTTTTCAGTTGAGGGAAAGGTATTTCGATTGATTTTCACTCCCTCTATGCTTTTAAGAAAACTTCTCAAGATTATCAGATGGACCTGCCTCTTTCACAAAGCCAGATTTCCCAACTTCAGAACAATTCTAGCTTAAAAACTGAAAACACTGCTTATATGTTTTATCAAACCCAGAGCTTGCAGAACTTGTTGTGATTCCAAACTACATCTTTGTGCACTTAAAGTTTCTGCTACAACACACCATTATAGTGATGTTTTCAGTGAAAACATACAAAAAGTGACCATATCAGTTATGAGATAACTCTTGAGTAAAAAACAATGGAAAAAAGTCCAGTATTTTTACACTTGTGCTGCAACATTCAAAAGTTACGAATTAGGTATTAAAAAAAGAAAAAAAGAAATACCTCTTGTATCCTTAGTTTCATCTTCCATGAATCTCTGGTAGAGATTTCTGACTGAAAAACTCATGGATTTCAAAGGCTGATGCATGATCTTGTACTTGCTCACCACAGCCTTGTTTAGCTCTTGAACAACTGCATTAATCTGATCATATGTTAAACGGCCTTTCAAATACCTAAAAATAAAAACAAAAGTCAGTAACCAGAAAGCTGCAAAGTTCCGTGTTTATTTTTCTCTTTCATCAGCCTTAGCTGAGCAAGCCATTCCTAGTTAGAGGCAGTTTCTTCTGCTTTGTGTTAATGAATAAATGTAGTAGTTGAATCTGTTAATTTACTGGATTGCTTAACAATCTTGAACGTAAAAAAGCCATGACAAGTTCTAAATCAGAAAAATGAAATATTAGAAAGCTAAATTAAGAAGTAAAATACATCCGGTGTTCTAGCTGTAAAAGGCCTTTCAAAATGGAATAAAGGTTGCTTTTATAGTGTACCACTTAAATAGATAACATAGAAAAATCAAGTAACTTTGCAGAAAACATAGCATGAAATGAAATGTGTTTGCCTAAGAGCACAATTTTGTTCATATTATCACCTGTGTTTGATCTTGCATCCTTTTATTTGGTGGGGTTTTTTGAAGAACTACCAGTTTTGTGTTGCCTTCTGTATTTCATTGTGCAGCCTACTGAGCTGTACAGAGACAGTCCTGCACCAGCAACCTCCACTTTTGAACTTTCAGAGCATTTCATAAAACCAAGTACTAGAAGTATAAAATCTGTTGATAACAGCCCAGAGGTACAGGAAACACAGATGATAAAACCAAAGTGATTTGGAAAAACTAGAGCACTGGGATATTTGCAAGTAAAGCTATTCAGTATTTATAGATGTAAAGGCATGCCTTTAAGGAAAAGCAACAGTGCTGCAAACTGAGAAGCCATTATATAAAAATGAAACCTGAAACCAGAAAAACAACACAAAACTCCCAAAAACACAGCAGTACAAGTGAAGGCAACCTTGAAAACTGAATTATCCTATGACCATCTTTCTGTTGCTACAGCAAACAAAACTTGGCTGTTTGTGCTTGAATCAGTATCAGTTTGCAGATGTGAGGATTTGAGAAAAGCATTACAATTTGTTTTAAGAATGAATTAAGAATTAATGCTTTAGGTCAGTGGAGCAGGTGGCTAAAAGCTGTAGGACAGTAAGACCTAAAACCTAAACAAACAGGAAGTTCCTCCCTTATTTTAATGTGCATGGAAGAACTCAGCCTTTGGAAAACATACAAGGAATTTAAAGCCGAAGTGGCTAATCAATCACAAGTTCAATATTCCAAACCAGAATGTGGGCATTCTACCACTGCCAACTTAGAACAGATTTCAGTAACAGCCAGTCCCTGCTGCCAGGTCTGCACGAGGTGTGCAAAACCTCCTTGAATTCAAAGTAATTGCTATTATTTCAAACTGAATTTGAAACTTAGCTGCCACTAAGTTACCTGCAGCCAGTTTTCAACTTCATTGATACTTCAATTAATTCAAAGGTGGAGGTGCAGCCATTTTATAATTATAAAAATTGTAATTACAAAAGGAGCACTACCACCCCTGAGATGCAGCCACAGCATCCACGCAGCCTATAAACACAGGAAGGCTTTGGTTGTATGCATTAACTGCTATTTATTGTTCTGTCTGTCTCCCACAGACACAGGGGAATGTGCGGAGCTACAAAGGGTAAGCCCAGAGGTAAAAAAATACCTGTATTTACATTCCTGTGCTCCTACTATCAATAGACATACACTGAATACACTTATTAAAGCCAAGGGGTCACCTCAGCTCATCCTGAGGCTGAAAGAGAGAAGCAGGATTGGATTGCCTAAACCTAAGAACCAAGGGCTCTTTGAGAGGCCCTCAGGCATCCAAGATGCTTTAGTCTGAAATTAAACTCTGTCAAAACCAAACAGAATTTTTACTCTGTGCATAACTAAAGATCATAAAAACTCCAGCTGTTACACAGCCTTCTCATGTTTCTACCCAGCCGTGGCTGGCAAACCTGTAAATGCTGACATTTATTTCAGTCCATACATACACTAGTTTAAAAATACAAAGTTGAGAAGTTTCAAATCCAGCAATTTAATTTAGATTTAAAATAACTTTAAAATCCGCTTCACTATTTCAAAAGTAATGAAATTTGGCTACCTTCTTTAAAAAAAACCCTAAACAACTGTCCAATTTTTTTTTTTTAATCCACAGAAAACCTTTCTCAAAACATTTTTTTTCCATAGGTATGAAAACCAAAGCCCAGTGCTGTGTTCTTCAGAAAACAAGAACATCAATATGTCACATATACACCACTCTAAAAGAGATAAACCTCTTAATGGCCACCACCTGCTCCCTCAAAAATGCTTAGTCTAAAAGAAACATATTCCCTCAAGCTATCATCTTCTGAAACTCAAGTGTTATAATGAATGTGCAGATTCTAAAATATTTTAAGCAGTAAACATTTTAGAAAGTAGTAAGAATTTTCGACGCAGAATAAAGCAAGCATTTTCCTTTGCCTTGAACTCAGTGTCAACTGAGATACCATGAAATTTCCTTTCTCCTCCTCCAAAAAGGGCCTTTCTGCAACAGATTTGAAGGGCAGGATAATTTGCAAGTCTCTTACTGTGCAAAGTGTTCTGTTTGATCAGGGTGCTCTATATCTGCCCCTTGACACAGCACGTACCTTTGTCAAATACCTGCTGCCCAGCTCCAGAACTGTGAAATCAGCTGAAGCCTGGATATGCTTTTTAATAGCCCTGATGGTACAAAAGGGGTGGAAACCACCTCCATTTTCCAGTTACCATCTCCCACAGCTGAGGCAGGAAGGGAGAGAGGAACAGCACTCTTGGCAGATGCAAACCCCAGGATATCCAGCTGGAATGGGATTTAGGCATGTGTGATGCATGTGCACCAGTTGTGCTTTATTAAGTCCCTCAGTCAGGCTTAGCACAGCCATGAAGTTCGTGACCAGAGCTGAATAAAAATGCAGTAGCATCCTCTGTCAGCACTGTCAGCAGGTAGGAAGAGACCACAGAACAGAATAATACAATCATTTGGGTTGGAAAGAACCTTTAAGATCAGTGAGTTCAACTGTGATCCTGCATCAGAACCAGTGCTGACCTGGAGAACAGTGATCTGAACCTAATCCTCATTCTTCCAAAAGAATACACTGGGTGTAAGAAAATTTGGGTCACAAATACTTGCTGCTTAGATTTGATCAAACAGTATGTGAAATCACATGTACTTCCTCAATCTTGTACTACAACATTGCCAGGCAACAGTAATACTGATAGATCTATGTAAATTCATGTAAATCTTGTTCCACAGGGCAAACATGCTTTTCACATCTGAGTAAAATGATTTCTAGAGCTTCACCAGCCCACTCTAAGATGCAACCTTTCTACAAACCTGCAATGAATAGGAAGAGAACCCATCTGGCCTCTGTCCCCACAAACAGACGCAGAAAACCTTCCACTTTCAAGGATGATCACAGAATCCTTTAGGTTGGAAAAGCCCTCTGAGATCATCAAGTCCAACCCTTCCCGCAGCACTGCCAAGACCACCACTCACCCATGCCCCCCAAGTGCCACAACTACCTGTCTTGTGGCATGGAAGACCACAGCTTTAACTAGAATTTAAAACAATATTTAGCTGGAATGGACTATGTCTACTTCTCTTGCCATAGCAGAGATAAAGACCAAAAATTCCCATGCTCTGCTTTACCCTTCTGTAATTTTATCAGGAGAAAACTACCTAAGGGAGTAAATGCACAAAATACTACAGGTGATCTGCAGAGTAGAAGTACCAGGTGCACTGTCTTTTAAGAACTAACCAGAAGTCCTTTATCATTAGCTCAACATTCAGCAAAAGAAAGAAAATGGATATTACTCACTTGAAAATTTTGAAAGATATAGGAAAAATCATTGGAAAGCCTCAAGTAAACACATACTTCATATTGACACAGGTATTGTTGGGGAACACAGTGAATCTTAATAACAATTTAGCCTTAAGCATGAAGAGAACTTTCTCCTTTTTGGAGAAATGTTTATCCTTGCCCTGAAAATGCCATTTAAGAAAAGTTATTCCTACATGACAGACTTCAGACAAGGATATCTATTAATCAGGTTCTGATGTTAGGGGAAAATACATCTTTCTATTGAAGAAATTTGGGAATTTCAATGCAAAGTGTTTTTTCCTTGTAACAAGTTCGATTTCCCTTGCTACCTCAGAACAGATTGATAAGTCATGAATTAAAGTTTCCAGAAACCAATAATTGGCTCAAATACAACCAGCATTTATGATTATTTTTCCTTCTAGCTGTAAACAAACCTTTCATCTTATGACATGATGGCTTTCTTTTTTGTTAGTTCTCAAAACAAACTAATTCACCTGTTACCTAATATATTTCTGTTCAATTAATTACAGTCACTTTTGAGGTAAGGGATTTGAGTTTTAACTGACTAGTTCTGATCTTCCCAATAAAAGGGAAGACTTCATTCTTTTCATTTTCAGGTTTGCTAGTGCTGCATTTAAACTATTTGGAGCTATTAAAATTTCAAACCCTCTCTGTCAGTCCCAGTTCTGCAAGGGGTCACTTTCCCAAACCTATGTTTGCCACACAAATTGACAGGACAGGTTGTAAGGAAAGCCACGCTTACTTACACAGGAACATCTGCAAATTCTTCTGCCGTTACTATTGCTATTTCTTTAATGACTTTTTTCTCCTTTGCAGGTTTCTTAGCAGGTTCAGGTTCTACTTTTGTTTGTCCTTCATGTTTCACAGTTGGCACAACGATGCTGTGAAATGAACAGATATCAAGTGTATAAATAGCAGGTAAGTAGTAAAGAGAATTCCATTACATGATCAAGTCTGCTTACTCACAGATCTAAATCCTAATCCATCTGTTCGGCTGCATGAACACAATTAATGATATTGCACAAAAGAAAAATAAATAAAGCAAGCATATTCCATTTCAGACTGCATCCTTCAGTTGATTTCATTACAGCTCTTGGTTTCTCTGCTAGAGGCTGCTAGCAGGTGAGTTGGAAGCAGTCCAAATGCAGCACAGCGTAGCTCAGAATTCAATGTACCATTACATTTCACAGAACACAAGGCCTGGCTTTTTATCAGATGAACTACAGCACAGAGCTGCAGATTTGAGATACTTCAGAGCTCTTTGAAACAAGTTCAAATCTTGGAAAGCCTGACTCATCCATTAATCTTTTGAAGCAAAGAAATTCAACAACATCCAGCAGACTGGGAGTTTTTTAATATTTTTTTTTTTTTAAGGCAAGATCCTCAAAGTCAAAAAATTTCCTGCTTTGAGTGGTTATTAAATCATTATTTTTAAAAATTCATCGTTCCTCTACAGGCTCAGCTCAGAGCCTCAAACCCAGAGTGATTTGCCAGCCACCCACCTAGAGGCTCCTTGGCACAAGGACAGCAAAGAGGATGCATTTGGCTGTTGGAGCATATGGACATTATTGGGATGTGCAACAGAATTAACTAAACCAGTACAGACCTGACCTGGCACAAGGAACTGATCCTCCACTCTGATCTGACCTTCCCAGAAGAGATCCTAATTTGATGTGGGGCCCCACAGACAGGGAAGAGCAGAGCACTGCCCCATCTGCTGAGCCCAGGGCTGGGATTTGAGGTCTCACTTAACGTGACATCCACAAGCTCAGTGTCCCATTCCCAAGGAAGACAAGTGCCATGGAGAGGACAGGGAGTGCCACCTGCTGGACTCCCAAAAGGCCTGGTCAGGGACATAGGTATGGAACCAGTTCCACTGAGCACCCTGACAGAACACAGACCCCTTCTGAAACCCTGGATACCAACAGTTAAACCTAATCAGACGTAAACATCTGAAAAACATCTGTTTACATCTGAACAACAACAGCAAAACTTAATCCTGGCATCCTTGGAGATAGCTGGGAATGTCAACAAACAGGAGGGAAAAGGAAGGTGGGGGGTTCTGAGTGGTGCTGGAGGAGGGTTTGAGATGGAAGGATAAACACAAGGACAAAGAAAACTGAGTTCACATCTTGAAACTTCATTCCTCCCACGCTCCACTCTCCTGGCATCTATTCCACTGCAACAAACCTTTCTACAAGGTTCCTCATCACCAGGTGTTGTTTTTTTTTCATATTTCCACCCAATCCCTTGTCCTTGTACTGCTGCAGTGATGTGGTATAGACATAGTTCACCATGACTTGGACCATGAAAAGAAAGAACTGATGCTTGTTTACAAAATCTGGCTTTGACATAATGAGAAACTGCTCTCAGTAAACACCTGGGATACAAAGGGCTTGAGAGACATTGAACTTGTGTTTTATTTCAGTGAGATTCCTCTGGTAAACAAGAAAAATACAATCCAAGAACACAGGAGAGAAACAATAGCTAAAGCCATGAATTGTTCAATTCATCTGCGTGGGTGTCTTCCTTCTCCTGGGGATTTCAAGGCCTGTCTTACCAGCCTTCAAGTGCTCCCTCTGCTTTCTGCATTATCTTAGGAGAGTCACTCAACAGCCCATTAGTACTCACATCCCCACACATTTGGGGGCAGAAGGGAACAGAAATGGAGGAGGTCAGTGGAGGAAGGTTTGGGAAAGGGGATTGAAAACATATTGACAGTGATGTGGTGGATTCTGATCAATTATGTCCTGTCTTTCATGCCCTTGACTCTCCATTGCACAACATGGGGAACCTCAAGTGACAAGAGCGGGACAAAAGGAGAAAGTGTGCTTTGACAAATGACATTAACATATAATGTGTTATTCCACGGGAAAAACCAACAACAAAGTGACTCTGACAGAACAGCAGTTGTGAGCTGGCAAAGCACAATCTGTAGAAAACGATCAGAAAAGCTTGTCTCATTTTACATATGTGGTTCTTTCTAGAACAGGAAGGACCAGCTAAAGTCCTATCACAATTAACTTCTTGATCACAAGCAGGACATGATTGGAAGGGAAACTAACATCCCAAAGACTCTTCTTGGAATTTTTCTCTTCTGGAACCCTATCTCCACATACTGCACCTTTTGTTTTGCTGGAATAACACCTGCAATGTTTACAGGCAGGGGCTTGTCTGGCATCAGGAACTAGGCCAAGGTATAAAGCTGATAGATTAAGGGCACATATTAGAAGGGTTAAATTCAAACAGACTGATGAATTGTCTTCTGACAGGGCACAAGGCTGGAAACAAGTCCTGTGATCCCCAGATATTAAGACTGTGGAAGAGACTCCGACCTGGCACACAGTAACATCACTACTAAATAAAAAAATTCCAAGAGGCCAGAGAAAGATCTGAGAAACTTAGAGCTACAATGTCTTAGAAGTCTTCTTAATAAAAGCTGTCATTTCACATACTTGTGTGATATTTTCACACTTGAGCTACTTGATTCTGAACAGCTTCTGACCACTGCCCTCTCCAAGGCAGGGGATGTCATGGTTACCTGAAATAAATGCCAGGTTGCTGCAGGGAAAGGAAAATAAAAATACCCCAACCATAATTCAAAGCCCACAGAAAAATGATCAAGCTAGAGAAATTTTTTTTTAAATTATATTTGGAAGGGCAATGGTGAACTCCAGTTCTACTCACCTAGCATTTCAATCACTAACACACCCTTCAATCCATAGGCACCACAGTTTGTGATTTTGAAGTAAAGGGTGTTTAGATTCATAGAAGCACTTGCTTTCTACTGCATCACACCTGCCACTAGAAGCTTCCTGTGGAACAACTTGTTATTTTATAGACTTTCCCTGATGGATTTTTTTAGGGTGGTAGCACAAGCCTGGACAAGAGCAAACCCCAGAATCAACAGATACAACCCTGGCTCCCAAAATTTCTGAGTTAATGTAGAGACAAAGGAACAGAGCTGTACAACACTGCAGCTGGGCGCAGCCAGGAGCAGCCTGACACCTCCACGCTCATGTAACACTTACCAGTGCTGAGTTGGTTTGGGCAGGTAGGTAGGAATGTGTTCAGAGAGATGCTGTGCTTCATTTTTATCTCTCTCAGCAGCCTTCTGGAGCTCCTGAAATTCATATGAGACTTCATCAGAAAACTGAACTACTGAAGTCATGCAAGTAAAATTAGGGCAATACTAAATTAATTTTCAGCTTTATTAAGAGGTGTCCTGTGCTCTCTCCCTGTCATCTTACCTCTTTACCCCATCATTTCTCAAGAGAAACTAGTAAAGCTCAGAAAAACAGAGCAAGGAGTGTCTGTCCTTGCCCTCAAAGTGCCTGAGAAACTTGAGCGAGCAAATGTAAATCCCTAACAACACACGACTAGCAAGGTCTGGGCAGGGGAATGCTGGAAGTGACAGAGACATACTAGAGCAAACTCACCTACATTCCCCAAATGACCCTTTCCCAAAAGACTTAACACATGAAGGCACTGCAGACACACACTAGAAAAAATATTCTAATTAAACAATTTCCTTGAGTACTGCAAAGATGTATATACAAGTAGGAACTGTTCCTTAGATCACAGTATCTATTACGATAAAAACATTTTTTCAAAGTCAGGGATATAGACATGTTTTTAATGGCCTTAAACTGAAGGAGGGAAGGTTTAGATTTGAAATTAGAAAGAAATTCCTCCCTCTGAAGGTGGTGATGCCCTGGCACAGGTTGGGCAGAGAAGCTGTGGCTGCCCCATTTTCCTGGAAGTGTTCAAGGCCAGGCTGGACAGGGCTTTGAGCAACCTGGTGTAGTAGAAAGTGTCCCTGCCCATGGCAGGGGGATGGAACAAGGTGATCTTTAAGGTCTCTTCCAACCCAAACCATTCTGGGATACTATGATTCCATGTATCAACTTGAAAAATAAAATGTTAAGGTTTACGAGCTGGAGAACTTCTTAACAAACGATCAGCAAGGCTGATCCAAGCCCCAGTTACTATTCTAAGAACATGCATCCAAACATATCACTGAGGATCTAGAAAAAAACCAACTATATACTTATCAACGATTCCTTTGAATCTTTAAGTATTTTATGAACAAGGAAAAAAAAAAGATTACTTCTAGCAAATTCTTCAGTTTTTCTTGTTGTTTCACTTCAGTTTCCATACTATTCAGGAGATCATGCAAGATCATCATGTCTTTCACTGTTTTATGGAGAACAGATTTGAGCCATTGGTCGCTATCTATCAAAGAAAGAATGTTAAGCCACAAAACCTACAACAAAAAAACCCAATTCCCATTTCTCTGCTCTCCACAACTTAAAGATACACTCCCCAGTCACCATATCCGACCACACAGGAGAAAGAGCAAGTCCAACTGTCATACTCCAGCCAGCCAACAGAGCTCATGGAGTAATTTAGTTTAAAAAAACCCCTCCAAGACCATCAACTCCAACCATCATCCCCCAGCACTGCCAAGGTCACCACTGACCCGTGTCCCCAGGTGCCACATCCACAGGGCTTTTAAAACCCTCCAGGGATGGAGACTCCACCCCTGCCCTGGGCAGCTGGGCCAGGGATGGACTTTCAATTAAGAAATCTTCCCCATATCCAAC
>JAWWEE010000085.1:71554327-71584258 GCA_035221455.1 Xenops minutus | reverse complement strand
GTCCCTGGAGCCTTCTCTTCTCCAGGTGACCCCCCAGCTCTCCCAGCCTGGCTCCAGAGCAGAGGGGCTCCAGCCCTTGGAGCATCTTTGTGTCCTCCTCTGGCCTCTCTCCAGCAGTTCCACAGCCTTGTGCTGTTGGATCCCAGGGCTGGATGCAGAATTCCAGGTGGGGTCTCACCTGATGGGGCAGAGGGGCAGAATCCCCCCCATGCCCTGCTGCCCACGCTGTGGGACCAGCCCAGGGCACAGGAGGTTTCTGGGCTGGGGCATCTCCAGCCTCTCCCCCACCAGCACCCCAAGTCCTTCTTCCCAGGGCTGCTCTCAATCCATTCTCTCCCCACCAGCCTGTGTTGCTACCTGGGATCACCCCCCGTCTGTCCTGTCCAGGTCCCTCTGGTCCCCCCATGCCTTCCCTCCAGTGTGTGACTGCACCACACAGGTTGGTGTCTTTGGCAAATGGCAAATGGCAAATGGCTGAGGGTACACTGATTCCCATCTCCATGTCACTGGCAAGGATGTTGAACAGTGCTGGATACAATACCAACCCCTACTTCTTCATTATGGTACTTGTTCACCCTCCTCTTCTGAAGCTGAGCAAAGGATGGTTCCTCACTCCAGTGACAGTTTTGAGAAGGTAAAAGCCCAGCTTTAGGGCAAGAGCCCAGCATTTGATTAGAGGCTGTGCTATGTGCTAGGACTGGGGAGAAAAGTGCCAGGTGTGGTGGGGTTTTATCTTAGTCGCAGCATTGATAAAAGGTGACTTGAGAGATTGCTTTCTTCTCAGTCAAGAGCAGTGAAGTGGTTAGAAACACCTTATGGATATAAAGCATAATGGGAATTTTGTTTTCCTAGCAGTGCTCTCCCTTTTATTGTTTGCGCATAGTGCCTTTCACCTTCCAGCACAGGCTCCATAGCATTGGGTACTTTGCAGATAGAAGATGAAGAGAGAGATGCCTGTAGCCCCAGAAAGTTACAGCTGAAATGTGAGGCAGCAAATTGTGAATGCCAACATTTGGATAAAATATGGTGAGATCATAGGCAATGGATTCATTCAGATTTTGTTTTATTGCTGCAATTATGAAAATTAAGTAAATATGCTAACATGGAGATTGGAAATAGCATGAGGTCATTGCTTGATCAAGATTTAATACTTTTGCTAGACAGAATTTTTACTAAATGTTGTATAATGTAATAGCATTTCATATTGTGCAGGTAACTACTGCTGCCAGGCAGTGGTTCAAGATTCAGACAATGATATCTTAAGAAGTCTGCTGTGAATTCCTAAACAGCTTTGCAATAATCTGTAAAAGGTTGTTTCATTCAGCATGAAATTGTGAGATATCTTTTTACTTCACAGCATTCATGTGTGTCTGTCACACGTCCTTGGAGCTTACAGATCCTTCACACTTGTAGGTTTTCACCATTTGTCTGCCAGTTTCACATTCTGACTTTATAAAAAATCTATATCCTGGTAGTAGAATAGAATTAAAATGCTTGTAGATTGTTCAAATTAAATAATGTTTGATAGCATCTGTTGATCTCAATAGTGCTTTGTTTGCAAAAAATAAAAGCAGAATCTGTAATTAGTTCAATCTTCAACTGAAGATAAATTACTTCTTTCTATGCAAATCAGTTGCAGAGGGTAAATGAAAATTGAAAAGTGCATTACTTGTTTGACTTTCTAGTTTCTTCAGGCTCTTATTGCAGCTTGTCTAAATTATCTCACAAAACTTCACTTAAAAAATTAATAAATTTCTAGTGGTTCCTGTTCAACCGTGTAACCTACATTTCCATGCTTACAGTATTTTCTGAATATGAATGAGCTGTCAGGTGACTTATAAACTTAGTCTAGGTCTTCTTTTGAATAAAAGAGCAACAGACATGTTTGAATAAGTATAGTGTGCATGTGCTTTATATGTGAAAAAGAAGATATGCACATAGAAAGCCCCCATAATGCATATTTCAGCTACATGTATCATACACATTGTATATATGAAGTATGTATATATTGTGTGTTTAGAATCACAGAATATCCTGAGCTGGGAGTGACCCATAAGGACCATCCAGTCCAACTCCTGGCCCTCCTCAGACCCTTCCAACAATCCCACCCTGTCCCTGTCCCGTTGTCCAAACCCTCCTGGAGCTCTGGCAGCCTTGGGACTGTGTCCACTGCCCTGGGGAGCCTGGGCAGTGCCCACCACTCTCTGGGGAAGAACCTTTTCCTGAGATCCAACCTCACCCTGCCCTGACACAGCTCCAGCTGTTCTCTTGGATGCTGTCACTGCTCATGAGAGTCAATTGGTACCTGCCCCTTCACTTTTCCTTCTGAGGAAGTTGATGTAGGGGTTTTTTTTAACAAATGCAAATTCTTGAACTTCTTTTGACATCTTGAAATTTGATGTCAAAATCTCCATCAAATCAGGCTCCCTGTGATTCATTCGGCCTCACAACAGTCTATGTGAGACCGTGTGTAGAACTGACATCCTGAGTTGTAGTCCTTTGAGTAGTTACAAGCTGGGAGGCTCCATCCCTCACACACCCAGATTTGTTTATTGTTTTGAGACTTTTAAAAAAACCCTTTTGTTGCCTTTCAGAAACCGATGCGACGAGTTTCGCGCACTGTGTATGAAGAGGAACAAGAAGGAATCAAGTGACAGCCAGCTGGCCCAGCAGGCTCTGAAGCAGGAACTGAAAAAGGAGGAGAAGATGGAGGAGCAGAGGTTGGAGGAGATCTGTGAAAAAGAACTGTTGGATAAGGATCATCAAATGGCGCTGGAGGCGCAGAAGGCAGCAGCACGGATTCAGGAGATGCTGAATGTGCTCGATGGCCAGATGGCCGAGCTCAGCGCCCGCAAAGAGGAGGAGGAGCAGCTGAAGAAAGAGGAGGCTCAATGGCTGGTAATTTCCGTATCATTCTGCATTCAGGGTTGTGTATAAGGCCCTCCTAATGATAGGCTTACTAGACATTTAGACTAATCCATACCTTATTTGTATCTTCACTGATTCCATTAGTTTCTGAGCTTGTCCTATTACACTAAGCCTCTTTTCCAGAGCTGTGTCAAAGGCATTCCTGCTTACAGAGGGAAATATATCTTTTCAAAGTTGGCACTGTAAAGAACTTTGTCATTCAAAAACTCTCAGAACTGTTGTGGGAAATGGAAACATTTTTAAGCTTTTGTCAGGCATCTTTGCAGCTTTCTGATTTCCAGTTTCCTGCAGGATAGTTGGAGAGTCTTGTTTCCCAGCTGATATGTGTAACAGCAGATCTCAGACCACAATACATATGTTTAGTTGTCATGGTAAGTGCAGTGGAAGGAAGCAGCACAGAGGGGAAGGTGAGCCAGGAGCTGAAGGTGACAGCAGCGCAGGCAAGTAGTCCTCCTGTGCAAAAGTCCTATAGCACCAAAAGGAATGGAGCAGGGCAGGTCTGCTGACAGGATCTGGAGTCATCCAACACTCCAAACTGCTTGTGATGGAGTCCAAGACGAAGCCAGCAAGTCAAGTCAGCAGGTGTGGGTGAGGATCGACCTCAGGCAGAGGTGTACCCGTAGCAGGGCTCACGTAGGCACCAAGGCAAGGCACTGAGCCCAGCTGCAGCTCCTCTCACCCTGTCTCACAGGCCCTCCCAGTGCTGATCCCAGGCTCACGTTGGGGCTGGCTGTAGGCACAGGAGCCAGGGCCTTGCAGGGAGGTTGCAGAGCCTGTTGGTTCACTCAGGACCCAGATACACACATGAAAAGAAACATTTACAGGAAAAATCCCAACTGCTGATGCTCCAGCTGACTGAATTTCAGAATCCACATGCTTTTTTTATTTATTTAATTAATTATTTTGAAAACAAATGAATAAGCAGCACCTAAGCTCTCTTACCTATTAGACCTGGCCACTGTTGCGTGTCACATCATGGGAGGCATTTGGCTACCTTGGGCCAGCTGTTTGGCCACTACCCTCTCTTTAGCTCATCCCTCCCTATATGTCTGGCTGTAGTTCTGGCTTTAGTGGGGCTTGCTAGTTCAGTGTTCTGTGTTGACTTTGAGTTAAGGGAGACTAGTTCAGACTGAGTCCTCAATTTGCAGCTATTTAGGTGGAATAATTAAAAGATCACTCAGGATACTTCATTAGACAGTGGAAGATGATGTTGGCAAGATATATAAACTCCACTACTTCTTGAAGACAATAATGAATCTAAAGCTCTGAAAATCCTGGCTGTGAAACAGTAGAGTCCTTTTTCCAAGTTAGACTGTAATGTTTTACTTATTTAAAAACATGCAGAGTAGAGTTATTTTCTTGTAACAACTTCTAAGGCACTACCAAACCTCCCAGGCAAAGAATGCTGCTACTTAACTGGCCTTTTCAGAAAATTGCTATTAGAAGACTCTGTAGCTTCCCCTGAAGACAGCTGCCTTGGGCTTTGTCAGGGAGATAGATACATTTCTGGTGGTTTATTCTCTGGAGAAAAAAAAGCTTTCTTCAAAGGAGAGTTTCTGTATGGAAAATGGGAGGTAATCCTTTCTCAGCAGAAGAGGGATGTGGCAGATGGCCTCTTTACAAGTTTCTCAGTGCAGAGCTGGTAGCCCCTAATGAGGAGAGGTTTCATCTGGGTGAAGGACAGCTAAGTGTCTCTGTGTATAAAGGTTTCTCCTGTTTTCTGTGATGAAAATAGATTATTTCATGAAGCAAAACTTGTAGGTTCACCACAACAGACCATCTCTGTGCATATGTGTGCATCATATCTCAAAGAGGATGACAAAACAGAGACAACCATTTCTGCATTCATTACATCAGCTGCCTTCCTCCTCCTCTGTATTTTTTTCACTTAAAGAATTGTGATTTCTTGAGAAAGTGGTGGAATTCTTGTTATCCTGGCTGAGGTTTCCTGAGCTTCTCCCATAGAACTTTGGTCCTGGCTTGCAGGTGGATGGTTGATAGTCATTTCTTTGTACATCTGCAATGTTGTGTTACCCCAATGTAGAAACTTTCATGGATCTCATTTTGGCTACTCTCATACACCTTCGCTGACATCAGAATTCATCCTAAGACATGTGCCAACGTGCACAGCAGACTGCTGACTATTTCTACTTTCTTTCCACCTTTACTGTTCAAAGCTTTTTGGATTACTTATTCTGTCGGTCAAATTACATGTATTGAGTTTCAAAGCTGTTTTACCAGCTTCTGAAAGTGAATTTGACAGTTCAGGCAGATACAAAGTCAGCTTTGGCTGTGAAGCACTGCAAGAGTCTGTGGGTGCTTTATGTCCAGCATAGAAAGTGATGTTCTTTAGGGAGTGCAGTTTCTGCTTCCTTCTGGGGAAGATTAGACATGCTGTTTATGACAAACCTGCCAATGCATTTTAGAAGACTTATTCACGTTACAAAAGAGACATTTAATTAAAGACAGGTTAACAAAAAACTGTGTGCCTTCCAGATAGCTGAAGCATGCTTTCTGAGAGCTGTAGATAAGCTAATGATGGGCCAATACTCTTCTATGACTATGTTTCAGTGAAGTTGTGCTTGTAGACTTACTCAAATGCAAGAAGTCCAGAATTTATGCTTATAAATTACTTAATGATACTACTTTGTTTTTTTGGGCGGGACTAAATAATTTTGAATATCAACATACCCGTTTGATCTCAAATGCGCATTTGCTATTTTTCATTGTTTCTTTCTTAAGAACTCAATTTTACTGTACATTTTTCTGTTCTTTCCAATATAAAGTGTAATGATTTCAAGCCACAGAAATCCAATAACTGCCCATCAAAATGTAAGGATACAATTAATGACTTGGTGCTGCCTTATGTCCAGAAGAGATGCAGTGATGTGAACATCCAGCACAGACACAGGACAGACAATATGTACAGAAACAGAGGGGACACATGGCTCTGTGCTTATGGCTGTGCATTAAGACTTGGATATAGATCACATGTGCGGCAATGGTATTGATTTCCCTAAAGAGATGACTCTTGTCTATCTGCCTGAAACATTTGGAAAACATCAGGCACACCAGTGTTTTTGTGTTGAAGCACATGTGATAATTACAGAGAAAAATCCTAAATTTTAATGAATGATGTGCTAAAATGTTCATGCTTTGACAGGTCTAGCAGATGACACCTGTTCTGTGTTGTGACCAAGAAAGGCTTTGCTCTTCAGTATTCCAATTAAACTAACTCTAGCCATCACATAGTTTGAAGTTATGCAGTGACTTTACAAGCTGGCTATTTCTACCCTTGTAGGAAGGAGAACTGCACCTGGTTAGGCAAGAAAAGGAAGAGCTTGAGAGGCAGAAACGATACAAACAGATGGAATGCAGGAAGATGTTGCTCAAAGCAGTACAGGACAAGAGAAATCGTCTGAGTGAAGAAAAACAAAGTCAACTGGCTGTAGAGAAGATGATCTTGGAACAAGATTTTCAGGACCCCCAGAGGGATGTTGAGGAGAAAACAAAAAAAAAAGTAAGGGTTTTCATTCTAGACTTTTCATTTTGCAGCCCTGTGAACTACACAGAGTAACTGAGAACAGACACAAGCCCTTTTCCCTGGACGAGCTGATTCTTTTGTTGCACAGCCTGTTGCCTTTCCTCCTGCCAGTGCTCTGCAGAAGCCCATTACCTGTTAAAACCACAGCGAGCACTTTAAAGTATGCTTTACAATCAGCAAGGCTTCCAGGCTGGACAAAAGAAGGGGGGCTCCCAGGAAATCCTGGAATTTTGGCCCTCCATGCTGATTTCATTGTGTATAAATCAGCTGAGGCTTTTCATCCTTATACTGCATGGATGTATTGGAGGTTGGAAAAACGTTTTTTGTTTTATGGACCTAATTTAGTAAATATTTGAAACTAAAGAAAAAAATTTTAAATATTTAACTTATGCTCATTAATTAATACTAAAAGACTTTTAAATATTTAATAGCTGTATATATACAGATAAATGCAAACCCTCATGTTAAATTTCTCAGACATGTCAAATGATGGCTGTGTCTGTCACTTCCTAAATTTAAAACAAATAGATTGCCCAATTTTTGGGTGCAAATGTGCCTAAAAGTAACTTTAAGACAGAGCAGGGAGCTGCATCCACTTCTTTGCTCAAGGTGTTTGGAAGCTCATGTAGGTTAGGAAAGTTGTATAAACTCAGTGTTAGACCTTGGTGCAGAATTAGAGAAGGTGATACTTATATATTGCCTTCTAATACATGTGATGGTGAAGTAGCCTGATCACCTGCTGAAAATTGGTAAAATGTCTGTGTTGTAGGCAGCTGAGCTGCTATGGGGGAAGGGATCACTCTGTATTTGATCTGCTCCTATGCTGTTGTCTGGCTGGGAAGAAGATTCTGACCAGCTCTTTCCCATGGTGGGGTTTGGAGTGGAGCTCTAGGCTCCCAGCTCCAACACTAGCTGTGAACCCCACTTCTCTTCAGGGTTTGAAAGGCTTTTTTGAACTAATTTAGTCAGATCTGCAAATGTCTGTGTGTTTGCAGCAAGAGCTGCTAAAGGACCAACTTAATTACCTGGCACACCTGGCTGAGCAGCTGGAGAAGGACAAAGAGCGCGAAAAAGAAGACGAAAAGATCTTCAAGGAAGAGAATGATCAGGCTTGGGCCGAGAAGATTGAGAAACTGAAACTAGAGAGGGAAGCTCGATTTCAGCTGCTGAGAAATGTTGTGAAGACAAGACAACTGCAGATGGAGGAGAAGTGTAAGTGGTACCAGGTTGCTGCCTGTGCCCCAGAGCTGAATACATGTCTGTTCAGCACGTGGCCCAGCATGCACGGGCTGTATGGTTGAGCAGGCAACAGTGTGACCATCCCTGAACCTGCTTCCCAAACCTTCACTCCTACTGGCATTCCTTACACAAACTTCCCATTGCTGTCACCAGAGCAAAGACTAGTAAAGTAAAGATTACATGAGCAAGCAGCCATTATTATTAGTTACATTATTATGAAGTTCTGAATGTGAAAACTTCTATTCTGATGGTGGATGAAAGACAAATAAGCTGAGAATAGTCTTGCTATTGTTTGTGTGCCTCTTCAGGAACAACAAAACTCAGGCTTGCTCTAAAGGCTCTTCAGGCTTAGCAGAGCTGTTATCTTTTAAAAGTATTTTTGGTTTTGTTTTTCAGTGCAGAAAGAGACAGAGAAGCAAATAGAAATTGCTGAAGAGAAGAAGTTATTAGCTGAAACGATGAGAGAATACAAACGTTGGGAAGAAGAAGAACGTGCAAGGTATTTTTCTTTTACGCCACAGGTTCATTTCATTGCAGATCAATCTTTTGAACTCCCGAGTAAGCTAGTTCTCATTTTCTCACAATTCTAAGAGCACTGGGTGGGCTTTCTTCTGTTCAGAGAGGCTCTCCCACCATGCGGCTTATCAGTTCCAAGCTGCTAAATACCAGACCTGTCATACTGCAGTTTGTATTAAATCCCTAATTTTGATCTCAGCATGCAAATAATAGCATATATCCTTGTTTTGGTCTTTTTGGATCATCATGTGACATATCAATCATGTTTATTAAATACATCCCCTCATTCTCTGAGCTGTTGTTACAAGTAACAGAGGTTTGGGGAGGAGGATTAATGAAAGATTTGTTTCTTCCTTATCCAGGAGAACTAGTGTGTCCAGGTTTATTGCTAAACTAACTCCACCCACACACATCCCTAGAACAATCATGTAGTCGGCCACAGAGATACCAGACTAGGGCATGTAATCCAGCTGCACTGGGCAGTCTGTGCCTTACAGCTCCTCTGGATGAGCACATCCATACACGCAGTAGCTGGAATGTTCCTCTGGGTGTCATGCAAAGCCTTGGGCAAAGGGCCTTATCTCACTTAATTCTTCGTTTCTACTCCTGCTTCTCCCAGTTTGTCTGTGGGACATAACTGAGTTGCTCCTTCCCGAGATCCTGTTGTGTTCTCTGATGGCTTTTTTGGGAACAATCTCCTGGATAAGGCAGAAATGTCACCCTTCTGGAGGAAACGTGCTGGGCTCCAGCTGGGATATGCTCCAGTTGGCAAAGATGGCATTCAGCAGTGTCAGGAAGGGTTTGTGGCTCGACTCTGTTGAGTTCATGCACAAGTCTTGACTAGACTGTTGGCATTTTAAGTGTCTGTGTGACGTCTGCTCCAGAAGGGCATGAACATGTAAGACTTCCACTGCTTCTCCAGAGGGCAGGAAAGCAATACACGAGTCCTGAGGTGGGGTGGAAGAATGATTTCTTGTGACAGTGGTTTCAGTGCAGCACCACAGTGGAAGCCTGGGCCCTGTCAGCAGGGACTTGTTCTCCTCATCTGGGGAGTGGGGAGGGGGATAGGCTGTTGCAGCACTGAGCTCGAGCCAGGAAGGGACTGAGGCCCAGCACTGATCACGAGGAGTTGTTCTTGCTGTCTTCTTTGTTAAGCACTGGTTTCTCAGTCTGCTCTGTAAGACACAACAGAATGCAACTGATTATCTGAAGAACATAAGGTTAGCACTTGGTGGCATTTGGTTAATAGTTGTAGTTACTCTGAACACCTAAAACGAGTTTTGAAGGGTTCTTTAGTCTAAACTCAAATGCTAACAGATTTAATAACAAAAACAATAATAATAATAATTAGGTTTATTCTTTTTACCCACACTTCTTAAATGACCTGTTCATTTGGCATTTCCAGAAAAGTACAGAAAGCCAACGAATACCGAGGTCAGCTCACAACTCAGATTTCCTATCGACAGTGGCTCCGTGAGGAAGAGGAGAAGGAGAGGAAACATGAATATGAGGCGGGTCTGGAAGCAGAGAGAAAGTATCAAGAAAGGGTACAGTTCATTCTGTCAACACCCCAGGACTCACTAGTGAAAACCCACCCTATGAGAAAAGCACTAATGTCTGACTCTTAAGGGCATCACCCACTACAATATTTTAGCTCACCCAGCTGCCTTTAAAAACATTTTGTAACGGTGTTTATACCTGACTAGAGTTAGCAGAACTCTCTCTACTGTAATACTCAAAACAATTAATTGGAATTTACAAGAAATGTAGTATTTTAAAGTTTATTTTTCCCCTATGGATTTTTTTTTGACAAAACAACTGATCCAGTTCAAAGTGTTAATTCAAGAATACTGTATGTTCTCTGTAGTACAGTAGTATATTATTATGACACTTATGACACATGGGCATCCTTTAAAATCTGCACAAAGAAAATTTGTGGAAGACTTTCAGCAAACTTTTATTAAAATGCCTTTCAAACTGAAAATATTGGCAAAATCGTTGTTTTGTATTTAGATAAAAACTACTTGGCAACTCATCTTAATTTTCCTTGTAAAATATAAAACTATGAATATTTTTTACCGTGGGATGGATTGTAAAGATTTGATATTCTGTTGCATATATTCTGATGGCTGCTGAATGATCTGTGGAAGACCAGAGCCCAAAGCTAGATTGTGAGTCCTCTGCTTCTGTAGAATTAATTGTGCAGGGCTGAAGTCATAATTTCCTTGTAAAACGCTTTACTTTCTATAATTTTCATGCAAACTCTGCCTCTTTGGGCGCCTTGGATTGTCACCAACACCACAGTATGAACACAAGGAATGCGGGGCCAGAGCACCAATACCACTTTGAGATGGAGCAACAAAAGAAATGGCTGGATGTCAGCAGGGAAGTGTGGGGAGGGTTTTGGTGAGGGGAGCAGGGACACGTCTTCTGTGCCCTCTCAGCTCCCCGTGCCACATTGCCCTGCATGCAGGAGGAGCAGTGGGTGACACGAGAAGGGGGACTAGGAGCAATCTGGCTCCTCCCCAGGCCACTGCCCTCCAGCAGCTCCTTCCTCCGTGTTTAAGTAGTTTTTCCTCAGCCTTTTTCAGAGGAGGGAGGTGAAGAATCCATTTAAAACCTCATACCCTTTCTTTCTCACAGACTTTGTGGCACTGGGAATGTTTTTTATTATTTCTTTCATTTTTCCACTTGAGTCTTTGCTGCTGCTTTATCTGCAGCTGTTTCTCTCTCCTGCTTTTCATCTTCTCAAATCTATTCTCCAGCCCCTGCTTCTCCACCCTTTTCTTCTCCTTGCTTCTCTCTCTAACCACTTCCCCTGCCATTTTTGTCCTCACTACCTTCCTTTTCAGTGTTTGTCTCCCGGTTGGCAAATACTAGGACTTTTGTGTTTTTATTGTGTGGGAGCATGAATAGATGCACAGAGGAGCTGATAAATGGCTGGGATCAGGGCCCAGGAGCCCCAGCTCCCAGACATCTTGGAACAAATCAGGAATAAGAAGCCTGCAAAGTCATCTCGTCTTGGTTTAAAGCAGAAACCATGTTCACAAATGCTTTTTTTTTCTGTAGGTAAAGATGTATTAATGTGAAACAGTATCAGTGATCTTTGAGCAACCCTGCTAATTCTGGGTAAATGGTGAAAGAACCTGGTCCTGCTGAGTGGAAAAGGACTGTGGTGTGGGATTTTATCCTTGCTTACAGACAAAACTTCTCAGAGAGGAGCATCCTCAGTCAGCAGATGGAAGAGGAACAAATCCACAGAGAGAGCAGAGTGGAGGCTCTTCATGTCTTGTTCCTTGAATCCAAATAGGGTTTGTGTCTTACAGACACTAAGAAAGGAGATCTCCAAGGAAGTGAAACATTGCAGACTGGGAGAGGGGAGTTCTTAGTCAGGATGTTGAACCTCTCCCTACATGATACTTTTCAGCAACCATTTCCAAAACCTTACAGAGGATTTCAGTGATGCACCTCCTGTCTTGCAGGTGGGAAAGGCCATCCCAGATAATGTAAATAGTTTCATCAGCCCAGAGAGCTGAGGTAGTCATAGGTCTGTCCTCTCACTGCTGGGTCAAACTGGCAGAATGATTAAGAGATTAATTTCCTGGTCTGCTGCAGAATCCTGTGCAAGGAGTGGCCCTGTGCAAGCAATGTAGATTTTTCTTTACTACTGTGACCTCTCTTTGAAAAATGAAGATAATAGTACATTCAGAATTCCAGGATTAATTAAAGCATGTTATTAAAGGCTGTGACATTTGTTGGGTACATGCAATATGAGAGATTAAAAGAAGACCACATTGTTGAGCTTGGTGAATTCCAGCCATTCAGAACTGTAATAAATTTCTTTTTTTAATAAAATAATAACTCAGAAGAGGTGGTCAGAGCTATCAAACATTTATAGAGTGTCTGAGCTCCTGCTCCTGGAGGCAAAATTCCTCTGCAATGAACAGGAGGTCTGCACAAGATTAAAAGATCAGACTGGAAGAGGTTTGCCTTCAGCAGGAGTGAATTCCCATGGGATAACGGGCAACTGAGCTCTTCTGAGAGAAAACTGGTGGTTGAACGTGCTGCTAGGGCTGAATCCTTTGCTGCCAAGTGCTTTGTAGAATTCAGGTTGGTCCAGAAGAGCAGGTGAGGCTGGCTGGGTCAGCAGACTCCTTTTTGCTGCCCCTAACAGTCAGATGAGCAGTGCAGTAGGAATTTTCTCTGTCAAAACTGAGGAGTTTCCTTCATCCTATTGATTTCCATCTTCTTCCAGTTCTTTTGATGTCCCTGCAGTAAACTGGGCAAACAGGGGCACTGAGTAGCACGTGCTTCTAAGTGTGGTCATGCCTTTGCCTCCCTCGGGCCAGCGCTCATGTTACATTTGTGACTTACAGATCACCAGGCAATAACGAGCAAAACGGATCTGGAACTGTGGCTTCCAGGTCCCGGGAACCTCAGGAGCGTTAGCTACTGCTCATGAGTGTGGTATTTCCTGCCTGAGTGAGCAATCCTGCAGCCAAACCATCTATTAAACCGGGAGTGCAGGGGCAGCGCTGGTGAGCAGCCTGGTGCACGGCTGGGTGAGCTCTCCCTGCCAGGGGAGGGCTCTGAGCCACAGAGACAAAACCACTGGCATTTAAAAACCTGGCAGCTGCAACCTCTTCACTTACACAGGTACTGGAGCTTTGCAAAATGCTCTTCCCTAATTCCCCCAAATTAGTATTTTCTAATTGAAGTTTTCACACTGACAGGAAGAGGTGTGGAGCATGTGGGTGATTTGCCTGTCCCTGCACATCATCCCATACCATGCTGAGGTGTGAATCCCCAGCACTTGCTAAGGCTTTCAGACTTTTCTACACTCACCCACCTACTCATAAGGCCTTTTATACTGACCCCAGGGCTCTCCATGGTGATGTTTTTGTTTTTCATGAGACCTTGAGCTGTGGAGTGGTTCCTGGTGCCCTGTGGAACAGTGCTGGCTTGGTCCCTGCTCTGGAGGCTGGGCTGCAGGGCTTTGGACAGAGTCAGTTTTATTTGTAGGAGAATCCCTCTTTGTTAATTATTCCTTGTTTTAACACCTGCAATAGTTTTTCATTTCTTTAACTCTGGTAGGGACAGTTGCAGAAACAGCCACTGCAGCCATGCCCAGGGCACGGTGACACTGCCAGACCCAAGGATCATGCCCAGCTCCAGCACATGGTGACTTCTGCATGGCCCAGGAGGAGGGAAGTCCAGATTCGAGGTCTTTGGGACAACTTTGCTTGCAAAAATTCAGGACCTGGCACTGTCTTTAGGAACAGTCAACTCTGTCCTGATCACATTTGGAACTGTCAGAACTGATGCCTTTCGCTACTCTGTGCCATCACCCACCTGTCCACAGGGTCTCCATGTGTCATTGCAACACAGGGACAAGGCTGGAACCTTAAAATAAAGTCCAGCACCCATCCTGTACTTGCAAGGAATCCACTGACTCTGCTTAGAGGGGAGAAAACCTGGTATTTCATTCATTTTCACCTTCAATGTAAATACAAGAGGGAATACCATAAAATGCTATTTAAGAGCACACTTGTTAAATATGATCGACACAAGTTTTGATTCCCAAATGGAAAGAATCTTCTGTCTCCTGCAGGAGACAACTTCCAGCAACTCAGCATTTAGGATGTACTTCAGGGATTCTGTATGTATTTTGTTTGGTTTAGTTTCCGACTTTAATTAAAGTTTTAGATTAATGGGGAATCACACGCAGCACCAGCTGGTATTTCATGGGAACTGCTGTGCTTTGCCTCTGGGCTATCACTGCTACCCCAGCTTCACTGCAAGCTTTGCTTCTGCTTGCAGTCGTGCTCCACATTTTGTTTCTGCAGCTGATTTAATGAAAGGAGAGGAGCAAGTTTTGTTTGCCTGACAAAGCTCTCTCGGAGGCTTTGCAGAGATTATGTTGTCAAATTTTCCCAGGGTAATTTCTAGCCACGGTGCAACTTTTTCTCCTCTTCCTTCCTCCTTCCCAAATTCTCCCCAGAGGCACCTGCAGTTCATTTGGATTCACCAAAGTCATCAGAGCTGGAAAAGAGGGGTTATCTGCGATGCTGGCTGTCCTCCCATCAAATCAGTGCTGCTCCCTGCCAGGCTCTGGGGTGGAAGAGGGGAAGAATTCCAAAGGGGGGAATTTTACCCTGCAAGGGTGAGATGCCACCAGCAATCGCTTTAAAGGCAGTCTGAGGGTGCTCTGAGCAGCACAGCCCGAAAACACAGGAGGAGGGATCCCAGCGACAGAGAAAACAACTGTGACAGGGAATAGGATCGGCTGAGTGTGTTTTCTGCCTGCTTAGTTAATACGCAAAATGCCTTGAATGATAAAGAATAGCAATAGTGATTAATTAGGAACACACTGCATTTGCATCATCCTTCCCAGGCTCTAAAAGTGCCTTATAAGCATGAATTGAAGCACAGGGTGCTCCCGTGGGATGGAGGGAGGCAGCACGGCCACGGATTGACAGGCTGGGATCAATTTTTGGCTGTTGCTGCCGAAGTAACAATTCCTGCCATCAGTGTAGGAGTGACACACAAGCGGTGCCCAGGAGCTGTGTTGGTGGTGGGACCCCAAACCCACATCCACGCAGGAGAAGGCAGAGAAAACCCTATCCCTGGCACGTTCCTTGCATGGATTTTCAGTGGGGTCATGAGGGCAATGCTGTCATCCCACGGAAAAAAATGCTGTCATCCCCAGAGCGCCATTCCTCGCACCCCAAAAATGTGGGTGATCCCTGCAAATGTGGGAGACCTGCAAACCACCGAGGGGCACCTGACTTGAGCTTAGTTGCTCTTCTTTTATGAGAAAAGAGAGACGAATAAAAGGGCCTGGGGGGAAAGCCCCAAACCCAACATCAGCCCGGGCTGCCGGGGGTCCCTGCCCGCGGCTGTGGGGCCGGAGCGGCATGCTGGGGGCCTCCGGGGAAGGAAAAACAGCTATTAAAAGAGGGTTTTTTTAAAGAAACAATAATAAATGAATAATAAAAGCCGAGGGGAAGCGAGCGGCCAGGAGCCGAGCCGAGCCGAGCCGCCCCATACCTGAGCGGGGCGCGGCGGGGGCGGAGCGGCGCTGCCTCCTCCTCCTCCTCCTCCTCCTCCTCCCCCTCCTCCTTCTTCTTCTCCTCCTTCTTCTTCTCCTCCTGCCGCTCCCTTCCCTCCCCTGCCCTCGCCCCGGCCGGCCGCGGCGGGTGTAAAGGTCGGCGTGTCCGTGTGTCCGCCCGGCCGTCCGTCGGTCCGGCTGTCCGTCGGTGCGGCCGCCCCCATGCTCCGCGCCTAGCGCTGCCCGCCCCGGCCATGTCCGCCGCGCAGCTCTACACCAAGGTGAGCGGGGAGAGGTCTCTGAGTGTCCCCGGGGTCCGGCCAGGGGCTGTCCCCTCGTCCGGCACGGACCCCGCAACTTCCCACGCACCCGTCGGGCGCGGCGCCCGCAGGTGCGCGGGGGGACCCCGCATCCATCCCCGCGGGCTCCCTGTCCCCTCCTTGTCCCCTCCTTGTCCCCTCCTTGTCCCCTGCCTGTCCCCCTGCCTGTCCCCCCCCTCCTGACCCCCTCCCTGCCCCCTCCCGACCCACCGGGGCTCTCCGCAGCAAAGGCTGAACTTCGCCCATGGCCATTCCCTCCCGTGCGCTCCGCTCGCAAAACACTCTCAAGCCTCCCCGAACCCACCTGGAGCACATCCCACCCCGTGTTCCTGGCCACGGCGGGGCTGGAAGGAGGGGAAAACGCAGTGCTTACAAGTGCCTTCAGCCTGCGAATCGGGTTTCCAGAGCGCTTTTTGTTCCGCGACTCCTGGATGCGGTGCCTTGGCAGGGGTGCGATGGGGCGCACCCTCTTCCTCATGGCACCCGGGCAAGGTGACACGGCTGGGCTCACAGGGACACCCAGGTTCCCTCCTAAAAGTCGATGATTGTGGTTAATTTGGGGCTGAGCTGCTGGGTTTTAAGCAGAGCCTGGCATCTAGACGAGGTATCCCTGGGTTTTTTCCGCCTGGCATCTAGACAAGAAAACCCTGGGGTTTTTCCGTATTTTTTTTTTTTATTATTATTATTTTTATTGTACACTGGTGCTGTGGTATTTCCAGCCCTTGGCCAAACCAGGCTGTGGGTGCATCCCACACAGTTCGGGGCTTTCCACCCCTCCTCCCAGCGAGAGGTTTGTGTCTGGAGAGGTCTTTGCTGATCGAGTTGTCCCGATGAAAGAGCTGCTCTGATCCACCCGGGACAGAGCAAGAGCTGATACGGAGAGAGCCCTCTCCCTGTGCTCTGCATCTTCCCAGGGAATGTGCCCTGTAAAAGCCATCAATAACAATAGCCAGGGGCTCATCAGGAAAAGTGCTTGGCTTCAGAAAAGGTTTTGATGAAAGACTGTGGAGTGCCAGAGTCATGTATTGTAATAATGAGAATTTTAGTGTTTTAAATTCTTCCTGTGATTGTGGTCAGCATTGGGATGCTGCCAGATTGGCACCAGCCCTCTCAGGGAAGGAACCACTTTTTATCTCTGTGCTGGTCTCCGGGGCTTAACTTTGTTGCAGATTTCTGCTTCTGTAACTCATTTTGCGGACAGCTTTTATGTAATATTGAGGGTTGCCACTTATTTTCTTTTGGCCCTTGCTGTCAAATGGATGCAGGATGAGCTGTGGATCTGGCAGCTCCTCCTTTGAACCTGTGGGAATTGCAGAAGCCCCGCTGGACTGAGCGGGCTGACCTCAGCCCTTCTCGGGAGCACTTTAAAAGCAAAGTCTCAGTTTTGGAAAAGCTTTTCCCCCTTGGAAAATCCCTGTCTCAACTGCTCTGACGTGCTGGCTGCAGCATCTCTTTGGATGAGTGCATGGATGTGATGGGAAGCATCCCTGGGGAGCAGGGAGGCTGGCTCCAAGTGCTGTGTTATCCCTGTCTGTGGGCTGGTTAAAACAGCCTGGTTAATTGATTCTTAACGTGATGATGAGGTAATTAACCTGTGTCGTGTTTTTGTGCTAACCTGGTTAGGGTTATATTCCTGTTGGTCTGTTGAACAGGTGTAAGGTGCCTCCTGTAAGGTGGCATTCCTTGGCATCCTGTTGCTCTATCGAGACTTCTGGATGAGGTGCTTGGGAAGTGGTGGGGATTTGGTGGCACCTGTGTGTGTGTTGTAAATTTTAGGTTTATTTTTGACAACAACAAAGGTTTTCGATGAGAGCAAGTGTTCCAGCAGCAGTCGTTCTGCTGTCACCTGCTGTTGCAGGAACATTTTAGGGATGCAGCTGGTCTGGTAGGTGGTGGGGCCACGGTGATGCCTTCAATCTGTGGGTCATCTGTGCAGCTGAGTCACGGTGAAATATAGGACTGTCCTGCTGGGCTGTCTGCTGCATGGGGCCTCTGTGCCAGCTCTGGGCTTTGAAGCAGCAGGAAAATGTTTCCTGTGACTTTGAGAACACAAGGAGAAAAAAGCAAAGAAGGCTTAAAAGTCACAACAAACCCAGCAGCCTTGAGGTGCCGAGCCTGGTGGTGCTGGTTGCTGTCAGAGGTCCCGGAGATGTGGGGATGTGTTGGTCTCTGGCATTAAGGAGCATCCTGGTGCTCTCTTGCACATCCCCTCTGTGCAGGAGGCGACTTTCCAAGTGCAGAGGTGGGGCCTCCTGGATTGCCTTGTTGGCAGGGTGGGGATGAGGCTTTTTGAGAGAGGATGCAGAGGGAGGGAGGGCGGATGATCCAGCTTGCTGGAATCAATACAGTGTCTTGCTAAGAGCCAATCGATCTGATGTGTGGTGTTGCATTAGCAGCCACAACAGAACCTCATTCTCAATCCTTCCTCCTCCTGCTTGAACCAGGATGAGAGAAACTGCTGGGGAGCCACTTCTGAGTGTCCAGGTGGGGCTCCTCGGCTCTTCCCACCTCTCCTTCTTACTGGCCTGCAATGGGAGCTGATGTGTGTTGAGTAGAGAGTCCTCAACTCTCACATGATGCTTGCAGAAGGTTTTCTGGCACCTTGTGGGGACACGTAGTAGTTTCTTGGTGCATAGGTTCATCACCATGCTGATGAATTTGGTGTGTCAGACTGGGCATTGCACTGAGGAGCACTTTAAACTGGAGAGGAACCCATCCTGGGAACTCCAGCAGTTCTGAGTTGCTGGTGGAGGCCCTCTCCATGTGATCTGTCACCATGCCCCTTTAAGATCAGGGCTGACTGGTGGTTAATAGCCCACATCAAACAAGATAATTAACAGCTGTGCCTAATTATGAGCATCGCAGTAGTTCCAAAACTGCATCAGCCTTCAAGCATGTAGGACTCCACTTGGATAAATAGTTATGGGGAGACCATTCGAATACTCCTCTCACTCCCAGGGACTTTTGGGGCTTTACCCAGGGACTTTGGGGTTTGTTTGGCTGTGGGTTTCATTTTGTGGCAGGAGCATATAGGAGCTTAGTGTGTGTCCCAGCAGAACAGGAGCTCTGTGGCAGAGGGTCCAGACCAGGCCCTGGATGCTGCTGGCACCACCATGTGCAAGAGAAGTAGGGCAGGTAGTGGCATCAGGAATTCCAACTGGCAAAAACCCATTCCAGATGGAAAAGTGGTGGAGCTTTGCCTAACCTGTGTATCTCCCAGTTCCCCCAAAACCCACCTTTCTAAGGCTGCCCAGACTGGTCCTGCTCTGCCACGTCCCTGACCTGCCCAGCTGCAGACAAAGTGTTTGCTGCTGGGCAGGGGAGTTTCTCAAGCCCCATTTACCTGCAGCAGGAGGCAAAGGTAAGAAAAGAACGCTGCATGCAGGGTTCTCTCCTTCCTCTCCAGCCAGAGCCCTCCGAAGGGACCTGTTGCTGGTGCAGCCCAATCCCTGTGAGCCTGTGCAGGTGCCAGCACTGCCCTGTAATGAGGTAACGGGGATGCTCTTGGTCCCCGAGCTGGGTGCTGGGCAGGAGAGAGGGAGGACATCACCCACAGGAGGTGCCATCTCCAGCAGAGGGTTGATTTGCAGCATTAAAGCAGAAATTAGCGTTGTTTGCATGGCTAGCCTTTGTTATATTGTCAGGTGAAGCTCTTCGTATGACTAAAGCAACTATAATTGCTTTGGCTTCTGGATGTTCTGCTCCCTTAAAGGTGCTTCTTGAAATATGTTAATTGTTCTTTTAAGTATAGCCTCTGAACCTCATGCAAAACAGTGCCTCTGCCAGGCAAGGGAATGTGCCTTTCTGCTCCTGGGGTGTTGTGCAGCTTGAGAGGTGCTCTCCAGAAGGGTTGCAGGCTCTGGGTAAATAAGAAACCAGGGTATTTATTTTCATACTATTTTTTTTCTCCCATTGTGCAAAGGGACTGTTACTTGCCAAGTATTTTCTAATAGATGATAGAACTTAATGCATTAAAAAAATCCTGTTCTAATGGTTAGTGTTAGGTATAGAAAACTCTCTGGTTTTCACTTAAAGTTGTATTAAATAAAGTAGCTGGAATGAATTTGTGGTTTCTGACCCTGGGGAGAAACTTTTCAAAAGTGAATAAATGCTGCCAGTGTGATCACACACTGATTGAGTAAATGAATTGGCATAAACCTTCTGGCATAAAACCTTCTGAAAATGATTTATCCTTCAAGGCTTGGGGAGGATTCATCCTTAGTATGTGCCTGTGTGCTGGCTTGGGGCTGAGCACCAGCTGGGAAGGAGAGAGAAGATTTTCTGTGGATTGTGTAGAGCAAATTTCTGTGAGTAATAGTGGGAGACAGGGTAAGTTTGGGGTTCAGTGCCAGGACATGCACAGGACCTTTGCTGCAGAGCTCCTGAACTCCTGCTGCTGCCACTGCAGCTGCTGCTGGGAGAGGCAGCTTGTGCTTGGAGGTTTTTGGCTTTCTTTTCTCCTGTGTTTTGAGATTACACGAACACGTCTGGGTCATTCCACAAAGGGCAGGGACAGCTCGGAGGCCACGCTGGGATTTTTGTTTAAGGATGGGGCCGCCTGGCTGAAGGAGCCGGGTCCGCCGGCATCCCCAGGCTCCTCCTGATCCTGCCTCATTATGAGCTGCAGTCGCAGAGAGGAAATCATTGAAATGTAAAATATGATTGCTCCAGCCAGCTCTCTGCAGCTGGGGACCGTGCCAAGGGCATGGCCAGCGCCGCAGCAGCTCGGGGGCCTCCCTGGCTACCCTGGCATGGCATGGAACACTTAAAGGAGACAAATACCCTCCAGTCCACGGCATCTGTGGCCTTGGGTAGACACAAGGGATGCGAGAGATTGTGGCCTTGGGGACGTTTCCGTCCCTCAATGGGCGTGAGATGGATGGAGTGCACCCTGTGTCTGGCACTGAGTGGGTGCCCACCCTGGCACTGCAGGGCACGCTGCTCCAGGGGCTCTGTGCTGCAAAAATAACCCCATTTTCTTCTCTGTTTGTGCCATTCTTCATTTCGGTTGTGCAGTTAATAGCCCCTGTGCTTGGGTTAGATGAGAGCCACTGAGCCAAGGAACATGGAGCTCAGTGCAGGTGCTGGGGCACAGCCCCAGGAATGACTCCGGGAGGGATTAATTAGCTTGATTCCAGCTGTATGCCCTCTTGCTGGTTGGGATTAATCAGCTTGCCTTTTTGGAAAACTATTTTTAAGAGTTCGTGCCCTGATACTGCTCCAAGGGTGTGGGACTGGGGGTGGGTTAACTTCGGGATGAGGGATGCAAACCTGGGAACATCGACGGGTCCAGAGCCTCAGGCTTGTGCTGTGTCTGGTGGGATGGGGTGGGAAGAGTCCTTCCTACCCCTCTCTGCACCTAGGAAGGAGTTTAACTGAGGTTGTTTGTCACAGGCAGCCTGGCTGCTGTGGTGGAATGTATTTACAAGGGAGGATTTTTGCTTTATTATTCTTTTCTGCTGCAAGTTACCAGACTTGGAAAATAATGACCCTGAACATGAATTCATGCATCTCTTCTGGTGACCAGGAAAGAAGGCTATATGTGTTTGTGTCTGTATTTTTATACATACATGTATATGTGTGTTTGAAGCTTATCTGAGTTTGCTGTAATGAAGTGCAGTTCTGGGCATGTTGGACTTTTAATTTACACACCACTTATTTTGTAGCTGTGTTCAGAAAAGGATTCATGTAGTCTTATTTGTCCAGCAAGGAATCTACAGGAGCAGCTTAACTTGAGCATGAAGGTGGACTTTGGACCTTCCAAGTTAGGCAGCAGTGCAATAAATATCAGGTAGCCTAGATGAAACCCTGAGTTGGGTGTTTTGTGTGGTGCTATTGTCTGATCTTTGACCCTCTCTGCAAACAGAGGCATTTTGTGTTGGTTAAAGGAATATCAGTGTGAACTACAATTCGGGTCAGGAAAATGACTGCTGTTATTGCAGCAAAACCTCAAGCTGTGGCAGACACCTGAAATGTTTGCAAAACACTTTAGTGAAGAATTTGCTCTTTAGCAAAGCTGAGAAAAAGCCCCTGTGAACTTTCTGGGTCTTGAGTTGGTTATAAAGCAATTGTTCTCGTGTGCCTGTGTCCTGCCCTAAGACATGTCCTGTGGGGTTGGGTTGGCTTTTGGCTTAGCCTGATCCTTGAAATGTGATCAGGGACCTGTCCAAAGAACATGGAAGGGCTGGATTTGGTGGGTGATGGGCTTAATGTGGCTTTCCTCATCTAAACACTCTTTAATGTGGTGGTAAACTCATCAGTTTTACTAATGAGGCTGTTAAGGATTTGTTATTTCTGCTCTTTGCCGTTCCTGTGGTATCCAGAGAGTTTGGAGAGGAGCATCCCTACAGGGAAGAGCCTGCAGACTGGAAATGTGACTTTTTCTCCAGCTGTGCTTTCCTTTTGTCCCTGGTTTGTCCATGTCCAAAGTCTTCTCCAGCTGACTGAAACCTGCGAGTCATGGGAATGGGTTAAGTGTGTCAAAGTGTGGACTGTAGGACAAGAACCACAATCAGTGTAGTCTGTAAACCCTTACTATGGGCAATATGAGCCCTTAATTGCAGGTTATGGCTCCAACCCCTTGGCATGACGCAGAATGGTGGGAGGTGCTCCAGACCTGCTGTGCCATTGTATTTCACTTTTAGCCAAATCCCATCTGATTTTTGAAAAATTTTATTGCTTATTTTCTCCTCCACGAGCAGCTTTTTATGGTACTGACTTTTAGTGGGCTATGTTTGTCCACGTGGAGCTGGTGGTGCTGTTGGGACCTTCAGACCCTGCTCTTCCAGCAGATCCACAGCAGCACTTTGTACCATCTCTTGCTGCCTTCCCCCTAGCTGTTCATGGTGCAGGGCAGGCTGCAGGATACCCTGTGTCCTCCTTAATGCATAACCATTGCCTTCTTCCCTGCATGTTCCCTGTACTGGCATTGGTGGTGGTGCCAGTGGGGTGATTTTGTGTTCTCTGGGTGCTCCAGGTGTTTGGTGCCCACGTGGCTCCTCATCAGGAGATGTGTGCTGTGTCACAGAACCCCAGAGTGGTTTGGGTTGGAAGGGACCTTAAACCTCATGTCTTCCCACCCCCTGCCATGGGCAGGGGCTCCTTCCACTAGCCTGGGTTGCTCCAAGTCCTGTGCAACCTGGTCTTGGACACTTCCAGGGATGAGGCAGCCACAACTTTTTCTGGGCAACCTGTGTCCACCTGCCCATCCTTTTTGGTTTTTTCCTCATGTCTCTCATCCATGAGGCTCTGTTAAGCTTCCAGCTTACCTGTTCCTTGAGAGCATGCCTTTTCCACATTTGAGGTTGACCAGCCCTTTCAGCTCATGCCCACTTCCCATCCTGCTGGACCACGGGCTGCTCCATGAAGGGGTTTGTTTCCCTTGGTGGTTCCACAGCTCAGTGTGGCACTCAGACCCAGCTAATCTCTACCTTCACCCTTCCTGTGAGTCACTGCCCAAGCTCCTTTCTGAAAGTGTCACCAAGGTGTGAGGTGCTGGTAGGATATGCTAACCACCATTTACAGGGAGCAGGATGTGCTGTGGGTGAATCACAGCCACTACTTGTCAAAATGACACGTTACCTGTCGGGGATGTGGCCTGGCAAGTCACTGCTCTTCAAAGGAAAAAGACACCTAATATATTTAAAGATGGCTTTTTAAAAATTATGGGAATGTCCGGCTCCTTCTGGAAGCCCCACAGGGATGATTTCCAGTGGTCCAGGCAAACCTTCAGCTGCCAAATAGCCAGGCAGGCTGGATGTGAGCAGGCAGCTGGGGCTGCTGACACGTGTGTTATCAAATGACCATTGAAAATGGTTTTTAAAGAAATAAAAATAGAGAAAATCTGATCCCTGTGGCTGCTGTGGAGCCGGTTGTTGGTGCTACACCCCAACCCAGCAGAAAGTCAGTGTAAGCATATCTCAGGCAGTGAGTGGATGCCGAGATGCTGAGATGATAGAAGCTGTAATTTTCAATCTAATTAAGCTGAGTAACTCCTTGTGGATTTGTGCTTCTTAATTACTGTGAGCTGTGATAAGGTAGGTGCTGTGGGTATTGCTGTTTTGTGGGCAGTGAGGGTGATGTCCACCTGGGGTGGAGGAGTGGTACCCACCGAATGCTTTGGGGTGTGGGGCTCAGTCAAGGATGCTCAGTCTCCTGGTGGGGTTGGGGTGCAGAGCTGGATGTGGCTTTAATGTGGCAGTACTGCACCACTGTGGTTTGGATTGGTCCCACATCTCCTGGTAGGACCTTGTGTCCTGTTTTGGGAACAAGTAGGAGAAGAATGTTCTGCTCCAGAGCCACACAGACCTGGGTGGGAGGTAGATGTGGGAGTACTGGTGTGTCTCTCACCAGCCTTTCTGTAGCTGATTCCAGCTTTCAACACCGTGTTTGGTGGCAAGAAATAAAATGATGGTGGAAATTAAAGACCAAGTGCCACTCATCCAGCACTTGTTCGGTGTCTTATGTCACCGTGCCCTTGCCTTCCTGCCTTGCCAGGCCTTGGAATAAATGACTTCTCTGCTTGGATAGACTGTGAACACCTGCACTGCCATTATGTAGTTAATGGTATCAACAAGGCATGCTTTGGGTGAAACAAGACCTTGAACAGCACTGAAAAGCTCTTCTGGAAGCCAGGTTTGCATGAGGCGTGAACATCTCACCTGGAGGCTGGTGGAGAGCTGCCCTCAGGGGTGTCCAAGGGCACTCCCCTACTCTGAATTTTGGGGTTTTCTCCCAATGGCTCTCATGGGACAGAGGTCCCAGGGTGATGGATCTGCCCTTGGCTTTCCTATAGCATGTATTTTATAGCCCTGGGCATTATAAATACACCATCCAGAGGGATAAGCTCATGTCTTGCTCCTGTAAACCCTAGATATACCAGGTTTGAAATCTGTTGCTCTTTTTTCCTTCTGCTTATTCTCTTTCTCCTTTTTCTTTCTAAAGCCTTTGTTTTGTTTGGACCCTGCCCCAGCAAGGAGATAACTTGTTCCTCCCTGTGCAGAGTGGCGAGAGAAATGCTTCTGCTTCATCTGCCCTGTCGCAGAGGATGGAGGCAGAGCCCTTAAATAAAACACTTCATTTAAAAATAAAAAAAGGAAGGAGAAAAATCTAGGTGTCTTAAGTGTGCAGATCTCAATTCTACTGATGGTCAGGGTTAAAGGGCTGATGCTTTGGGTGCAACCAGTGGCAGGAATGGCTGTGGGTTTCAGCCTTGGGGCAACCCAGCCCTTCTCCTGCTCATCCGGAGCTGCTTTGAAGCCTCGTGTGCTCTTGCCATGCCAAAATAAACTCAGAGTCAGGCTGTCAGAGCTAATCTTCATCTTCCACTCTGCCGTCTCCCCGCTGCTGTTGGGGTGAGTGATGGCTGTGCTCGCACCCCTTGTTTTGGGAGATCCCTCCCAGGCGTGGGGACCATCCCCATGGTGCCACCACTGCCCAGCTTTGGGAAACCCGAGCTACCCCTTTGCTTGGCCATCAGCGTGGCTCTGAGTTGTCTTCAGTGATGAAACCTGCTTGAATTCCCCTCCCAGCACCCGACACTCCGTGCTGGGGAAGGTGGGGTGGCTGAGGCTGCTTCGGGCTGTGCCACTTGCAGTCCCCAAAAAATGAGCTGCAAGCACATTCTTCCTCCCCAGGCACTGCCCCACCCGAAATACAGCTTTGCATCCCAAAGTCCAGCGTTGGGCAGAAAAAAAGTGTTCTCACCCAAATGGAACCTCCCTGGGGCCCCTCTTCTTATCCATAGATAAAAAGAATGTGGTGCAGAAATACATATTTAAAAAGAAAGTGTGTTCTCAGAAACACTGTTCTCTTTGGCCATCCCAGAAGGTCTGTAGACTGCAAAATCTCATTATTTTATTTTATTATTTTTTTTTTTAATAAAAAGGGTGCTGTCTCCTGCCAGTCTTTGCTCTGGTACAAAGTTTCAGCCCTGGAAGGTCATGTGAGGTAAATCAGCAGAATGCAAACCCTGCTGTTACTCACTAAACTTTGCCCGGATCTCATCTAATCACCAACCTGACAAGTATTTAGGAGCTCCAACTCTTTTCCTGTGAGGAGGGAGTTCAGCCCCAGCACTTGTCCCAGCTGAGCATCCCTCCAGAGTCCTGCCATCCTTCTGCTGCAAAGGGTGATATTTTTTCCTGGGCGATTGCTTGCTGTTATACCCCAATTTTTAATGATATTTTCTTATTTTTTTTAGTTACTGGTTTATTGTTTTTTTCCCCTCTTTTTCTTTTTAGTTTCAGGCCATTCTGCTTTAATATTTAATCATTTACGAGATATTACCCTAAATTTAGGCTGTCATTATTCTCCAGCACAGTGGTTTCTGATGTCCCTGTGTGAAAAGCAGGATGTTACAGGCGATAGAAATCCCCCTGATTTTAATGTGCAGAAGTGTTTTAACTAGTGGACCACACAGCTCATAGCCAGAGAGGTTCCATCCTTGTAGCATCTTGTCTCTCCACGTTCAGTCCTGAAGGCTGAACGCTTCTAAAGGAAAAACCTCTCAACAAAACAATATAATTTTCCTCAGTAATGCTTTGGGGACAATCTGTTGGCAGCTATTTTATCCAGTGTGCCATCTCTCTGCTTATAACCCTCTTTGATGTGGCTCATTCAGGGGAAAAATGGCATTACACACTACCTCAATCACTCAGATGTCAGAGAGGATATCGCGTTTGACTAATCGGGGGAAATTTGGGAAGATTTAGTAATGCCAGGAGACATGACCCACTTCCAGTTAAACGCTTTTCAGACAATAGAGAGTGTGCTAAGTGGTGGGGGAGGGAGTGACATTCACAGGGTGGAAATAATTAATAATTATTTATAATTTTAAATTTATTGTGCTGACCCTTTCCCAGGGTGGGTTTAGGTTTTTTTTTTTGTTTTGTTTCCTTTTATTTATTTTTTTTTTAGAATAAGAAAATACTGGTACTAAATGGTTTTCAAGAGATGTGTATTATCTGGAGATGTCATCCAGGTATCCAGGGCTGTGGATACCTCTCTTCTTTGGGATGTGGCCTTTGTGGGTGGCTGGGAGTGTTGGGATGGAAAGTGTGGGAGTTTGCCAACTCAGAAGGTGTTCACTCCATGATGCACATCTAAAGTACATAAAGACAGAAGAATATTAATCCACAAAGCCAGGTTTTGGTGCTTACCACAAACCTGTGTAGCACATTCCTGTTCCTCTGAGCCTGTGGCCAAAACAGCAACAGAAATTGCAGAAGTGCAGCACTGTGATGTTGTAAAAGTGTGAGAAGGCCAAACCTTGATGCTTAAGTTTGTAGTATATAAACCTTTCCTTCAAAGACAACAAAAGAGAATGTTCTCTAAGAGGTAACTCCATAATTTTCAGTGCTGCAAGTTCTGTCAAGCAACTTGTGGCTGTTGCTTTGTGCAAGGTTTTATCTTTGCAGCCATGTGAGCTGAGCAAAAGCAACTTACTCTGCCTAAAGCTTATTAAACCCCTTATTAAAAATAGTTCTGTAATCCTTCCGGAGTATAGCAACAACAGTTCTGTCTTAATTTCACATTGCAGCTAGACTGGCAGTATCTTGCAATTTGCTGTGCTGGTGAGAATGTCCAATGTGATGGAGCAATGACAGAGCCCTCCTGGAAATGGGAAGAGGAGCTGTGATGCATGGGCAGCATTTTGGGGAAAGAACCCCCGCTTTGGGTGTGCTGGAACTGCTGCTGGTTTCGGGAAGGGGGTCCAAGTTTTCAGCCATTTGTTGTTATTTTTGAAACCAACCTTTTGAGCGATCATTCAGGTTTAGGTGGTTTTTAGCGCTGTGTTTATGCCTGCAGCCATGGACTCCACTGCTCTTCTTCCACAGTGTAAAATCCACTCCTGTTTTCTGGGCAGTTCCCCAGATTCTCCCCTTTGAAGAACCACATTACAATACGCTTCAAGTATCTTTACCAAGCGAGTTAACACCTTCCTCGGGTTAAAGTCTGGTTTCTTCTGCCTTCAAGCTCCGAAGCCAGTAGGCTGACATTTTTTGGGTGCATTTCTGCTGATAAATTCTGCTTTTTCATGCAGTTACAGACATAGCTGGAAGACACATAGCCCTGATGCTTGTCTAGATAAATTAATTTCCTGTGCACACCTCTGGGTGTTTGGTGAGTTGGTCACTGGGGGCTCTGAATTCCGAATGATCCTTGAATCCCAAGAATGACTCAAGAGGAATTTTTGAGGCAGCAGCAGTGGATGTGGAAGCCCTGATGGATTGAAGTCCTGTGTGATGCTGAGAGCTTGTGTGGTCTCTGCATCACTCAGGAGTGACGACACCTGGTTGGGCAGGAGGGTGGTCTTGCTGTTGCCTCCCTTCTCTCTCTCATGTGCCTGGGAAAGGGCTGGAAAGTTGGGAAGACCTAAAGTGTACCTGGAATTTGGAAAAACCTGTCCCGGAGTCAGGTGAAACTTCAATGCAGTTAATTTGTCTGGAAGGGAAGAGGCTGTTTTGGAAGGACTTGTCTCCATTCCTTCTGCTCACACAAAACATGTGTCACTTTTCAAGTCAGGGCAGGGCAAAATACAGAGGCCAAGGCTTGAGAGAGCCAGCCCAGCAGCTGGATGTGCTGCAGATGTGTGCACATCTGGACCAGGGCTCACAATTTGAAAGCTGAAGAGCTTTTGAAACACCTCAGGAGATGGAAGAGACCCCGTCTTCATCTACCTCACCTTCTTTAACCCCATAAACAGCACTGACCCCTGTCTCTTACAGTCTTTGTGCATAATTTATGTCTGATTTGAAAGTTGGCTGCTGTGTTAACACAGTTGTCCATGACTGAGGCTTGGAGGAGCCTCGTGGGGGATGCAGCGCCCATCCACAGGGTTTGTGTTAGATGGTGGAGATGCATTAAAGGTGTTTAAGTTGTTTTATGGAAGCAAGCCAGTTAAAAATGGAGGCACTGCTTTTTTCGCCCTTTATTTCTAGGCAGAGCTTACGAAAAGCTGAAGCCACTAGAGCAGCATGTCTGGATCTTGTGCTCTGGTAATAAACCAGCAGTGAGGGGGTGGGTGGGACCTGCTCTACCCCACAAACCCTTGACTGTGCTGAATGTGGGTGTGAAAATGTGGTAGTGGCCTTTAGCCACTGAACCACTAAGCCATTTGTGGGGCTGAGGTGGCACCTGGGAACTTGATGGGTCTCCCCAGGGTTCAGGTGTTGCTTCAGTAACCAAACTGGTGCTGGTGGTGATGTCCTGGGGCTGTGTCCCATGTCCTTCCCACCAGGCACAAGCCTTGCTGAGGCCTCCAAGTCTCTGAGGGTGCTGTGAGACCCCAAACTGGGGAGCCCTGAGCATCCCTGTGTGGGCTGAGAGGCTGCTGAGCTCTCCCCTAGCACCCAACATCCCTTCCACATGCTCACAGAACTCCCCACTTTGGGGGGTTTAAGCCTTTTCTGGGGATGTCTCTTGCATTTTATTTCTGCAGACTGAGCATATGATGCCAGGGGTAAATCTACTTTGGTGATAACACACACATTAGGAGTGGTAATGGTATTAACTGTGGCACTCTGTCTCGCTGCTGGAGCAGCCTCTAGCCTTTTATATCTTGTGATGAGGAGAAATTTGTGGCTTATTTTCCCCAGTGTCAGTGCAAAACGAGATGTGGGCTTTCTCCTGCACATGCAGATCCTGAAGGGAGTTCAGACGTGTTGGAGGGACAGGGAAATCGCAGCTGGTGAGCTTTCCCAGCTGTTGTTTCTGGCTGGAGTCAGGCAGTGGGGATGCTGAGGTTTGCTGGCTTCCTTTCAAACAGAGCCCAGCCTTTCGACAGAGCTTTGCTGGTAGCAAAGGGACAGAGGGGAAATGTCCTCTGAGAACGGGATAAAATGCCCTTTGAACAGGTTAGACTGCTTTCCTGTGAGAAGGGCTGCTGTGAAGACCAGTCCCTTGGGATGTCTCACGAGGACATCAGAGCTGGCAATTGGAGAGAGCTCACTTTGTGGACATGCTGTGCCCATCAGTGACAGCCACACTGTCCCCTGCTCTGCTTTGCTGGGGCCATCTCTGCAGACCTTGCAAACACCTGGTCAGTGCCACGTTCTGACTGGGGGGGCTTCTCCAAAGTACATTAGGCTGGAGCTCAGATCCACAATCCTGCAGCTGGAACGCCAGCAACTGATGGAGCATGGAAATGCAGGGTCTTCTGCAGCACCTCTGCAGGGGAACCCAGGAAACACAGAAGGGTTTGGGTTGGAAGGAACTTTAAGGAAATTCTAGTTCTAATGCCCTTACCCTGGGCATTTCCACCAGCCCAGGGTGCTCCAAGCCCTGTCCAACCTGCCCTTGGACACTCCCAGGGATCCAGGGGCAGCCACAGC
>JAWWEE010000085.1:71539965-71553822 GCA_035221455.1 Xenops minutus | reverse complement strand
GGAATGGCTTCCCAGTGCCAGAGGGCAGGGCTGGATGGGCTATTGGGAAGGAATTGGTGGGTGTGAGGGTGGGCAGGGGCTGGCACAGGTTGAGCAGAGAAGCTGTGGCTGCCCCTGGATCCCTGGCAGTGTCCAAAGCTGGGCTGGATGGGGCTTGAAGCAACCTGGGATGATGGAAGGTGTCCAGGGGTGTGGAATGAGATGATCTTTAAGGTCCCTTCCAACCCAAACCATTCTGTGATTCAGTGATTCTGTGATCATGGAATGGGATGCCTCTGGAAGCAAGAGGTACTTGTGCTTGTATGTCTGGAAAACTGGCTTTGTTTGGGGTAGTTTGAAAGTGCCTTTACCTGTCCGAGCTGAAGGTTAAAACACCACAGCAATGTGGGCAGCCCAGCAGAGCCTTCAGCTTGGCATTTCCCAGGAGTGACACAGTGGCTTGTGGTTCACAGGTTGGAGGGCTATAAATGATGGCCAGATGCAGTGGTCAGTACAGGGATTATTATTTTTTTTCTTAGGAAAGCAACTAAAAGTACCTGTTTGAAAGTTTGCGGCAGCCTCCAGTTTCACTGTAGTGTGGAACAGGGGGAGAAAACCTGTTGCTGCCCAAAGGGGGATATGGGTTCCTTCAGCAAGTCTTCTCTTTTTGGAGATCCAACCCCTTCAGAGAGGGTCCTAATTCCCTGCTGCATCCCTGGATGTGCACGACCCCTAATGCCTCTTTTGATGCAGTTGGATTTTAAGGAAAATTTCTTCATGGAAAAGGGTTCTTAAGCCCTGGTGGAGTCCTTGTCCCTGGAGGGACTGAAAAGCCATGTGAACGTGGTACTTGGGAGCATGGATTCGTGGTGGACTTGGAGGTGCTGTAGGAACTCTTGGACTTGATGGTCTTAGGGGGCTTTTCCAACCTAAATGATTCTGGGATTCTGTGACTTGGGGGTTCTGTGGGACAAACCTGTGATGTGAGTGATGCTGTGGGTTAATCATGTGTGCTGGTTTGCCCATGGCAGTGGCTGAAAGTAGCCACAGAAGCTCAGGTGTCCCCATCCAACCACTGACCTATAGATTTTTGAAGGAACTCAGCTACTGGGACTGAACATTTTGTTGGAAAGGGCAGAAACTTTGGGTTTTCTACATTCTGAACTGGGAACTGGCGGCATGGTTTGCAAATCTTCACTTTTATAACAGAATAAGCTGGGATAATGTAGGGTTTATTGAATTTATTTTTCTTCCTCTTGTTTTATTCATCTCCCTAACAAAGCACAAAGTCATTCCCTAGAGGAGAGAGAAAAGTCACAGTTCAATGTTTGGTAGAGATGGATTTGAGTCACTGTTGGGCTCTAACTTGAGTGAGCTGCTTTCCATCTCTCCTGAGCCGTCTTCATGCACTCTTACACTGCTGTAACTTCAGGGTGGATTTTCATTTGTTTTGCTGCTTTTCTGTTTAATAGTAACTTCCACCCCACTCTGCTTTGTGTGGTAAGGGTAGGTGTAACTAAAGCTTGAAACAGGTTTAGCTCTTGAGCTGTGCTGATGGGACCCTGTGGCTTCAAGGGAAGCAGCATCAGCTGTAGTGTGACCATAAATGCGTGTCCTTCCCAAAGGGAAGTGCATCCCTTGGATGGGAACTGCCTTTTCTGGTCTGGGAGCAGAACTCCCGGAGCCTGATCCAGGGAATGGGGAGTGGGAATAGAAACCTTAATGCTGAGATGCCCCTGGGGTGGTGTGATGATGGTAAGAGCCAGAGCTGGGACTTTCCTTCATGAAAACTCTGCAGCCACTGCCTGTGCCCAGAGGTAGCCTGGAACTGTTTTGGAGGAATGAAGAAACACTCCTGTAACAGGGGAAAGGATGTTTACATGAGTAAATACCTCTTCTGTTGGGATATGAGTGTTGTCCTTTGCAAGAAACACACAAGAGAGGGCCTTTATTGGCTTTATTGTGGGGATGGGAGAAGCAGAAGCAGCCACCCCATGGCTGACATGGCTTTATTTAAAAAAAAATAAATAAAAAAAATCTATTTTTATTTTGCCCTTCTGGTTGGGTTGTTCTGTTCTGTGGACATTTCAGTATCTCATGAGAGCTGTGTTTGAGTTGTGTGTTTGTGTGCAGCTGGGGCATCCGCCCTTCTGAGGGGAAGAGATAACCTTGGATTTGCCTAATGCACAGGGGATGTTGCCAAGGCACGGGAGAAATTCAAACCCGAAGGTGAAGGCTAGGCAAGATGCATTTGTTGCTGTCGTGGTGTTTTGGTTTTGATTTGATACTGCTTTTCTCCCTCTTTCTCCCTCTTTCTCCCTCTTTCTCCCTCTTTCTCCCTCTTTCTCCCACTTTCTCCCACTTTCTCCCACTTTCTCCCACTTTCTCCCTCTATAGGTGTGTGTACCCTTCTTGCAACCCTTTTGCCACTTGGACATCCTTCTGCATGTTGATCTCTTTCCCTGAGCCCTTCCTGCAAGAACACAAATGGTGTTTTGCCAACGGCATCACCTCCCAAATCACCTCCTGAGATTCATGAGTCACGGGTTGATGGAGGTGGTTTTTCCTGCATCCATTCTTATTTAGGCTTTTTTCTCCCCTATGTCTGTTAGAGGAGATAGGATATGGGATTTAGGGAATGGTTTTCCAGGGGATTGCTGTGTGGTGTAAACAAGGATATCAATCCTGGAAGATCTGGAGAGCCAAAATCTCAGTATGTTAGCTGGACAGCTAAAATTATGAAGAATTAAGGAGGAAAACTTAAGTGACTGTCCAGCCACCCTGTACCTTCCTTCTTATATATTAAAAATATTTATATATTAAAACCTCCTTTCATTTGAGTTTCCTTAGAAATGTGTTTAAAACATTTTCAGCTTAGCAATTGCAAGATCATATGTATTTTCAATGTCTCACTGGGGAAAAGAGACAAAACCTGTAAGTTAATATAAAGTAACTCTCCATATAAGTGCACACCTGAGCTCTGGCATGTGGATGTCCTCAGAGAAGCAGAGCCAGGTACAAATCACATCCCCAAATACCTGGAAATTACAGCAATTTGATGAAAAAAATTTAGGAAGACATTCTTGGCCGTGAGGGTGGTTCCAACCCAAACCATTCCATCATTGCAGGAGCAGCTTTTTCCCTCCAGGAGACCTTTTCCCTGCCCTCTTATTCTTAAGCCATTGGAGGTGTGTGAGTGTTTGTTCACTGCTGCAGTTATTTTAATTAAACACATTTATTCCTGCTTTGTGTCTTGCTCACTGGTGCTGTTCTCCAGGTGTCTAATATCTCCTTGCTAACAAGCCTTATTGGTGGAATTTTTTAATTATAACTGGTAACATGTCGCATATTTAAATCCTCAGTAATCAATTTGTTTTCCTTCAGCTGCTCAGCGATGAAAAGGATGCAGAGGTGGCCCCGGGGGCCTTCCCAGCACACCCCTCTGGTTGGAAAATGCTGAAAAAATGTCCTAGGGCTTCAAGTCAAACCCCCTTTGAATTATGTATGCATGAGTGATGTTCCAAGAGCACGAGTTCTGGAGGTGTGAGGTATAACTATACAGGTTGATTAATCCAGTTACTTCTTTCTAACAAGGTTAGAAATCCAGTCTGGCGGAGAGGATGCAGCTGAAGGTGAATTTTGGTGGTGCTTTTTGGGTGTAGTGGTGCCCAGTGGGGAGGATGGCAGAGCTCTCCTTGTGGTGCGTACCCAGAGGTTTGTGAAATGCTTATCACACTGTGAATGCCACTGGTGAATCCTCCACCACACAGCCAGGCTCCTGCCAGGACCATTTTCATATAAAATCATGTAGTAGGGGGTGGTCACTGCACTGGGGAGTGAACATGCTTATGAATTTCCCTAAGGCATCACAAGGCTGTGTTAGAGGTAGAAAACCCGGCGTGAAAGGCCATTTTTGACTACTTCATTAAACCCCAAGGCTGTTTGTTAACTATTTATTAACAATCAGGTGTATATGGTGTATAGAGAGCTTATTTTGGATTCAGCTTATGTTCATCGAGGTGCTTACATGGAGTTTGGTTGGGTAACGGGACAGTGAAGGCAAGGTTACAGCACAACACTGCTCAAGGTTTTGATTAATTGAGAATTACATGAGAGAAAGGTAATTAACGTCAATCAACAGGGATTTGCAGAAAGTAGCTTGGAAGGATTTCACTTTTGCAATATGACAGGCTGTTTGGTGCAAGTCGTGCTACAGAAACGCTTGGCCCCTGCATGGGGATTTTTAATTTAAAGAAAAAGGGCAAAAATTTAATTTTTTAGCCTGTAGAACTCCAGTAACCCTTACTGGAGTAGAAAAAGATAGCTACATGGCTGAGTTAGGACCATGAGGTGCATCCTGGGTCAAGGATTTTTTCATGATCCTTGCAATGTGCCAGTTTTTTAATCAATGACTTGTAAGAAGAGGTGAGGAGCACTGGAGGAGCTGGGTGGTGCTGGAGCATGTCTGTGAGCATCCTATGGGTTCTGGAACGAGGGGGAGAGGCTTGGGAAGGGGCTGTTGAGCCCCCTGCTCCAAAGTGCTGCTGCCCTGATGCCCACAGCTTTCCCAGGAGGATCTGCAAGTGAAGTGCATCATTACCTGTGCCAGCTTTATCCCTCCCCAGGGACTCTGCAGTGATTTAAGGGGGTTGTGGAGCATCCCTTTTTGTGTCGGTGTGACAGTGGATGGATGGTGATGGTAAGCATCTTGTAGAGCAAACAGTGAGTGCTCTGAAGGGCTGAAACAGCACCGACAGAGAAACTCAGTGCTGTTTGTGGAGTGGTGATCCCCTGCTCGATGGAGCCCAGAACCAGGGGAGAGGATTCCCACCTGCAGACCAGTGATGGGCATCTCTTAGTGCTGCTCTAATACTGGTGAATATTAGGTTTTGAAGGGAGGGGCTTTTCCAGCGTTTGCTAAATTCTTCCATGGAGTGCATGCTTTAAATCAAGGCTTAAATATCCAGAGGAGCAGCCCTGCCTTGTACCCCCTGATTTCATCATGCTCCTGGCTGCATCCTCGCTGCCAGCCCTCAGCCTTCCCCAGTGCTGCTTCAGAGCAACCAAGGGTGAAGGGCTCCTGTGCTCAACCTCACCCAGGGCTGGAAGGGGCCACAGCGAGACCCCAAGTGCTGCCAGCTCCAGTTAGCTGGGCACAGGTCTCCCCCTGGGCTGCTGTGGAATGGTGGCAGCGCAGGTGACAATGCATATCCCCTGTGAATGAAGGCTTGTTGACCCTGGCAGAGAGGTTTGGTCTTGTTTTTAAAAGGGTAGAGGGGAAAAGTGAAAATACAAGAGTTGTTGCAATGCCCAGAGCAAATCCTGGTCTTGCAGCCTGTGAGGAAGTTGCTCCCCAGCCTAGAAGGGATTGCTTTTTTTACCCCAAATTAAGACCAGATTGTTTGTTTGCATTGTCCCCAAGCACTTGGGGCTTTACGTAGCTTTGCACCATCTAATGACTTACTACAAGAAGAGTTTTGCAGTGAGACCAGGGCTATGTGTGCGCTCAAGACCTTGATGCTCAACTTGTCACTCTTAATTAAACCTGCAGTAACGAGCGGTGCTGAGCTGCCATGGAAGGAGTGACAGGGGAGAGGATGGGAATACACAAATTGGCTCTTAGTTACATGTAAGGCTATCGATTAGTCTTGGAAGTCATCCTGAAAATCATGCTTAATTAAGTAAAGGCTTCAAGTGTACCCCCAGTATTCCTGTCCTGGCGTCAGGGCTTGCCTGCAGCCCCACTCTGCTCTGTGCCAGTTCTCTGTCCGCCCTCGGTGACATGAAGTTGGTGCAATGATGAACTGAAGCCTTTTAATGCCCCTTCATTAGAAATGCTGCTAATGAGCCAGTGGATAAATGCTGCAGATGCTGCTTGTCCAAGTACTGCTCAGCTGCTGTGACACTTCATGCAAATCATCATCTGAGTTAATTTGGGCAGGGGAGTAAAATTCCACAAGGAGAAATAGAGCAAATTTAGTGCTGGTGGGAGACTTGGAGCCATCCATGAGTGTGACATCCCTTCAGAGGGAGAGGATAATATCCCTGGACCTAGGAGGCATCAGCAAAGCAAGTGCTTTGTTAGGTCAAATCCAGGGAATCCTGCAGCACTCCAGAATGGAGAGATGCCCCCCAAAATTTAGGGCCCTTGCCTTAAAGCTGGTATGGCCTGGATGTGCATTTGTGTGCTCCTCCTGTGTCTGTCTCCAGGTTTATAGCGTGAGGATGATGGGGAACATGAGAGATGGTGTAGTTTAGGCTCACCTCCCTTGCCTCAGATGTTTTGGTTTGTGTTTTTATCAGCCTGGGAAACACACACATTGCTCATTCTCACACTGAGGAATTCGAGACTCTCCTGCAGTGTGCCACTCTCTTTCCCTTTGCCTTGAACACTCTCAGCAGGTTAACACTTGCATTTTGTAGGTAAAAATTATGGGGTTTTGTGCTTTTTAAGAAGTAAAACCCCCTTGATTCTTTTTGCCCTGCCCCTTGAACGTGGTGGTGTTGTACTGTGTGAGTTGAAAAGCTGTTTTGCCAATCATAACCTCTCCTTTCAGCATTTTTGGGGTTTTAGGGTGAGGGAGAAGCTGGTCTTCTCCTAGTAGAGGTCCTTGTGGTGAGTGGATGCCCTCTGGGGTCGTGCTGGGGATGCTGGGCTCGTGTGTGTCTTCCCAGCATCAGGTACTGGTGCTGGGCAGTGGAGAGATGTGCAATACTGGGATGTTCTTGCCCACTCTGTGCCAAGCAGTGAAAGCCTCTGCCTTCCCCTCCTGCCCCCTGTGAGGCTTTGCCAGCTGGTGGTATTTGGCAGCAAGGGGAGAAGCCAGACCAGGGGTCAGCAGGTCCTGGAGTCCCAGCACAGCCTGGGGAGCTCTGACCTAAATATGGGCTTTGCTTGTCTGTCAGGCAGGGGAGAAATCACTCCTGGGGTGGAAATCTCATTCAGAGGATGTGAGAGGGAGGATTATGGTTTGCCATCTGTCTGCATATTCAATATTGTAAATAATAATAATAAAAAAAAATGGTAATGATCCACGAGTCCCTTAATGGGGAGGTTTTTGCCCTGCTGCCAGAGCACCTTGCTGGTGCCTCACTGTGTCACGGGCGAAGCAGATTTTTCTCCTGAGTCACTTCCAAGTGGGGCAGAAGGGAATTTTAAGGCTGCAGGGCACCCGGGAGAGCCATGGAGCTGGTGCCTTTCCATGTCCCCCTCCTGCCAGCACCCTTTGAGCAGCTCTGCCCAGCACCAGCAGGCATGGTGGTTTGCACAAACACATTTATCCCAGCTAAATGGCTCCATGAACAACCACCTGTAACTTGGGAGGGGATGTGGGATCCTGCTGCCTTGGCCTTAATGCCAGAGGATGGGCAAAAACATGTGTGCTGGTCACCCCAGGCCAGCCCAGGACTGCACCCCCAGTGCAGATTAAGGAAGGGATGTTAGTTTGATTTGGTGCAGAGCTGGGAGGGGATGCCCTGAGCATCCATCCAGTGGCTGCAAGTAAAGTCCTCTGGGTTTGTTTTTTTTCCTGCAAGAGCCTCTTTAAATGATCTCTGTGGAGTGGTCTTTAATAGTAGTTTAAAAAAAGAAAAAGAAAAGAAAATTACATCCAGAGTGTGTGATATGACCGCTTTTAATTTGAAGTACAGCTTGTCCTCTTTCCTCTTATGTGGGAAGAGCACAGTTTGGGGAAACTGTAATTTTAGTAATAGATAGCCTGTGAGAGCTGGGGGGTAGCTGTTGGACTGTTTCAGTGTAAGCTGCTTAACCTTTCACATGCTGTATGTGTAAATATAAATATTCTTGGGAAGCCAGGGCTGAAGCTTGTGCTGGTTTTCCTTTGTATGCATTTTTTTCTTCCTCTTCAAGAGCATCCAGAAATACTGGACCACTGAACAATTTAGAATAAGGTTGGCAATAAGCCCACTGGAATGGGGGAAAGGTAGAAGTGTGCTTGCTTTACAGAGGCAAATACACAGAGATTTGTCCCAATTTCCACCTTGTTCTAGTTGACATTTGTGTGTTCACCTCTGAGTTTGTGGCAAATCACAGGCTCTGGTTTCTACTAAAGTCCTTTCATAAGATTTGCTTAACCAGTGTGGAAGAGTCTTTGTAATGAGATACTGCATCTTAATCTTTACTACTGAATTCCTGACTGTGAGGTGGTTTGTGCTATTGTATTGCCAGTATTGTGGGTTTTCTGCTGTGCCCTCCCTCTATCTGCAGTTTGTTGGAAGGATGCCCCTGGCAAAATGCCCTTGACTCAGGAGCAATGAAAACTTCCCAGGGTCAGCTGTGAGCGTTGCCATTCCTGAAATAACTCAGGGGATTAAAACCCAATCATAATAAAGATGGGTTTTGCTGATTTCCTGGTTGCTGTAAAGACTTGCAACTACCAAACAGCCCAGACTAAACCGAGATAGCTAATTTTTAATTTTTTTTTTTTTTTTTTTTGCATAATAAAAGACTATACAATTTTTTTAATATAATGAAAGTGATACTCTTTCCACACAGCTGTAACTCCTTCCGTGCAGACCAGCATCCCTTCATGGAGCCTCCTCCAAGCACATTGCCCAAAGCTTGCTGGGTGTGCCTTTGGCCAGCACCACGGGCTTCAAAACAGCAAAACAAGACCTTTCCTCTTCTAATTTAATTTTGGTTTTAATCTGCATCTTCAGTGGCAGACTGCTAAAATCTAAATCAAATCAGGAGGTGGGCATTGAATTTATTATGCTTCTGCTTAAGTTGAGTGGAATAAGACAAGAGGCTTCAAGAGCCTTCTTGGGGATTTGGTTTAAAAAGACCCAAAGCAAACCAGAATTTTTTTTGTTTATATATTTTTTCTTGAGAGGCTGGGCTTAGGGAGCTATTTCCAGTTAATTTTAACAAATCCTTTAAAGATATCCTTGAGGATTGAAGAAAATGCTTTTCTTTTTTAAAAAAAAGGAAAATGGATGGAGACACTGGAGTGTTGGGACATTAAGTGGTTTCCCCAGGGTTGTGTCTGCCAAGGCTAAAGTCAAGTTAATCCTTTGTTCCCAGCGCTTTCAGATGGATCCACCTGCCTTTTCCTTTATAACAAGCTCCTCCAGAAGATCAAGAGCCTGTTAAATCCCATGAAGCCAGGACATGGCACATGGAGTGGTGTAATTGTGCCAGAGGTGTGAGTGTAGAAGCAGTGGTTCGCATCCACAGGGATGCTCTCCTCCTGTCTGGGCCCATGGTTTTGGTGACCTGGTGGCTCTCCTTTGCATGGGTTTATTTGTCAAATATATGGTGTTTGAAGCCACTTTGGAGGAACAGGTTTGAGGCAGGGAATGCAGGCAGGGTGTGAGCGTGGTGCTCCAGGTGCCCCCACCATGGGCTGCATCCAAAGCCTCGTCAGGTTTTAATTAAAGCTCTCCTTACAAAGATGTGAGAATGACAAAGTGCTTTTATTCCAGCGCTGCATGGCTTGACGTATTTGGGATTTATGTGTCAAAGGGAAGGTTTGGGTGAGGGTTTGTGTAGCAGCCTGCCCTGCCCGGAGGGCTGAGCTCTTGTGTCTCTGCTGGAGCACAGCAAGGAGGGCAGGACGGTGGAAAAGCACAGCAAAGTAAATGGTGTTCCTCTTGGTGGTTGTGTGTGTGTGCACGCACGAGAGGACAGCATTATAGATGCTTGGGGAAATGCATTCATTCATAGCAGCCTGTTCCTGCAGCCCGTGGCTCTGTAGCAGGATGGGAAGCACTCTGCATGGAGAGCTTGATTGCATTTGGGATCTCCCAGCCAGGGCAATGAGTTACCCCCAGGGTTTCTCAGACCCTGCACACATCTCTGTCCTGTTGCCTGCTGTACTGCATGACCCCTTGCACATGTGTGCGCAGACAAAGCCTTGGAAAATCAGTTTTACTATTCAAACTTTGTGGTTCTGTCGTCAGGGTGGCTGATGAGATGTGAAGTCTCCCACCACCAGGTTGTGGGCAGGGGATGCTGAGAGCTGCCACCCTCCACCAGTGGTTCAGGGCCCCCTGGCACACCTGGGGGTTGGGTGGCTCCTGGCCAGGGTTGGTGATGACCTGCTGGGAATGACCAGTGTGACCTCTTCCTGCTGCTGGGGGTGCACCCAAATTCCATTCACCACAGCGTTCACAAGCACCACTGTGGTTTTTGGGTTGCTTTGGGGTCAGCGTGTCTCTGTCTGCACCTGCCTGTCCAGGCAGGTCCAGGGCTCAGCCCAGCCCTCTGTGCAGGTGGGGAATTTGCAAGGTTGCCAAGACCAGCAACATCTTGCTTTTGAAGCTGCCTTGAGCTGGGTACATCCTGATCCTTGACTATTTTGGGCATTTCTAGAGCATGTCTGAATCTCTTTTCTCCAGGAGAAAGCTGGCAGTGGATGAATCCACAGTGGTGGGGATGAAAGGGCAGGGAAGATGCTTTGCAGAGGGTTGAGAGCTGCAGGAATGGTCTGTAAATTGCTTTCTGTGGTCTTGGAGCCTGGAGAAACAGGTGAGGAAGGCTGAGAGATGCATCATCACCATCATCCCCACAGCTGCACCTCCTTCTTCTTTCAAGGGCCAGCCAAAAATGGGATCCCTGGCCATGCTACAGGGATGTGTCAGCACTTGCCATGCCGTTTGCTGGGGGGGATGATGAAGATTGCCTGAGGGTCCTGAACAGCCCCTTCCTCCTTACAGCCTCCTTTCCTTATGGTGTGGAGAGCCCTGAAGGCTCATGGGGTGCTAGAGCTGCTGTGCTGAGGAAAAAAAGAAAAAGCACAATTATTAATTTATTTATGAATTCCCTTCACGATAAAACTGCTGTTCTGGCAATACAATTGTGTAGCTCCAATAACCTCTAAAGGTTCCTGCTGCTGTAGCTATTGAGAAGCTCTAAAAATAATTACATGTGATATATATAAAAATCTATTGCTTTTCAGCTGCAGAGCAGCCTGTCTGATGGTGGCCACTGCTGTTTCAGCTCATGGGTTGCCATAAAGTCTTACTTGACCATCAGGGACTGGGGTTTGGCTGTAAGATGCAGGCTGAAAGCATCTTTGGTGCTATGGTACTGCTGTCACTTGGATTTGCTGGGATTTCCACTAACTTCTTGTGTTTTGAGTAGGAATAAGGTTATATAGTTCTTATTTCAATCAACAGGAAGAGTAGGTGGGAGACATGCCCCCAAAATGCCAATAAATCAGTGATTATTGAGGGGTTCCTGTTGACATTGTGTTGGCTGCCTGAGACCGACATCAGGCTGGCTTTGTGGGTCCATGGCCAGCAAACAAAGCCCGATTCAAGGTGCAAAGATGAAGCAGTTTTGGGTTCCCTGTCCTCAGGACCTTGTCCTGGCAGCCCCGTGAGCAGGAAAAGGTGGATGTGGAGGGTGAGGGAAGCCCATGTTGGGTCTGCAGTGTGTTTGTCCCAGTTCCCAGGAAAAGACTGGAGGTCTCAGCACAGCAGTGGCTACTTGCTGAGCATAACGGGGTGTTTTTATGCAGCCTAATCACAATATTTATCTCTGCATCGTAGAAGCAATTAAATCTCATTGGCAAGGGGTGCTGTGGCCCAGGGTAATTCCATCATCCCCTTATGTGCTCGCTCTTGGGTTTTATCCCCTTTCATAGACACTTTGGCTGGGCTGTGCAGGTCTGCCTCGGGGATTTTGGTGGCCAAAAAATGGTGCATTTTGCTGGAGCCCTGGAGCCTGTTTGCAGGTTTGCCTCCCACTGAAGGAGTTGGCTTTGGTGCTGCCTTTTGCCTGCCTTGCTCCATGGCAGTGGCTTTGGGTTTGCTATGTGGGAGCCAAACTGCCTTGTTTTGTGCAAAATAAATACTCTTTGGTGTATGGTCTGCTTAGGCTGAATTGTGTTATTTCATAAAAGCTTCTGAAAGGCTGTTCTTTCCCAGGGAAATTAAATTCCACATTTACCTTGAGGCTCTACCCTCCTTCGTTAGATTAGTAACAAGCCAGTGTGCACCTCATCCAGGAGAAGCTTGATTGAAAACCAGACTTCTGGTCTATAATTTACCCCAAAAACTAAAACTGGATTTCTTTTTTTTCTTTTAGACTGAAATAATTGGTTTAGTTGCACTGACTTTACAGTGATTGTGGGATTGTATGAATAGAGAATTAAATTACTTCTCATTTAATTTCCTGAGATTTTCTCCTGTTTAAACTTTTTCTTTCTCTTTTTTGTCTCCCGTCTGCAGTACACTAGGGTTTGGATTCCTGACCCTGATGAAGTTTGGAGATCTGCAGAAATTATCAAGGATTACAAAGAGGGAGATAAAAGCCTCCAGCTGAAACTTGAAGATGAAACTGTAAGCTTTTGAACATCGTTACTCTTTTTAGCCATTTAAAGCTTCGAATTAATGTGTGAAGAAGCCTGAGCCATCTCATAGTTTCTGTGAAGTAGTTTAAAATGTGTTTTATTGCCTTAACGCTTCCATATTTTCCCTGCCTGCTCTCTCCCTAGACACTTGTGTTAAAGTAGGTTGTGGGAAAAGTCCTTGACCTCCATCGTCTCTTTCCATCTCCTGGCAAACTTGTATTAGTCTGTGATATCAGAATGTATTTTTTGATAGCAGCAGTGTGTTAGAAATACCAGTTTATGCTCTTTGCTGCTGAACAAACTGTGAAGAGCACGGCTGGTGGCATCTACTCAGCCTCAGTACTGATGGAAGAATCACACAGAGCACAGAAGTGACTGCTGTGCAACAGCTTTCCCCATGCCTTTGTTTTTCTCTTTAAGTATAATCTCATGTAAAACCCTCCTTCCCCCTCCATTTTATTTTTAAACAAATAGCTTTAAAAGCCAATAACATGAAACTCATTTAAATGTAGATGTTTTCTATCAAGTGCTGCTTCTGAATGCACAAGCAGCCAGCAATAAATCATCGCCAAAGCAGGATGGAGGCTGGGGAGGAGCAGCTGCTTTCTGTCCCGCACGGAGAGCTCATGGAGTGGGACTTTGGGTGACAGCAGGAATTGCAGATGAAGTTAACCATGGCATTTGCATCAGCTGCAAATTTCGGTGGTTTATGGGAAGGGAGCAGCTGTGCTATGTACCCACCACGAGGTGCCTGGTGTAGCAGAAAGAATAAATACATTTTTCATGAAGAATTTCACCTAAGCCATCTTTCTTCACAGAGCAGGTAGGGTTTCTTCATTTGTCTAGAGGGTGATCTGCTCTGTTGCTTAAAAGAGTTAATAGAGACCACTTACTCCAGACTGAACATGCTCCAAGGAGGGCAGATAATTCACATCCACTGCCAGCCAGCCACTTCCACACTGAGGGGAATATTTTCACCATATTCCTTAATGGGAAGATGGAGAACAGGAGCGAGATGTGGTTGATGAGGCTGTTCAACAGAACAATTTTTCTTTCCCAGCAGTGCAAGTACAGACTGTTGGTGTGTGAATGTGCCAGGTTTGCCAAGAAAGTCATTGATGCTGGAATCTGTACCCAGTGATTGCTGCTGTGGCTTTTTCCTGTGGCTCAGCCTTGGCTGCTTTTGTTGTCCTCAATTTGCTCCTCCAGCATAGGGAAGCTTTCTGAGAAGGATAAAAGATGGATGATTGTACTCTTGGAGGTGCTTTCTTTACCCTCCATGGTGATCAATCTGCATGAGTTAATGCACAGATACCACCCCACTGTCCCTTAGAAGCCTCAGGCAGAGAATCATCATAGAACCATAGAATGGGTTGGGTTGGAAGGGACCGTAAAGATCATCTCATTCTACCCCCTGCCCTGGGCAGGGACACCTCCCACCAGCCCAGGCTGCTCCAAGCCCCGTCCAACCCAGCCTTGGACACTTCCAGGGATCCAGGGGCAGCCACAGCTTCTCTGCCCAACCTGTGCCAGCCCCTGCCCACCCTCACACCCACCAATT
>JAWWEE010000085.1:71507688-71530838 GCA_035221455.1 Xenops minutus | reverse complement strand
GCCCTGGAGGTGCCCAAGGCAGGACTGGCCGTGGCACTCAGAGCTCTGGGCTGGGGGACAAGGTGGGCATCGGGCACTGAGTGGGCTCCGTGGGCTGAGATGTCTTTTCCAACCTTAAAGATGCCATGATTCTTGCCCTAACCCATGTCCCTCTCCGTGAATGTGTCCCATCAGCTGTTTTCAGCTCAATGAAGGAGACCAAAGTCTGGAGGGTGACAGTGCAACACCAGCTTCCCCTTCCCAGCCCTTCAGAGCTTTAATTAGATATTTCCTTTCATGTCTGCAGCTCCATTTTTCCCCTTCCCCACTCTTCTCAGCCAGCTCGAGTTGTCAGTATGGTCACTGTGTCATCTCCTGGTGCTGAGCTGAGTCTGTTAGGAGAATCACTGCAGTGTGCTTCAGCAGTGAATATATTTGTGTGGCTTTGCTGTCTCTGGCCCCTGTCTCTTCCTTTTGTACCAGTTTGGTTTGCTCTGGGCACTGGTCAGGAGTTGCTAGTCCAAGTAAGGTTTCATAATGCCTTTTTTTTCCCCTTAAATAAGCATGCATTTTACTTAGTGAAATATAGACTTGTACAGCACTAGGTGAGAGAGGTGTGTCCTATGAATAGCACTGCTGTGGGTGATGGAGCAGAAAAATGGGCTCTCCAAGGTTGTCAAACATCTTTCAAAAGCAGGGAGCAGATAGTAAAGGTGATCTTTGCTCAAATCATAAATCTAGTATCTAAGGTATTGCACGTTCTGTGTGTTTTCCAGATAGCACATCTGGATCTCGTGGGGATAGGAACATTGTCTCACCTTTGTGGACCTCTTAACAGGTGTGACATGGCAGCAGCCTGTGTCAGATAATAAACACCAAGTAATTTCAGAGTTCAAGGCTCACCCAGGTACTAAAGGAGTTGTGAAAGGCTAAATGCATGGTCTGGGTGAAATTCCATGGTCTTTATTCCCTTGTGCATCCATCAGGCTGATGCTTTCACAGGTGCATGATGTCTGCAAAGCTGTTCCATGTGGCCAGGCACAAACATCTTGATCTGATCCACGTATAACTCTGCTAAATTGGAAATGCAGGACATTTTAATGTTTTTCCAGGAGCATGAAAGGGCTCTGCAGATCTTACCTGACCCTTGCAATGTCAGTGGGAAAGCAAATGTAACCTGTTGGTTAGACTGGAGGTTCCTCCCTCATAGTGCTGTTGATAGTTCTTGCAGAAGAAATAGAGTAAGAAATGCAGGAGTCATTTGATGGGTCAGTTCAGCTTCTGCATATGTGGTCTGAACTGCAGCTTTGTGGGTACCAGATAATCCCCAGTCTGCAATTCAAACCCGGGTCAGCATCTGTTGTGTGATTTCTAAATCAGAAATTGTATGGAAATAGCATGTCTCCCCTGTCCAGCCCCACTGCCCACGTGGTGTTTCTGGCAAAAAGTGCTCAAACACTTGGAGGGCAGACAGGTAACTCTGTTTAGTAGTGGCTTTCCATTTTTATTGGAAGTTACTGCACCCAAGCTTTGCATTGCACTGTCAAAAGCATGTGTCAAAGTGTAAAAATCACTGCTTGCCTGCAGCAATGGATGAGATATCTGTGTCTTGCAGAGGTACAGGTGCCAGAGGGGCTGTGTGTGGTGGCAATTGCTCTCTTTCCTGCAGTGCTGGAGCTGGAAAAGAGCAGGAATTGCAGCATCAACCCTGCATGCAAGCAAATAGATTTGGGGGAGGGTGGGCACGGTGGGGGATGTCCTTTGATAGCACTTCAAATTTCAGGCTTTACAGGAGGATTTAAAGCTGTACAATGAGAGAGCAGATAGGAGTTAAAAGAGAGATTAAACCCCGACAGAGATGCAAGAGGAATCAGACTGGCACAGTAAATAGGGCTGAGTGCTGTGTTATATTAAAGGCAGGGAAGGGTTTAGGTCTCCTGGTGAATGAGGCTGGGTGCAGGGTTTTCAGGGAGCTCAGCAGGACTTTGCAGCAGGTGCCACCTCAAAACCAAATCTCTGTTCCAAGAAAGGGATCAGAACAAAAAGAAACCCCCAAAAAACCCGAACTTATCTATAGCCTTGAATTTAGGAAGGGGCAAAACTGAGGGTTTCTCTTCTGTTTAGAGTTTTTTGTTTAAAGTGGGATAGGCATGAAGTGAGAAGGTTTTGGAAGAGCTATCCCATAAACATGCTGGTGCTGGTGTTACACCTCAAGGTTTGCTTTTCTTCTCCAGAGGTGACATACAGAAAACAATAAGATGGGATGGACTCCAGGTAATGTTTCCTAAAGAGTGCAGGAGAGACCCTCTGGTTTTGCTTGCCCTGCTATGGGAGAGGACAGAGGTGCCCTGAGGATGTGGCCAACTAGTTAGTCCATCTTATTTTTTTTTTTTTTTCATTTGTGTGTGGGTTGTTTGTTTTGTTTTGGGGTTTTTAATTATTTTTTTTGTTTTGTTTGTTTGTTTCATTTGGTTTTTATTTTAACGTTTTGGGATTTTTTTTTCTTTTTGACAATTTAGAGTGAGAGCTGTGCTACTTGCTAGCAGATTTAATAATAAATGAGACATCCCTTAGAGAGAGATCATAAATACTCATAAATGGGACAGAACTGGCGTGGGAGAGCTTAAGGTAGTGAAAGGTCAGTGCCTGACAGAGTAATGATTGTGTGTGTGTGTGAAATATCACCACCTGGGAAGGAGTGATAATAGCCTACATCAAACATGTAATCACTGCTGTGATGCTGGAGAGCTGCTGGAGCTCTGAGGTGAGAAGGCTGTAACATCAAATGTATTTAAACATTCAAAGCAGCATTTATGAGCACTGTAATTACATCAGAGCCCAAAGACTTGTGATTGGCCTTGCCCACCTCCCAGTGAGGTTGCCATCCAACATCCTCAGTGAACTTCTGGAGGTCTCAGGGTGGAGAACCCAGGGCACTCACCCAAAAGTCAATGGTCCCATTGGTTTCTGACTATCTCTTTCTGGGGTTTTCCCTAAGTTTCTCGGCTGTAATTAATCAGGTGGTGGTTTAGGAGTTTTCCAAGCATCAGTGGCTGATGATGGTGGGGGTTTTGAAGTCTGTTGGAAGGACCTTCTTTCTAGCCCTGCCGTGGGGTGGAAGAAAATCAATGTGTCCTTCTGGTGCCCCCAAAGTTGATCTATTGGGGTAGCATCCCCCTTGATTCTTGCCCCCGTGCGATGCTTTTTGGGGGGGTGCTTTACCAAGCCTCCTCCCCCTGCAGTGCTGCACAGGGGCCAGTGACTTGCAGGTGTCCTGGGTGTGATCCCAGCTCAGAGAAGAGCATCAGGGTGCCGTGGAGCTGAGAAAACTGGCTGGGTGTGTGCTTTGCTCGCGTTAGAAACGGCACACAAAAGAACTGCTGGCCTCGTTTCTGTGTGGCTGGGGATCTTGTGTTCTTCCCCAGTGGGGTATGCAGAGCACAAATCCTGGGAGAAGGTCATCCTGCGTGCCTGCTGCCCTCAGGAATCAGTGGAAGGGCTGGAGACAGCTCAGCATTTTGCGGGAACTTTGAGCTCCTGGGATTTTCCTTGCTGTGGCAGGGGCATTTCCAGCCGGCTGCACAAAGAATTGGGGGAGAAAGAGCCTTAATGAGCAGGGACCAGCAGGACTCCCACGGATCCCACAGGAGGAGGGACCGGTTTGCTGGGGCACCGCATGAAAGCGCTCTGACCTCTGCTGAGACATCCTAATTTGCACCAGGGTGTTTGATCTTGGCTCTGGAAACGTCAGGCTGGTGTGTGCGCTGAGCAGTGTTGCACAGAGGGAATGTCCCTGCACAGCAGAGCTGGCTGTGGCCACTGCAGAGGATGAGGTCAATCTGCACATCACCTACATCACCTGCTCCTTGATCATCGTGCCCATCTTTTCCCATCCAGGGCCAAACTGGTACTTTTAGGCTTTTTCCCTGCAACTGAGAAATTCCAGTCTGTACTTTCTGGCCACTCATTGAAACCCAGGTGTGTGTATGTGTGTGTGAGCAAATTGGCTCCAAAGCTGCTCAGGATGGACCCTGGGGGATACATTATCCCTGATGCACCTCTTCAGTAAGACCCTGGATGGGCTGTGCATGACCTGACATACCCCAGGGACACCAGCAACAGCTGAGTGATGTTACACCAGGCTTTGGCCTTGCTGAGATGGGAAATCACTGCTTTCTTTCCCTAGTTTGTTGCATCAAGGTGTGGTGTTATCCTTAAGAGTTGTGGTGGTGGCAGGATGGGGAAGGACTGCAGCAGTTCTGTGGACAAAATGAATTTTGAAGCCCTGGTGTGGCCCATGTGGGTGTAGGTTGTTGGTGAAAACAGTATTATTTTCCCCCCTCAACATAAACCACTGTATGAAAAGTTATTTCTACAAAAAAGAAGTTATCTATATTAAAAAAGTTACCTACATAAGTTAAGGACAAAGAAAAGGTTGTATAGGGTAATCCATGCTGTTTATGAAAGATACAGTGGAAAAAAAGACTCAGATACAGCCCTAAAAATCTGTCCTTATGGTGCTGCTGGCTTCAGCAGCTGCAGCATAAAATGTGCATTTGCAGCTCATGTTTGATAATGCAAACAGAAAACATGTCCTCAGACACTCTTGTTTGAGTGGATGCTAAATAACATTATCTTGGGTTTCTCTGAGGTAAAAATCTCACTATCCCAAGTTGTGGGGTTTTGTTTGCCTTGACTGACAATGCCAGGCATGGTGTTCTAAAACCAAAATTAAAGCAAAGAAGTAAAACAAGTTTCTGCCACTCTCGACAGTGATGCTGTTCCTAATTCCAGTTATCCCACTGAAATGGGAACAATTCCTGGTTCGGGACACTGTTTCAGATGTCTTTTCTCTGTGTTTACAACTGAGTTTCACCTTCCCAATGTGCAACTTTTGTTTGTTCATTGGAAGGCAGAGTTAGCCCATCTCAGTTTTCCATCACTGTCATTAGCACTTGAGGGATGCAATCCAGTGTTAATTAAATTATTGCTTTTTTTTTGTATCACTAACAACAGAATGCAGTAGTTATGCTGATTTTTAGCCTGTGCAGCACTGTCAGTGAAGTTTATTAGAGCCTGTTGTTGTGTCCAGGCTTTATAGGTGTTCTTGTTATGGTCAGGCTCAATTCAAACTGCAGTACTTAAAGGATTTTTAATCTTCAGTTTGCTTTATGAACACTAATCCCCCAAGCATCCTGAAAGAAGTAGGTTAAATATGATTTCCATGGTAGAGAGACTTATTGACTCATTCCACGACGCAGAGAATTAGTGTCAGACCTGGGATTAAAGCTGGAATGACCCCTGACAATTATTCACAGAGCCTGCCCCTGCCTTTGTTTGCACCAGATTTTCTTTCCTCTTGGAAGAGCTGTGTTTTCAGTGCAACTGGTTTTGCTCCCACTGCAGGAATGAAGGTAGAGTTGTGCAGTTAGGCTGCTGGTGCCAGTGGTGTTTTTCTGAAGGGATCACTATGGACAAATCCTAGAAGTTCCAAGTCCCTGCTCATGGGCTTAGATTATTGCTTTAAAGAAAGCTCACTTAGGAAAAATTCCGAGTGGTGACACATGTCTAGAGAACATTTGGGGTATATTTGTCTTCAAATACACCTGTTTTCAAAGATATTGATGAAGGCTAGGGGTTCTGGATATGTACATCTGCATTGAGATGTCCCCATCTCTTCTTGACAGGCAGAGGGGTGGTGGGAACCATCCTTGGGTCCAAATCCTTTGCTATTGCCATGACTTGGCCATCCCTTTTCCTGCAATGGGGATTTTCCTGGGTTGTTCTGCCCTGGCTTAATCAGGTAAATTGGTGGCATATCATGCATTGCAGTGATTATTGACATTCCCAGGCTGAGAGCTGCATATGGAAACACTGAGCAGTGTCACACCTCGGTCTGCTCTTGTGCCACCAGAATGGGTGCAACTCTTGGTGCAGGTGGAGCTGTGTCCAGCCAGGAGGGCTTCCAGTGTGGCTATTCCTCCACACCTTTCCCAGGCTGTTTGGAGGCACCTCTGAGGGCAGCAGTATCCTCTGCATTCCTGCAGGTAAAGCACTGACTGCTTCAACAAGCAGGGAAATAACATTCCCTTGATGTAAAGTCTGGTAATTAGCAGCCAGTCCTAATCAGCACAGGCATCTGAAGTTGCCCTTTCTCTTCATAGACAGCTGACTTTGTTGAGTTTTTTTTTGCCTTGGGCAGCACCTTTTTAGATGTTGCCTTTAAAAACTGGTATTTACTATGCTTCAAGACTATATATAAGGAAGAAATTGGTGGGTGTGAAGGTGGGGAGTCCCTGGCACAGGTTGGGCAGAGAAGCTGTGGCTGCCCCTGGATCCCTGGGAGTGTCCAAGGGCAGGTTTGACAGGGCTTGGAGCCACCTGGGCTGGTGGAAGGTGTCCCTCCTAACCCTAACAGTTCTGTGATTCCAAGAAACTTTTCAGGTATTGTAAAAACACCTGTGACTCCCTTTGGTGGGCTGGGCACCTCACCCATCTTTTGCTCTGTGTGTGGGTAAGAGTCTTGATGAGTATTGATCATAAGATGACAAATGTCTGCAAAGCAGACATGTGTTACCCACCTCCATAGCATCTTTGGGGGTGCTGTTGCCTCTTGCATTGAAGGAACAGTTCTGGGTTTGGTACTGGTTGGACTTCTGCTCCTTCATGGTTTTGTTTGTATCTCCAGTGGATGAAGGCTGTAGTGCAGACCATGGTGTTGGTTTTCCAGCCTTTGAATCAGCTTGGAAAGCTGCTGGAAGTGTAGAAACAAAAGCACTGCAGACCCGGGGGGGTGAGGGTCACAGAGTTACATCTTTTAGTGGTTCATACCTAGTTTTGAGCTGCAGGTGATGGGAACAGCATCTTTGGCCATTGTTGAAGTCTAATCCCAATGGCCTTGTGTAGCCCCAGCAAGAGGTGTGACAGCATTGCCATGCTGCAGCAGAGATGGTATTCACTCTTAATGTTTAATTTCATCCAGGCTTTTTTTCCCCGTAGTAATTTTCTTCTGTGCTGGTGCTGCTAAAATTGACTGTATTTCAAGCAGCTGTGTTGCACACTGTGCCTGCATGAAGGCCAGACATTTCAGTATCTTTCATTCCATGCTGAATACAAGCACCCCCTGCCTGGTTTTAACCATTTCTGCTCTCTGAGCATCCTGTTTGGTACCAACTGCTCCGTGGGGTTCATTGATCTTTCCCTGCTGGCACCAGCAGTTGGTTAACTTCTACACTGAAGGAGGGAAAGTCTCTGTAGCCTTTATTACTGAATGCTTTTATTCCTGAAGTTGGAAAAGAAATATCTGAATATGCATTATATCCTAAAAAAACCCCACAGCGAACACACAAAAAAACCCAAACTAAACCACCCCCCAACGACTCAAAAAAAATCCCCAAAACCAACAGAAGAGACACATTACTTCAAACGCAGGAGATTCAGTGGCCTGCTAAAAAGGAGCTTTATTTTTAAGGTGTTAGTATAATTCAGTGCCAAGGAGAGCCTGTCTGGCCCATTTCATGTTGCAGCACATCAGCCATTAGGGCAAATTAACGAGAAACTGGGAAAATGTGACCTGGCAGAGTGGCTGCAATAGCAGTAAATGGTGTTGGCCATGGTTTTATCACTAGATTCAGTGTCTTTTGGGGAATGATGATTCTTTTACAAAGAGACAAGGCAGAGGGAGGAAAAAGCCACTCAGAATGCCACTTAAAGTTATTTTGTGGTGGGATCTGAAGCCCAGGGGGACTGTGGGTCTGTATTGCTCCTTGGCTGGGCTCCCATGTGGGTTGGTCTCTGCCTTCTCCATCCAGGCACACCCCAATAGCTGATAGGGAGAAGTTATGAAAGAGGTCAGATTCAGTATCAGGAAGTCTTAATTGTGAATCTTAATCTTAATTGTGAGTAGAAAAAAGTAGGTTACCAAATACTATGTTGTAGCAGTGCTCTCTGGTTGCCAAGTAATGAGATTTTGAGATTTTGTGAGATTTCAGTTTCGTTCAGCTGAGAACTCACTCCCTCAAGACTGGTGGAGCTTTCACTTTCAGGATTAAGGAGAAAGGTAGTAGGGAAATGCTTTCTGAAATGTGCTGCTTAGTCTGTACCTGTGCTGCAGAGAAGGGTAATAAACAGTAATTCTCAAGTAACTTTTAGGCAATTGTGGCTCTAAGCCATGCCAGCTTTGCATTTGCAGAATTCCTTTGGCAGGGATTTTGTTTGTTGACTCTTTCTCCTGTTCTCCCTCACCTCTGATAAAGGATCCACCCTTGCAGCCCATGCCAAAGCCTCTGTCTGTCCCTTCCATTGTAGCTGATGTGAATTTTTTCCATTGCATCCTACTGATGGCCAGCGTGGGAACTCAGCAAGGGGTTGTCCATGAATCACAGAATCATGGAACCATTAAGGCTGGAAAAGGCCTCTAAGATCAAGCCCAACCATCAATCCAGCACCGCCACCATCTCTGCCATTAAACCATGTCCTCAAGTGCCATATCCATATATTTTTTTAACACTTCCAGTGATGGGGACTCCACCACTTCCCTGGGCAGCCTGTGCCAGGGCTTGACAGCCCTTTCCATGATGAAAGTTTTCCTCATACCTAATCTAAACCTTCCCTGGCACAACTTGAACTTGTTTCCTCTTGTCCTTTCACTTTCTGCCTGGGAGAAGAGACTGACAACCCACCTCACTGAAGATGATCGAAGCAGAGGTGAAACTTCTTGTCTGCTTTAACCAGAGATAAACCATGATAAATCACTGCTATCAGCTGTCCCAGGGACCACTGCCATGTGGGTTTCCAGCACAATTCTGGGCTTGGTGCTTAGTTTTCCTTCCTCACTATGGAGTTGGCACTGGTTTTCCTCTGCTGGGTTCCTGTGTCTGATGGCTGTGCTATAGAAGGAGGTTTGTTGTGCACCTGTGGATGTCTAAAGGTGAGAGACTGGTGCATTGGCAGCCCCATGCCTGGATCCTGCCAGCTGGCTGTGGGAGTGTCACGGTGGCTTTGCCAAGACCTGCAGAGGGCACGACACCATGACTTAGCAAGACCAGGCTGTTCCCACCCGGGATGAGTCACCAGGAACACCAGCTCCAGGATACTGAGTGCCTGGGCGAGGCTGTGTGCAATTCCCAGCCTGTGTTTCTGTGTTAACTCCCTGATGGCTGGAGCAGCTGGAAGTTCCTCTTGCCTTCCTGCTGGTCGACGCCCAGGACAGCAGTCTTATTGGCTAGTGGATGGATTAAAACGTACTTTGTGAATTGGTGCCTGGAAGTTATAGAGAGCTGGAAATTATCTTGTCATTCTTCTGCTGGAAGTGTCACAAAGTTGTGGTTCTTGCATGGGACTTGGCTGGTGTTTTTTCTCAAACCAATTACTTTGAGCCTAGAGGGATTTAAGATGTACATGCCTGAGAGTGGAGGAAAGTAATGGTGTGCTGTGTTTTTGTTGGAAGGGTAGAAGTGGTGTATGGCAATCATTTAGCCTCTGTTCTCAACTCTTGCTGATATAAACTTGAACTGAGCATCTAAAATTGAAATGTGTTTTTAAGGTGTTTCCTGATGTCAAGAGAACGACAAGGTTGTTGTATATGGGATTTTCTGTGCCTGCTTTCAACTGTGATTCATGAAAGCCAGGCATAGTCTGGGAAGCTTAATTTGATCTTATTTAAAAACATACTCAATTACATTCCTACAGCTTACCCAATAGCTTGGGTATTTGGGGAGCTTACAGCAAATCCTGCAATGAAAACTCTTCTTCCCAAAGTCCATGGCCAAACTGTAGAGGTGCTGGGTTTGCAGTGTCCTGACAGGACCCTGGGGAGTGAATCCCACTGCAGCAGAGCTACTTGGACCTGGAGGCAGCAAATCTTTGCCTAGAGGGATATAGTTCTGAAAATGAGCTCCTCTTACTGTCTTGGCCCTTTTTGTGCCTTGCAGCTCAAGCACAATAAACTGAGTAATTATTGGGATGTATCTAGTGAGTGCCATGCTGTGTATCTGTGCTGGGAAGGACTGAGTGTTTAATGATGACTTCTGCAAAGGTGGTTTGTTTTTTTGGTTTTGTGTGTGTGTGTGAATGATTGATTTTGGAAATAGGAAAGGCATTTTGGTGAGTTTGTTCTCTGTGCAAGGCTCAAAAGCTGCATGAAGTGATGCACCCGCAGCTTCCCTGTGCAAAGTCCTGTGTCCTGGAGGTACCTGGTGATGTGGTGTGTCCTGGAGGTACCTGGTGGTCCATCCTGGAGGTACCTGGTGCTTTGCCCATCAAAAGCCTGGAGGGGCAGAGCTGTTCCCACGACCCAGCACCAGCCCAGGGATGGGACAGTGGCATCTGCTCCTGTCACGGCTGGAGAAGGGTTCTCATCAGCCCCTCAGTGCCAGAATAACCCTTCCCACCCCTGCAAAGCATTTTCATATGTGCAGATCAAAAGTTCTGGTGTGCGTTTGCTTGAATGCTTTTATCCTGGAGCTGGTACACCCATATAATTCCTTTTGTAAGGAAATTTGGTATGTGCTTGGAGAGTGTCATGCTGCTCAATCCTTGTGTTAATGAGCTGGTCCTTCTTAAAAACTATTTTGTTCTGCAAAGCTTCAGGGGCTGAGCAACCTGGACTTGGTGATGTCTGCCATGGTTTGTTTTTAAACTATCCTCTTTTTCTTACCCCTTGGTCCTAGAAGTACCTCTGCACTTTGGATCAGTGACTTAACAATTTGACAGGACTTAGGGATGAGTAACTGGTGTGAGTCTGATGTCAGAGACATGCTTTTTGTTATTCCTGTCAATGTTTTAGACAGATGTTGGGAGCTGTGTGAAAATACTGAAATTCATGTAATTGCATAGGGAATCAAATGACTTCATCTATGTCCTAATTTGAGAATTCTTGATTTTATAACTTCAATATTTGTAACGTGTTTTGAGCATGAAGGCAGCTTTCTGGGTACCTGTTTTTTAAAGGCAATTTGAGCAAGTTTCAAAACAAATTGCCTATATTTTAATGGACAAAATCTCAAATGCTTGAGTGAAGGCATTCATTAAATTAAATGTATGATATTAGAAGCTGATATTCAGCCAATGCCTGTTAATAATTCTCCAGATAAATGTCAAGCAGCAGAGGTTTGATACTGTGGCATGTAAGGAATGGGGTACATGGTTCGGGGTGAAGAAGACAGCAGTGTTTCATGCAGGGTTTCATCTTCCACTGCCTCTGCAGGCCTGTGGGGATGTTCAGAGTCCTTTATGTTTGAGCTGAGATGTGTCACAATTGTGTCTCATTCACTGTTATTCCTCCTATTATTCACTTTTGTAAATCCAGAGAAAATCCAGTGTCCATAATGTCTGTGGCACCAAGGTGGGGGACCAGCGAAGGTGGAAGATGGTTGCATGATGCAAACAGCTAGCAAAGAAACTGATTAACTTAACAGAAGCTTTTCTTTTCCTCAACAGGGATGAGAAGAACCAGTCCATCATCGTGAGTGGGGAGTCAGGTGCTGGGAAGACAGTCTCTGCCAAATATGCCATGCGCTTCTTCGCCACTGTCGGGGGCTCTGCCAGTGACACCAACATTGAGGCCAAAGTCCTTGCATCGAGCCCCATCATGGAGGTAAAACCTACATAATTTCCTCTGTCCTGCTTGCTGTGATCACTACATCTCTCCAGAGGTCACAAAAACAGTGAGAGCTGTAGGCAGGCGTGAGGCAGGTCTGATTTATGGCATCACAGCATCCTCGAGCTGGACTGGAAATGCAGAAATACACTGACAGCCTTAATTTAGCCCACCCAGTGTTGGGTGGTCCTAAAGCTGAGCCTGTGTATCCCCAGCACAGCCCCAGGAGCTGGGCTTTGGTGGGGCTCCAGAGAGGAGAGCCCAAGGGGTGCTGTTAGCACCATTAGATTTTGCCATCTTTCTCCTCCTTCTTTTGTCACTGCATGGTACTTCCTAATCTTCTTTAATTGTGTAAGCATGGTATAGAAAAGAAAGGGATTAATCTATTTGAGTTATTTTAATGCACTTTTGATTTTGTTAATTTTGTGCTGCTATCATAAAGGGGAATAGCAAGCCCTGTTATAGAGAAATCCCTGCTCTGATGGAAAATAATTCCTTTTATAAATATGAAAGAAAGGTCAAAAGCAGCTTTGTCTCCTTGCACTGTGGCCAGCTGCTGAAAATAACTGTTTGAGTGCCTAGATCCCATTTTCCAAGCAGATTTTGGAGGCAGAGTGCAAAATTTTGGAGTCATTTGCAAAATACCCAGGTCAGTGTGAAGACAAGGTTTGGGCTTGTTCAAAGTTGGAAAGGAATTCACACTCTTGTGATTTTTTTATTTTTTGAAAAGGCAGGAACTAGGGTGTATAGCACTGTCCTGAGCTTAACCTTAGGTTTGTATTAACCTTCAGGGAGGCTGCCCAACGTGGTGCCTCATGCCCAAATTGTCTAATAGACGTGGAGGTGGTGGCTGATCCAGGATGGAAACCAAGCCCACCCCAGCCTGAGAGGCAGCACATGTGGTCTGACATTATGGTGCCTGATGTGGGGTGTGAGCTGGAGTATTAAAACAGGTGATGGTGTGAGCAGTAAGAAAAGCCAGGCAGGTGTGCAGCTGGCAGGGGGCACTTCATTATTTTCTGCAGCGTGGTCTTCATGCTGGTTTACTCCTTTCCTCACCCATCTCTTCTGCCTCTGTGAAATGTAGCTGCAATACCAGGGGATACTTAAAACCACACAGGCAAAAATTCATAGTGCACACTATGATATGACCTCAGAATTTTATTGCTCTAATTTTCTTGCCTGCGTTCTGTTCTGGCTGTAATTTCTAAGTGCTGGGGCCAGGCAACCCGCCTGTCTTTATTGGGAATTGATGAGAACATTGCCTATGCAGGGCAAAAAAATGTAAAAATAACCTGCCTGGTTTGCAGAAAAACCCAGAGTTGAATGGGCTTGGGGAGAAGGAGATGCCTTAGCTAGAAGAGGAGTTGTGTGTGGGGTGGTGTATGGATAGGGCAGGTAGCAGGCATGGCTTGCTGTGGATGTGATCTGAGGCCATCAGGCCAAGGTGCCCTCAGCCCTGGAAGGAAAGGTGAGGCAGCTGAGGGGTCAGGCAGCTTTGCATGTGCAACAGCCTCTTTGGTGTCTGTATTGCACAGGGTAATTCCCTGTGGATTTCCACCACACGCAGCTCAAGGCATCAGGTCCTGTGACCAACAGTTCTGAGTGATGCTGTAGGTAGTGCTGTGGTTCTTGGTGAGTGTACCTGCTTGGTGTGTTGCCCAGGATAATGGTGACCTGCAAGGACTGCCTGGGAAAGGCAGCCAGCCTTTGAGAGGGGCCTGAGGGGTCTTCCCTGTACATGTCCCTTCCCTTCCATCACTCCTTTGCTTGCTTGAAGCTCATCATCTCAGGACAGGGGAACGATGGTGGAACTTAAGCTGGTGTAGCCTTGAAGGGGAATATTATCTTTCTCTGGCCCTTTCTCATCACCATGGTGTGCTGCTTTGATTGCTTGATGGATTCCCACACTGGCAGTGCTGCACCCCTGATACTTTTGCATGGGCTGGATTCTCTCCTCTCCATTCTACCACGGTGTGTGGCAGCCTTACCTGCCCATGAGGTGACAGGTTGGTGCTGGAGAGGCACAGAGGCACTCTGACCACATCACCATACTCATGTGCCAGAGCCTGAACATCTGGAAATAGACTGCAGCTGGCTCCTTGCCTCTTGTAGACCTTCAGCTTATGACCCCTCCAGGAAAGCTGCCAGTGTTGACTGTGAGCAGAGGTGGGGGCATCCTGTAAGAAAAAACAGGAGTGTTGCAACTGTTGGGATGTAGATGATTTAATTCCTGTACAAATACCCATTGCTGATTATATGCATTTTTCTTCCATAAAAATCCTGGAGACACCACATTTTCAGTGAAGAGTCCTCCCCAAACTCACACTGTTGCTCTGCCTTCTGCATCTGGGAAGGGGTTTTCCTCAAATCCTCCCGTGGCTGTTTATGTAACACTGATTACAAATTTAAATGTTTAAAGAATTTTGAAAATTAAATTAAAAATTAATGTTTAATTTTCTTTCATGCAGGCCATTGGAAATGCTAAAACAACAAGGAATGACAACAGCAGTCGGTTTGGGAAATACATTGAGATTGGCTTTGATAAAAGATACCACATCATTGGTGCCAACATGAGGACTTATCTGTTGGAAAAATCTCGGGTTGTATTTCAGGTGAGGAGTTGTAGGGTTTTTTTCTTCTTTGGTTTCTTTTGGTTGCTGTACTCTGAGAATTCAATAGTCTGGGACTTTTATACGAATTAAAAAGAATTTCTTTAGAAGTAAAATCACAAAATCATTTAGGTTGGAGAAGACCCTTAAGATCATCAAATCAAACCATCCCCCAGCACTGCCAATGCCACCACTAACCCATGTCCCCAAGTGCCACATCCACAGGGCTTTTAAGTCCCTCCTGGGATGGAGACTCCACCACTGCCCTGGGCAGCTGTACCAGGGCTGGACAACCCTTCTGGTGAAAATACTGTTCCTAATATCCAATTTAAACCTCCCTTGGCATAACTTGAAGCTATTTCCTCTTGTCCATTGCTTTCCTGGTGGACACAGCTTCCAGGTTCAGTCTTTTAAAGTTGTTTTTCATGATTCCAATATGATGATCCTCATTCTGGGGCAATTTGTATTTGGGAGACTTGTTAGTTGGCTTTGGGTTGTTCCCTCTAGCAGCCTGAGGCTGGAGCAGGGATCACTGCTGCTGGCCTGGCTGCTGGGCAGAGATGGAAAACCTTTCTCTGGGCAGCTTCTTTGTTTTTGTTGAACTTGTAAAGAGCCAGGGAGCACAAAATACAGGGAACTGTCTTTAGTTTTGATGAGGGAGGAGAGGCAGGAGAAGGGTTGAAGAGGGTGATGTCTCTGCCATGGCACGTCCCTTGGGTTTCTTGTGCAGGCTCAGGATGGGCTTTCTTGGTTTGTGCTTGGGATGCAGCTCAGAAGCAGTTGCAAAACTTTAGTCCTTACACAAAAGAAGCCCCAGATACAAAGATCCTGAAAAATTAACAACTTTGGGAAGCCATGAGAGTAAGCCACCTTTTTTTTTTTTATATTACTGTTGGTTTGCAACTAATGCTTGCTAGCTCACTTAGCTCAGTTATCCCAGAGAGGGATGAGATGTGGAAGGTGATATACTTATTTTTTTTGCAAGATGGCCAATGTATGTTGGTCAGGGCAAGGCTTGTCACCTCCCTTCTCCCAAATGGCGAGATAATGTCCCTATCTTGGTGGCACTGAGAGGATGTCGATGGTGGGAAGCAAGGAATGGGATCAGGGTGGCCCTGGGCTCAGTGGGCACCAGACTGAGGGTGGGAGCACTGCTGTAACATCTGGAGCACTGCTGTAACCTCTGGAGCACTGCTGTAAGCTCTTTGTGCCTCTGGTGACTTGGAGCCTTCCCCACAGGCAGAGGACGAGCGCAACTACCACATCTTCTACCAGCTCTGTGCCTCGTCAAGCCTTCCAGAATTCAAAGACCTCGGACTAAGTAAGTACTGGAACCTCCCTGTGCACCTGCTGGATGTTGCCTAGATCTGGTGGCAACAGGAAGATTGGTGGGTTTAGAAATGCAGATGATTGGTGTGGTCATAGGTGCATGTCCAGTGGGAAGAGGTGAACAGAGATGAGCTTGAAGGGCTTCTTCTCTCCAGTGGTGAATAGGCTTGCTCGTGCCATCATCGGGGTTGTGTGTCCTGGGATGAGGGTGGTGAGGATGGAAGTGTCCAAGGCCAGGCTGGACAGGGCTTGGAGCAACCTGGTCCAGTGGGAGGTGTCCCTGCCCATGGCAGGGCGTGCAATGGCATGGTCTTTAAGGTAAGGTCCCTTCCAACCCAAACCATTCATGGATTTTGTAAAAATTTGCAGCAAAGCCACAGTGAAAATATGTTCTGTGGTGGATGCCAGGTTTTTCAGGGAGATCATGTGTTAATATTGTAGGAAACATGCATAAAGATGTGTATTTTAAATCAAGTGTGAGTATGGGTTGATCTGGCCAAAGTCTTGGCAGAAGTGATTGTGTCCTTTGAATTCACTATATTTTTGTTCAATGGTTAACTGCTGGAATATGTTGGAGTTCTTTCCCCAGGATTTGCTCTGTGGAGCACTTGATTCAGAGGGTTTGCACTTGCAGCAGGTGGTGCACAGATGTATTTTAATTACTTTTTTATCTGGAATATTTGCTATTGCTTAGAAAAAGAAACAAGGCTTAAAATAGGCTTTTAAAAGTATTTAAAATAATGAGCAAGACAGGCTGTGATCCCAGTACAGAGTCTTGCAGAGGTTTGCATCCTGGTTACAGAGAAATGGCAGATCAAGAGAGAAGCTTTCAGTTTCTGGGTAATTATGAGCTTGCCTTCGTGACCTTTTGGGTCACTGTAGGCACATTGGCCACACAGAGTACATTACTTTGAACACTTTAAAGAGTTTCTGCCATGGAGTTATGTGCTTCTTTTTTGCACAGGTACAGTGGGTAATGACAATAGCTGCTGGCATCTTAAAATTCACACACAAATTATTTCAGCTCAGCCTGGGGGATGAGCTGGTGTGTGAGAGCTCCAGCTGTGAAACCACTGCTCTCTTCCTTGGAAACATGTGGATCAGAGGAAATACCTGTGGTGGTTGGTTATGGTGCAGGCTGAGAGGTCTCTGCTCTGCTGGTGCATCATCCAGGACATCTTTGTGCTGTTGTGACTGTACTTCTCAACTTCTCAACTCAATGGCAACAGCTGGTGGGCTAGGAGGCAATGGGAACCAGGGCATTTAGCCCCCAAGGGAGTCTTCCTGGGTTATTTCTAATCAAAATTTCATATTGTCAGTGCACATCAGTCTCCAGCTGCACTTTTCCATGGTGCTTGTGCATTTGCTGTGTTACTGTGTGCTCGGGCATCCAATGGCCAAATGCAGCACTGGGAGAAGGGGGGATTCTTTCCAAAACTGAAAGTGTGTGTTTTTGGTGTTTCCTACACTGTCACCTCATAATAGATTAAAAATACCTGCCCAAAGCAGCTGGCAGATGTGGGGCTGCTCACACAGTCTGTGAGGACAGAGATGTGGGTGTCATGAGCTGCTCATGTCGGTGTGATGGAGGTTCTGCCTTGACCTGTTGATTTGCTTGTGCTGGGCAGTGTTCTGTGAGTGCAGATGTGCATAATTCACTTTTTTTTTCTTCTTTTTTTGAGTGAATTTTTTTTCCATTTCCAACTTTGCCTCAGATTTACTAGCCTGTATTTCAAGATGACTAGTTGAAACTCAAATTTATTTCCTCATGTGAGCTGTACTTACCTTACCTGTCAACCTTGTCTGCCCAAGGCTTATTCAAAACAAGAGGTATCTTATATGAGAATCCACCATTTATTACACATGGAGGAGGATGTATATTTTTCCATATAAAATATAAGATCTGCTGCTTCTCCTTTGGTTCTTGCACATACAAAGAATTGTTGTTACTCTCTTATGTGTTGCAAAATGCTTGAAAGCAGAGAGAATCTCTAAACATGTGTGAGCCCAGCAGAGCAAACCAGGTGTTGCTTAGTCAGGGTGATCCTTAAGGCTTAATTTTAAACTAGAAGGTAAATATTTGACCTAAAATGTTGGTGTGCAATGCAAGTATCTTTTGAAATGTGGCGTCTAACTTAATGATGCCTGGGCAGTGCTGCAAAGAAGGAATGTGTTATTTTTGCTTGCAGTGAATCAAAGGGTTTATGTGGTTGCTAAAATAATTACACAGGTATTGAAATACGGAGATTGGAGTCACCAGAGGTGACTTGAGGCAGAAACAGATCCCCATGCAGATGGTTAAAATTGGAAGCTGATGTCCTGGTCCCATCAACCACCACCAGCCCTGGATGCATCTTGCAGGGTGATGAGCAGCAACAGCAAATTGTTAATGTGAAGTGCTCCTTCATGGGCTGGGTGAGCTCCTGGTGTGCTGGGGGACCAGGATGGACATTGTCTGCCTGACCCCAATCAGCCTTTCCTGACCCTTGTTCCTGATGCTCCGTCAATGAGCAGAATTACTGAAACCTCCAGGACCCCGGGCTTTGTGTGCCAAAAAGAATTAAATGTTTTTCTTTGCAGCCTGAAAGCACAGCTAATGCAAAAGCCTGTGGGAGGGCAGGAAAGGGATGGGGAGCTTCTGGTGGCAATTTGAGTCAAAAATTGTAGATTGCAGTGACTTTAAAGGTTACCAGTAGCCTGATGTTGAACACACAGTAGGTTTTTTATATACATGGTGCTTGGGAAATAGTATTATTTGGCAAGTCACTCCTACCCAGTTCAAAGAAGGCTGAGGCTGGTGCTGAATGAACCCATTCTGGGTGGGATGGGGAGGCTGTTCACCTGCTGGGCTCCCCCAGCCCTCCTGAGGGCCAGGCTGTGGCTCTGCCAGGGCTCAGCCCAGCAGCCTTGAGCCCACACCTGAATTGTATTGGACTCAAGTAAACTCCTATTTTAAGGAGGGATGGTTGCATGTGCGGCTTTTTAAAGTGGTTATAAACCCTGTGATCTCCTTTTGTTGTATTTGCATTTGAAATGCCTCTCAGTCTCCATAGGCTTTGTTGGTGTCGTCCTGAAATAACTTTGCAAAGGCACAGGTGTTTACATGGTATAATGCTGGCACTGCAAGCCATTTTCCATTCCCTTTGCTCCAAAGGTTTAAGGTTTTTTTGTGGGAAAGTATCTGAATCAGTCATGAGTGTGTTAAAGAGGATGAGAAAGTATTGAAAGTAGTAACCTCAGTATCTTCACCCATGAGATGGAACAGTTAATAGAATCCCAAATATAGCGTAGCACTGCCCTGACTGAACTTGCTTTACATGGCAAGAGGTTTCACCACTTCAGGAAGTGGTTACAGTCACTTATCAAGATTCCACTTCATCCATTTCTAAGTAACTGTGGTTCAAAGGAGACAGGTGTCCTTTGGGGATGGGGGACAGGGAGCATCCCAGTCCATATTCTGAGGAGTGGCTGCAGCAGGTGAGTGCTGATGTGTTTCTCCTCTTCCTTCTTTTCTAGCCTGTGCTGAAGACTTTTTCTACACTTCTCAGGGAGGTGACATGTCTATCGATGGTGTGGATGATGCTGAGGACTTTGAGAAAACGAGGCATGCCTTCACCCTGCTTGGTAAGGGGTTGCTCTGCCTGGAGCTTGCCCAGCAGAAGTCTCTTGCAATTGTTTTCAGTGTTTTGCCTGAATAATAATGTTCCTGTTGACCTAGTTGGCTTTGCTTTGTTCTTTAGTATGAGCTGCAGAACGGTTTCTTACAGCTTTCTGCAGACCAGCAGCAAAATGGAGAAAGACACAGAATTTAAGAGAAACTTAGAAAACCATTCTGAAGTCAAAGCTGTGCTGCAGCTATTTTTTATGCTGTTTACAAGCAGGAAAAAGAGCAATTACTCTGCAGGTCAATCTGTGTTGGGGTGGAGGGTGATGTCACTTCTCGGACCATCACAGTGTTGTACCAAGTAGCTGATTTCCTGGAAATAATGAGCTGAGTACATCCCTGCTGTGCAGAGACCACATCTGAATGGCAGCTGCAAAATCCATGGCATGTGCAGGGGAGCAGTGCTATAGCCTGCCTGCAGCAGTGGCTGTTGGAAAGGAAAAGCAGTTTTTGCTGGGGAAAACTTTCCCAGTTTATTAATATTTATCTAAAACTATGCTTTTAAATCCTGGTCAGTCTCGGTGCCTCTCAGTTGCATTTCATGTGTTGTGAGAGGAGCTCACAATGTTCATAGTTGGCTGTGAAATCCCTCGACCAGCTGTGCCAGCAATGAGCTTGGGGACTCATTTCAGGCATGTGCTTCCCCCAAATTTGTCCTCTTTGTGTTTAAACGGGCTCGTTCTTTTTTCCTTTGTGGTGATGGTGGGGTCTTGTCACTACCCTCCTCTTGCCTGGCTTTTGTGACTTCTAACTGTTCACTACTCAAAAGTATGACTTCTGTCTGCTTCAGACTTTCCCACAGGACTCTGATCCTCAGCGAACTCTCTCCCCATCCCCTTGGCATGTATAGTCTCTCTTTGGTCCCCTTCTCTGCCTCCCCAAGCAGCCCCCCTGGCCATTTGATGGTCCCTGAGAAGTACTGTGAGAGCATCTTCCTCTGCTGCTAGTGTGATGATGTTTTCCTTCTCTTCACGTGGTTCCTCTGCCTTTCCTCATTTCCCCTCAGTGTTTCTCAGCTCTGTTTCTGTTCAGGACCTGGTGATATTGCCACTGCACTTTCCAGTCTTTCTGTTCTATGTGTAACAATAGGAAGTCAGATTTATCTGCAGATCCCTACCCTAGCCAGGTTTAGCTCCAATTAAGAGTTCCAAGTAACAGCACAGCATTGCACCTTTTAGTAACCTTGAAACATTTCTCACTGTGCTGATAACAGAAAAGTCCCCAGAGAGAGAAAGGGAAGCTCTGGGTAATTCAGAAACCAGCAGGTGATGTCTCGGACCTTGGGTGTATAATTAGGACACCAGCCCTGAACACAAAAGGGGCACAGAAACCCAGCTGGGAAGTAAAAAAAAATGCAAGATACTGCAAGAAGGCTCTGTGCAGGCTGCTGCTGAGCAAAGCTCCTGCTGGGAATGCCCATAAATCCTGCCGGAAAAGTATATAAGGCAATAACATCTTATATCCCCAGTATAGACTGGGGACAGTAAGGCAGAGGTCCACATCACCTCCCTGGTGCCTTGCTGTTTCCAGCTGTAGCACCAGTGGTGGAGGTGTTTGTGCATCATGTGCAGGCCTTTAATTTTCTCTTCTGTTTGTGGGACACTGGCAATAAGTTGTAATTTCTGTGCTTTCATTGTCAGCAGACTACAACCACAGAAAAGCAGCTCCTTGTTCTATGAAAGCCACAGGGCTCCTATAGCTCTGACCCTGTCTGGTAATTATGGAGCAGCGTCCTTGGTTTTGTGTGTATTAAATCAGTGTAAAAATTGAGTGTTTATGGTGTGTTGATTGGAAGAAGTCTCGTAATTCTGAAAACCAGCAGCCTGGGAAGGAAATCAAACACCTTCATCGTCTTCAAATAAACTGAAAATTGCTGCTTGTTTTCTGTTTTTACAATCAGCTATCAATTGTTCCCACAGGAGTGAAGGAGTCTCATCAGATGACCATTTTTAGGATAATTGCAGCCATTCTGCACCTTGGGAACTTGGAAATCCAAGCAGAACGAGATGGTGAAACCTGTAGCTTGTCGGTAGGTCACTAGCTGGAGTGGGGCATGTGGGGACCTTTGTGTGCCCCCAAGTCAGGCCACCTTGGTTGTGTTGAGCTTCACAGCAGTGTCCTTTAACAGAAAGCCCTTTTCCTCCTGGTTTTCTTTGCCTTTTTTTGAAAACACATCATAATTTCCTAGTTGCTTTGCTTCTCCTGGGAGAGAATGCATTGTCCCTCCTGTCCAACCAGCCTGTAAGCAAGATCATTTAAAGATTATTATCTTACATCCCAACACATCTTGGACTGTTCCTGCTTCCTTCAAACACCTAGTGGACAGTGTTGGGGAACAGTGACTCCACCAGCAGAAGGTGTGGTGCTCTACAACCACTTTCCTACAGGCTTGTAATGCAGCCAATCCAGTATCCAAAGGAGCACCACACAGTTAATTAGCAGGAATGAATAACACTGAAGATGCCTTAGTGGCAGCTTTCCTGTTTCTATGTTTGTTCAGAGGTAGGGGGAAAAAAGCACAATTATTGGGGAAAATACTGTACTGTAAATTATCATTGCATCCCAGACTGGGTAGTTTGTTCCTAATTAAAGTATTAAAATGGGTTCTGCACACACTTTTAGTGTTACCCTTGAGATGCCTTGGTGTTCAATGCATTAGATGCTGGGGTAATTTGCTTGGAATTTGGCAACATGGATGTGTTCAGAGTGGTCTGCTTTGACAATGTTTAGTTCTGTTAATGAAGCTCATGTTGTTTAATTACCTTCGTATGCAATTGCAGGGTATTAATTCTGTTACAACTTTGAATCTGTGGTCAGAAAGTTATAGCAATGAAGCATTCTAGTATTCTTGCAAAGTGCACTTTTTTCCTGCTTTCCCAAACCCATCCAGCATCTGCAGTGCACATATCTAACTGGAAACAATTTACTTCCCTTACATATGTGAGGAAAGGGAAATTGTTTTCTCATTGTCCTAAAGGCAGTGCCTACTGTCTTAGTATAACAGAGACTCAGAACTGCCTAGTCTTAGTTTGATGGGGGAAAAATTCATTGCACTACAGAAAATGAAGTTCATGTTTGATTTTATTAGTTTTGCAAAGCCCAGGCCCTTTTGGTAATGCACAGTTTATAACATTGTTATTCAAAATGGAGCTAGTTTTTAAACTAAGCTATATTGTAAGAGTTTCATGCAGGTACTCTGAAAGGGTGTGTAGTTGCAGCTCGGGGAGGAGTAAAGTGGAGAATGCTCTGTCCTGTGGAAATCTGCCCTTTGTGAGAACTGAGACCTCAAGGCTAACCAGAGCAGAGCTGAGCCATGGTACCACTGTTTGTAGCTCTGTGTGAGCTGTTCCACTCACGTCCATGAAGACTGGCACAGCTGGATGAGTGTCATTGCTTTTCCACTCCTCTCACCCCCAGAGAGACACAGCCTTTCCCTAGATTATTGTGCAATGCCTCTAATTTCTTGCAAAGGTCTTGGGTGTTAAAACTCCAGTTTGGTGTGTCACCAACCTGCTCTCTTTGCTTTTCACCTCCTCCCTTCCACCCAGAGTGAAGACGAGCACTTGAACAACTTCTGTGGCTTGCTGGGCATCGAGCTCAGCCAGATGCAGCACTGGCTTTGCCACCGCAAGCTCGTCACCACGGCTGAGACCTATGTCAAGAACATGTCCCTGCACCAGGTGGTGAACGCCAGGAACGCCCTGGCCAAGCACATCTATGCCCAGCTCTTCAACTGGATCGTGCAGCACATCAACAAGGCCCTGCACACCACTGCCAAGCAGCACTCCTTCATCGGCGTGCTCGACATCTACGGGTAGGCACCTGCTCTGATTTTGGGGCACCATAGTTAGCCCTTGGTGTTGGTGTGCCTTGCCCTTCGTGGTGATGTGCCTTGCCCTTTGTGTTGGTGTTCCTTGCCCTTTGTGTTGGTGTTCCTTGCCCTTTGTGTTGGTGTTCCTTGCCCTTT
>JAWWEE010000085.1:71468571-71489823 GCA_035221455.1 Xenops minutus | reverse complement strand
GGGCAGGGACACCTTCCACCAGCCCAGGTGGCTCCAAGCCCTGTCCAGCCTGGCCTTGGACACTTCCAGGGATCCAGGGGCAGCCACAGCTGCTCTGATCCAGCACAAAACACTCTCAAATGCACTTGGCTCTGAGAACATTTGGGAGATAGTTTAAGGAATTTCTGCCTTGAGGCCTTTTCTTTAATGACATGGGGACAGTGACTGTGCTGGTGCCCTGCTGTCCTGGGAAGAAGACCAGCAGGAGCATCCTCACCTTCCTCCTGAAAAGTCTCTAAAACCCAATGATCTGCTCTTGTTTCCCTAACCCCTGTTTGCCAGCAGATTGTGTTATCCTGATTTTTTTGCCTCTCGCTTGCCATGTATCCTCCAAGACTATAAACAAATAAAAACAATTTTCTTTTGCTGTAAAAAGCAACCTGGTCTCTCTGAACCGAAGAGAGCAGCAGTGGCAGTGCTGAGTCTGCTGCTCAGATGTGCTAATTTGACTGAAACTTAAATTTGTGCTGGGAAAGGCTGTGCTGTGAGGACTTTGTCCTGTCCTCAGGACCAGGCTTGCATACAGTATTCACTGCATTCTTCTTTGTATTCCCACTAAAGTGATGCGGAGGGCAAGGAGGAACACTCAGTTTAACACAGCAAGAACCTAAACACCTCTCCATCAACAAGCACATTGCTGATGAAGCACTCCCACCAAGGCAGAACTGCCTTTTCCTAATTGGAATGCAATTACTGCTGTCAACAAGATGGTGAAAGAGACTTTATAAAGCAGCTAATTAGTTCTGTTAGCGCTGGTCAGCTAAAACAGCTGAGAGTTGATATTCTTTGAATTAAAGAAACTGATTTGAATACTGATGGAGAGCATACAGACATGCTCCAAAGGTGTTGTACTCCAGTTCTCTGTAATTACAAACAACGCACTGATAGTTTTGACTCTGCCAGTTGGAAAGGAAGGATCTGTCCCTATTGCTTATCCCCCAGCACCTGTGGAATAGATGCTGGACTGCTAAAGATGATCCTAGTTGCACTAGGTTGCAGTATGCAGGCTGAGAGCTCAGCTCTGAGATCCATCCCCAGGAACAAGCAATGCTGTTACTACCAGTGAGTGGATGGAGGGATCGATGGAGCTCCCAGCTCTGTGCTCAGAGGGTATTTTGAAAGCCAAAATTACAGCCAGGAGTTTTACCACATTGTCAAGTGTGAGACAGTGATGCAGAGCTTGTGTTGGATGTCTTCCAACATCAAACCTGTGCCATCCAAACGTCCCATGTTTGCAGGAGTCAGAGCATCCAAGACAGTGACATGGCATCCAAGTACAACAGCTGTCAGGGTCTCTTTTTTGGGCATAGAAGGTCAAGCAAAGAAGGTGAGAGCCTTTATTCTGGCAGGAGTTGTTAGCCACAGAGATAAAAATAACAGCTGTGAGTATGAAGCAGGTCCTTAGCAGGCACTGTTCTGGAGCCTTCAAGCAATTTGTCCATGTAATGCAAATGAGTTTCTTTCCACAGTGCTGTTTAGGCTGCTGGGCTGGACCAGGGCTGGAAATGTTCATGTCTAAGTCCCGGGATGTGGCAGAGAGTCAGGCAGTCCTTCATGGCATGGGGACTGTCTATTTGTAGCCATGAAGTGGTAAACCCCTGCAGTCTTCTTGGGATCTTAATGGAAGTGCAGCCAGGTTTGGCTTTTGGAGGAGCCTGTGTGGGATGGAGGCAGGAGCACTCTGCAGTGCAATGATGCTGCCTCCTGTCAGTGTTTTTGGGGTGCACATGTCAGACATGGCATGCCATGGACAGGGGAGGCTGATTCTCTCCCTCAGCTGCTCCAACACCAGCTTGGTGATACATGAAATTCCACCTCCTGGCAGAGGCATTTTTTACATTTAAGGATTTCCCCTTCTAGTGTGAGTGCAGGTGTGGCAGTAGCCAGTGTAGGTGCATAGATGGATTCAAGATGTGGAAATTTAGCAGCCCTGCTAACCAGATCAGATTATTGTGACTTCCTTAATATTCAAGTTCCCCATTCTAATGCAAATTTGAATATCCTGCTCCTTAAATAACAATATGAAAAAGACATTAAATGTATTTGCCAGCTCACCTGTTCTCCTGTTTGTGAAGTGGAAATGTTGCTGCTGGCTTGCCAGAAATCCCAGACTTTAGAGATCTGAGGAGCTAAACGTGGTGCATCCAAGGCTGTGGAATGGTGGTCCTGCTGCTGCCTTTCTTGTTCAGCTGATAGGCAGGTAATTAGTGAGGAAGTGATGGTGTTTCTTAATTGTTTGGAGAAACAAGGGTGCCTCGGGGGCTGTGGTGGTACCCTCTCACATGGAGACCCCATTCCAGGGCTGTGTGCTGTGCAGGCAGCATCCTTGCTGTGGTCAGGACTGGATGAGCACTCTGAAAGCAAACCTTGGGAGCAGGAGTCACCTCACCACATTCAGGAGGTTTTGTGCCTTGACAAGACTTCAGCAATCCAGCCTTTTTTTGGGATTTTTTTTTCCTAGTTTGATTTAATGTGCGCATTCCAAGGTTTCATGAACAAGAGCACAGAATGATCAGTGGTCCTGCTGATGTGGTTTATATAGACAATGCTTCTTGCCTTCATTTTTTTTGCCCTTTTTCCCCCTTCCAGCTTTACGATGGGTAAAAAATGACCTGATTGATGTGACTTGGGTGGGTTCATTCCCCAACAAGCAGGGTGTGAGGTTCTCAACTTTTGTCTGTTGTTTTAGTATCAAATGGTGGCAGACTTATTCCATGAAGAGAAGGATGCTGTGCCCACCAATCCCATGGGAAAGGGAATGCCCAGAATCAGTGTCCGCTCTGCCAGACCAGGGATCAAAGCTGCCAACAAGGAGCACAAGAAAACAGTGGGACACCAGGTAATGTTTGATTTGAGTGAGTCAGTCAACAACAGGGGAATCCAGTTAAGGTCTTGTTGCTTCAGTTTGAATCAGAGATAAATATAAAGCTGTTGGGGCTGGAAAGAGACTTTCTCATGACCCATGTTTGGCTGTTGGGTTTTGGATGAGTTCTGGCAGTGTCTCTGGAAGAGCAGGCTTAGAGTAGTCTTGAGTGGAAGTAGTTGAGAGGTCTGAGGAGGGTGGAGGCCACTCTAGGATTCACTGGACAGTGTACTATGGAACTCGTAAATTGAAACAACTTCAGAATAAGAGCATTTTTCCCCTCGTGTGAACAGTCCAGACAGTGCAACAGAGGCCCAGAGGGGCTGTGCTGCCTCCACCCTTGGAGACGTTTCAGAGACCCAGCTGGGTTGAGTCCCAAACAAACACTTGTTGCTCATGGATCTTGAGCTGGAGGTTCTCACCCCACCAATGCCTGCTCTGAGTTTCCCCTGCGTGTGCTGGGCAGACGGGGAGGTTCACGCTGTGTCACATCCAGGAGGTTTGTGAGCTTGGGCTGCACAGCTACAGCACCTTCCCCCCTCCTCAAAACGAGTGGGTTTGTCTTCCAGTTCCGCAACTCGCTGCACTTGCTGATGGAGACCCTGAATGCCACCACCCCACACTACGTGCGCTGCATCAAACCCAACGACGAGAAGCTGCCCTTTAAGTAAGTGGGATTTCACATCAGCAAACCTGTTCAGCTTTATAGCAACAGAGTGTTCTCTGGACTCGTCCTCTTGCTAAAGGCATTGCCTCCCCCTTGTAATGCTGTTCCTGTCACTGGAAGGTCCATGTGTTGTGCTGGAGTCACTTTTTTGGGTTTCATTATGTGGGTTTTGTGCCTCTGAAATGAAGACTAACTCAGATTATAGTAATTCATAGATATACTCTGCTCTGAACATCCATGCCTTGCAGTAATTGGGTTTTTGTACAATTTCATCTTAGACTTGCTGTGATTTAAATAGTCACAGTTCCAGCCACTGAAGAGAGGAAGAAATGAAAATGCAGAGATAACTAGTGGGCTTGTAAAATGAACAAAAATGTTTTGGTGCTTCCTAAATAAATGCAGAAAAGTAAAGACGTGACTTGTATCAGCTTAAGGCAGGTTTCCAGGTGAGTGAACAGCTGAAGCAAAAAGCCAGTCTTAATCTTCCTCTGTAGTTCAGAGATGTATTGGAAACACTGTGAGCTGAGGGTTGTTAGCCTTGTTTGACTTCTTGGTTGTGTCTTTGTACCCAGTTTTATTCCCTACAACTCCAAAAAAGCTATGAGGTCTGTAGGGACCTGATAGATCATGTTGTGATGTCCTCTAAAGGCATAAACTGCATGTGCTTTAAGAAAGCAGGTTATGATTGTAACCCATCAGCAGGGAGGCATTTCCCTGCAGCTGGTCCAGTGCAGGACAGTGTGACTTCAGAGTGCTGAGACAAGCCCAACAGTGTGCTGAAAGGAGGGTGAAACACCCATGAATAGGCTCACCCTTGGTCATGATGTGCTGGTGCAGATGTATCCACAGGGAAGTTTCCTGGCTTGACTCTTCTCCCCCTGCAAACAGCAAAGTGAAGGGTATTAATGGCTAGAAGGCATTAAGAAATTGGCTTATATTTATCTGATTCCTTAGATGATTAGTTATCAGCTCTGGAGAAGGCTGTATTGTCTGTCTGTGCTGTGGTGGCAGTTTCTGTGCTCTGTTGTACCTGTTTCATGTACTCCCTGTTTTTTGGGTCCTGGAGATGCTTAGGGCCTCACCTCAGTCTCCTGTTGCCTATTGTAGTCGTTGTCCATTTAAATGAAATTCAGGATTACACTTTGTGATTGATTGTTTTCTTAAGATAAAACACAGAAGTGTTTTCTGACTTGCTGTAGTGAAAGTGTCAAGGAAATGCCTTCACCTTTCCAAAGGATGTTTCCAAGACTCCATATCCACACTCTACGCTGCTTTTGGCCCATCCATCTTCACTTCTCTGCCTTTTAACTTCTCAGTTCTGTTTTTCATGTGATGCTCAGCATATGGTTAATGTAGTTTCATAAATGTGTAAGCTCCTGGTTGTCAAGGTACCCTAATTATCTTAGTTAGCTCAGTTATACTTCTAAACTGTTATGGGTAGCAAATACCAAGAGCGTAATTCTGGCAGTGTCTGCTCATAGTTTGAGTGATGCCTTGGTCCGATGTGATGCTCCCCATCTGGTGAGTGTCAGAGTTGTCCAAGCTCAGCATTTTGGGAACAAAGAATAAACCAAAATAGACACAAGAATGCTTCTGGAGGAGGTTGCTTTGGATTGGGGTGGTGGGATTGCATCCTCTTCTACAAGTTCTGGTTCAGGTGTCTTCTATGGGGTGTTCTGCAAGAGGTGATTTCCCTCCTCACCCACCATGGACTAATTAACTGACATTGTGATCTGAGAATCTTGGTCAATATTGATCTTGCTGCCATCAGCTTGAGGAATTTGTATCCTCAGCTTGGCTTGAATAAAGTCAAAGATTCATTTAGTCTGGAAAAGCTCTCCCAGCCCACAGAGCCCACCCTGTGCCAAATGCCCACCTTTCCAGGCAGAAACTCCTCCTGATGTCCAACCTGACCCTCCCCTGTCCCAGCCTGAGGCCATTCCCTCTCCTTCTGTCCCAGTTCCCTGGGAGCAGATCCCAACCCTCCCCTGGATCCATCAGGGACTTGCAGAGCCAGAAAGTCCCCCCTGAGCCTCCTTTTCTCCAGGCTGAGCCCCCCCAGCTCCCTCAGCCCTCCTCATCAGACTTACCCTCTAAATTCTATTTGCTTATATGTGAAATTTGGGTCTGGATAATACTGGGGTGGCTGTAAAGGAGTCTGTGTTTCAGAGACTGGAAGTGCTGGAAAATACACAGTGCCAGGAGGCATCTGTGAAGTGAAACATCAGTGGCACTGTTCTGGGTTAGCACTGAGGTGGTATCTCGTAGTGTGCAGAACACTACAGTGTTCAATGAAAAATAAGTTTTATTTTCCTAAAACATGAGATTTTCTGACTCAGAAGTGCATTGCATTGTTGGCCAAAATGAGGTGTCTATCCTGGAGAAGAGAAAGGACCCAATAGCAGCCTTTCATTACTTACAGGGACTACCAGGAGGACAAACCCACGTTCTTAATGGTGGTGTGTAGTGGGAGGACAGGACTCAATGGCCCCAAACTGACATGAGAGATTCAGGCTGGAGATCAGGTTTTTTTCTCCCTGAAGACAGTCTATCAGGATAGCAGTCTGCTTGTGCAAACCTCCATCTTTGGGGGTTTTCAGCTTTTGACTGGATAAAGCCCTGAGCTGTGAGTCTGCCCCTATAGCTGTCTGAGCTTTTAAGTGTAGGGGGCTGAACTAGAGGATTCCTCAGGCCTCTTGCACCCTGCATTACTTCCATTCCTACTTTACAACTTGGTGAAAATACAGGATCTGCAATGAGGGTGAGTGGTGTCAGGCTCCCATCCTGAGGGTAACATTGGCACCACGCAGTGATATTTGCTGCATCTGGCTGCAGGCTGTGTCTGAGGTTAGTTCCTAGTGGAGAAGACTTCAGAAGACTGATGGGCAAGGGGAATGCCTGACTTCAAGCTGGTCCTTTATCAGTTTCCCTTTTAAATTCCATTTCAGTCATTTGTGATCTTTTACTTGGGTTCCCAGGCAAAAGTGACCTGCTAGTTGCTTCTACCTGCCATGGAGAGGAAAAGAATTTTATTATAACGTGTATGGTCCCAATTTTAAGCTCTTTATTTCAGCGTTAGCCCATAGCTGAAGCTGTTGATGATGGATGAGTGCAGCCTTTCTGGTTACTGCATTTCACCCCGTCTGAGCAGGACTTGGCTGTGTGGCAGAGTTTCCCTTGGGTACAATGTGGATTGTACCTGGGATCTTCCAGGTCTGAAGCTTCCCTGTGGATCTGCCAGTCCTGTTTATTATTTATTGTTATGGAAATTGTACCCTTGTGGGTTCTTCCTTGAAGTGAGTGACAGCACAGACTTGATTTTTCACCCTGCGTGGTGTTTGTGATGTTGCAGTGAATAACTTGCTTGTAGACTTGACAGATCCAGGGAATTTAAAAAAGCACAGAGAATAAGGGGGAGTACTTTCCAAGCTGATTTTGTATAGCAGAGACCAGGCAGAATTATTCATGCAATCTTGACTTGCAGGTGTAAATGTTTTGGGCTTTCAGGGAGGGACAAGCAGATACCTGGGAAACTTCCACTCCTCACCCTTGTTCTGGAAACTTCACAAGGCTATGTACATCTTCACTGTGTGAGTCCAAGCCTGTTGCAGGGACCTCTTCCAGGGTCTTCCAGAGCTGAAGAGCTGGGACCTCTTTGTGCATTCAGTGTTCAGGGGGAAGGAGGGAGCAGCAGTGGGGACACGGGCACCTGGACTCACTCTGTGCCAGGACAAACTGGGCTGGGGTGGGTTTATGCCAGGAACCAGAGAGAGCACAGCCCAAATATACACCTGGAAGTTGTCATGAAGTTTTTTGGCACAAAAAGAGATGCCAGCAGTAAGGGATGATGCCAGCTAAAAAGAACAGGGCAGAAACCCCCAAAATTTCCACAACACCTACCAAAGATATTAGTCAGGAACAAGAGCACCACTCTTCTTGCTAATCTTGGTCTGCAAGCCTGTGGGACCTGGTTTTGGTATGGAATTGAACGTTTCAGATTTATTTTGCTGTTAAATTTGATTTCTGGACCTTACAGCTACACAAGTAATAGTGTCTGGTTCATCAGGCAGCTTGAGGTTGGGGAGCCTGTTCCCTTCTGTATTGTAATTGTATTGCTTTACAAAGCTGTGTAGATTATGGATGTGGGCACTAATTAATTGTCATCTTATCCCAAGAGTACCAGATAGCAGGGTGATAGCAAGGCCTGTTGCACTTGAAAAGCCTTGTGACATGGAGAGAAAATGTGTGACATCTGTTCCCAAAGCAAGGCATGGGTTATCCTGAGGCTTGTGAGGGAATGCCTATGGACAAAAAAGTATGGAAGATGGTTTGATTCAACCCCTTTACTCATGATGAGAGCAGAAGATAATTCCTGTCTCTGCAGGAGTCGCTGTCAGGTGGGTTGGCAGTGTGGGTTCTTTTTCAGTGTGTTAATTGGTCCCAAATATCATTGCAGGTTTGATCCAAAGAGAGCAGTGCAGCAGCTGAGAGCCTGTGGAGTGCTGGAGACCATCCGGATCAGTGCAGCTGGCTTCCCATCCAGGTACCAGGCTGGGTATTTGCTGTGCTCTGATTCACTCAGCAAGGTCATTGTCCCCCATCCCTGAAAGTGTCCAAGGCCAGGTTGGACGGGGCTTGGAGCAACCTGGGCTGGTGGAAGGTGTCCCTGCCCATGGCAGGGGGTGGGACAAGATGTTCTTTATGGTCCCTTGCAACCCAAACCATTCCATGATTACCTGAGGTGAGAGAGGGAGAAGGAAACACTAGCATTTTCAGGACAAACAGTGTTTATTTAGGTTCTTTAAAACCAGGGTGGATTTTCTGCTTTTCACATTTTTTTGCAGTTTGCCAAATTCCCATTAGGTCCTGGGTTCCTCACATCTGAGAGGTTTATTATCAAGCAAAGGGCTGCAAAGTGAGGCTGACAGAGGGCGTGTTGTGCTGTGTCCAGCATTTCAGCTGGTGCTTTCAGTTTGGTCCTGGGATGCAATTTGATGTGGTGAAACCTCTGAAAAAGCTGATGCCTGGCAGATAAAGGAGTCCAGCTTTGATCCCAGCTAGAGGTGCACATCAAGTAACAAACCAGCAGCTTTATATCCTCTGCACCCATCTTGCCTGGAAGCAAGTGTTGCCCTAGAGAACTTCTTCTCTCCTTGCCTGAAGCTCCTTTCACTGTGCAATTTGCTTTCCTTCTTCTATGTTCTTTTTCCTGCTTTCAGACATCTGTTGCAATTGTCATTTCAGCAAAAAAAAAAAAAAAAATTTGATTGTACTTGTAGAGAAGGAGAATAAGGGTTGTAAATTTTTAGTGTGGGCTTTCACACCACACATCCAAAGCATCCTAGGCTTCAGACTCTTGCATCATAAAAAGAAAGGGTTATGGGTGGTGTGGCTCTTGCTGATTGTGGTATAAAATCCAGAAGAGGTTTTTAAGGCCTGATAAATCAGAAAACATAAACTATAAATAAGCCCTGAGGATGACAAGGGCAAATAATTCTAAAAACGCATCAATTGTGTTTTAGTGCCAAGCAGCTTTGTGTTCATGTCAGCAAAGCCATCAGCCTTTTTATGTGGGACAAAGAAGTTATAAATACGCTCAGTGAAGAGCCGGCTAAGCGTGATGTTGAACACCATGAGAAACTCCCTGCCCTGGATTTTGGGGAGGTGTGTGCTGCTCCCATCTCCTGCAGAGCTGCAGTTGGTGGCATCGTCTGCATGTTGAGATGGGGTGGCTCTGCTGCAAATCTCTGTTGGCCAGGGACCTCCACGGACAGCAAAAACTGGTGATGGGGTTCTCCCTGGCCAGCTGGACCCAGCTACTTCAGAAGGAGAAAGGGAAAAAAAGAAGAGGGAAATGTTCATAGAAACCAATTTCTCTCTTTCCTCTGCCAGGGTGGGAGGGTGGCAGAGTTACGAAGAGATTTAGGTCCTCATTATGGGGGCCTTGACCCTGTTAGAAGACACAGAGCCACCTTTGGGTCTCACCTCTGAAGTATTGAAGGCATCTGTGGAAATAACTATTAAAAATTGCTCCTAAGTTTCATGATCTCTGAGCCACAGCCAGGAGTTAAAAACCAGCCTGCATGTCATCTTTTATTATTGTCTTTGTTGCAGGGCCAAATCTCTCTTGTCCTCTTGCAGTAAAAGCCATAAAGCAATGAAAAAGCTGTTTTTTTTCACGTAGAAGAGGCCACAAAAAGGCAGTTCTGTGCTAAGCAAGCAGTCACAGTCCCCAGTGCAGGTTTGGTCAGCTCGAACCTGAGGATTGTCCGTGAGGTTTGCTGCTGGTCTTATGGTTCCAGGGACACCCTGCTCCTCTCCATTCATAACTATACTACAGACTTGCACTATTTCCCCATCTCATCTAACTGCACTTGAGACCCTACAGCACAAAAATCAATGTATAATTAATAACTGTGAAGGGGGAAAAGAGGAGAGAAGCCACGGCAGCACCTGGAGACCATCCAGGATCTGTTTATAGCAAAGACCCCTCCACCCTGAAAACCTCAAAAGTGATGCTCTCAGCTCTGCTTGCATGCTTTTGGTTATGAAATCTTTTCTCAGGACACTGAGAATACAGAGCTCTTCCATCACTGCAGCTTATCAGCTCTTGCTCTTCATCCAGGGGGAATAAAATGGGGTACAAATACGTATTTCAGCCTTTTAGAGTGACCTTCTTCAGTGTTTACAATGCTTCAAGGACAGATGTTTTTAAAGTATTTTAGTGGTTTTGGAAGATAATTGTATATAGGAACAGTTCTGCACTAAATAAAATACTCACTTTGGGCTCTGGTAAAGTTCCAGTCATGAAAATCCAGACCCAGGAGCTGGACAACATCCCTGAAAGACTGAATAATCTGTGTATTTGAATTGGGCTTATAAACCAACCTGGGAAGAGGTGCTTCAACAGAATCTTGTTTTTTGAGTATCAGTTATTTCTGCATTTTTATGTGCAATCTGTCTCAGTTAATAAGCATTGATTATTCCTTTGTATTTCCTTATATTTTCAGAAAAGTTGATTTATATTGGTTGATTAAGGATAAAACCAAAAAGGAGAGTCATTGCTTTAAATTTAAACCCCATGTGAAGGCTCTAATTTTAAACCACTTTAAAATGATAACAGAAAATTTGATCTTTGTGAGTTTTGCTTCACTTGGGTATAAACAACTTACTTTAAAGCAACAGGAAATTTTCAAAATCGTTTATCTCAAGCTAAGTTTTACTACAGAGACCATAGAAAATGCTTATTTTCATCCTGTAGTGTTTACATCTGAATATTTTCCAGCATTCTGTCACAAGAGTAGCTTCTGAGAGTTATGTGGCTTTGGGTGAGAGAACTCTGGATGAAGCCACTTTCTGCTGTTATTTCACACTTCTCCATCACAGGTACTTCATGGGTTGAAGAATTCTATGTTTTGACCTTTAATAACTTATTTTTTCCCTTTGAGAAAAGAAATATTTTTTAATACAAGTTCTTCAGCCCATGTAAGTCACTGGAACATGAAGCCTTGTGCTTCCCACTTTGGTTACACCTGGTTTTATTTTGTCACCTCCATGGTACACTGCACTCTGCCTCTGTCTCAAGTAAATTGAAAATGTGTAATTTGGTTTGAAGTGCTACACAGCAGTTAAGAAATGTATTTGTTAGCATGTACATAAATGGCTGTGATGAATGGACTGTCTTAGCTGTGTAGATAGTGAATCTATCATCAGCTTCCCTGGGTAAAGTGTGGGAGATGTCTCTGTGCTATACAATCATTCATCTTCTTTATAGAAACTGGCTGCATAAAGATGAGTCTGTGGAGAATTAATTGGTGTGGATGCCCATGAATAACAAAACACTCCCTAAAACAAGTTTTTAACTTGCATTCTATCAAAACTTTACATTTTTCTTCTTTGTGGTCTTGGTGCTTTCCAGTCAGTGGTCCAACAGCAGTGGTCTCCCAGTGTGCCATCACTCTGAATAACCTCAGCACTGCAACCTCTCCAAAACACTCTTCTTATAATTGTTATGTATTTATAGTCTAAGTATTCCTGGCATTTGGCTGCTTCCTCTGGTCGCTGGAGCTCACTGTCAGACACAGCATTTCTGTACCAATTCACTATGAAATCCCAGCTGCTAAACTCTATAAACATTAAACATTTATAATTGAAATCTATCATGGGCATCCTTGGATACAGAATTTTTTTTTATATAATGTGCCTCTAGCTGTCATTTCAAGATAACAAAACCTATAAATGACTTTGGCTACCAGCAGTTCTGTTTGCCCACTCCCAACAAAGGTATAATATGTAAATGGAGGGGGTTTTCCCCCCTTGTTCTTCTCTTTGCATATATTCCAGGTAATTTCAAGCCAGGCCAGCTTGCATGTTTTAGAGCTAATTGAAAGGCAAATCTGTTCCGCTGCAGTAAACAAGGCAAGAGAAATTTTCTCCCTGAACCACAGTTTCTGAAATAATTTCATGTCAAATCTTGGCTGAGAGATTCAACCTGCATCCTCCTAAATAGTGTTGGGATCCTATGACAAGATCACTGTAGTCCAAGTCCTTACTACTTAAAATACTGACCTGTTCAGTGGAGGGTACTGGTGGTACTGGCAGGATTTCTTACACAAAACTGGGTTTGCTCAGCACATGGGATGGTCTTGGGTGATGGAGGCAATGAATTTATTTACCCTGAGTGGAAACTTTTTACATTCAGTTATTTTAGGCTGCCAAAAGAAACCGTATTATGGTTAAGAGTTTGAAGCTTTGCTGACTTACTACTGTCCTTTCAGCTCTTCATGCAGTGCAGCTGGCATGACATTGCTGTAACCACCCTAAAACAATGGGTTGGAGATATTTTGGGCAGTGGCTGGCTGCTTTTGGAGGGATACTTTTCAGAGACTTCCTTAGAATGTCACCCCTGGTTTCTCACCCTTTAATGTGAGGTTGTAATAAACCCAGCTTGGCTCTGCAGCACAAGGGCTGTGCTTGGGTTTGTAGCCCCTTGATTTTGGGCAGGAGCAGCCCCTTTGCTTTGCACCTGGGTTGTAGTTTTGTGTGAAACATCCAAATCTTGTTTTTTACAACAGAAAAAAAATTACCTAATTTGTGGTATGTGTTATGGCTTATTCCTTCTTTCTAATTCCTGTAGATGACAGAGGAATTGCTGGGATAACCAAGTTTCCTGCTCCTGGCCAAGCCCTTGAGCATCCTCCTTGCTGCCTGAGCATAGGCATAAGATATTTTCCTGCATCCTTCCATTCTTTTTTATTGCCTTTCCCCCTTAGTGACCTCTGCTAACTTCAAAGCAAAACATAAATGTTTGAGGTTTGGTTGTGCTTGATCTCAGTCCCGGAATTACTCTTTTTTACCTTGGGAAGGTTCAAGTAGCATCTGCCAGTCCTTTGTGCCTCCTTCTTCATCTTTCCCAGCTGTGCAGGTATAAAAATTCTCCTGATTCTTACTCTTTCCCTACACCACCTATCTGGATCTTATAAGTTGATAATTATATGGAGCAGTATTTTGTTTAGTGGCCCTTGGTGTTTTCTGGCTCCCAGCACTGAGGCATGCCCGTGCTGTGCATTCTGTGGCAGCATCCTGAAAACCTGAGATCTGGGGTTTTTTTATTTAATACCTGTCAGCAAGTTGCACTGAGGTGTAAACTTCCCATAATATCTCCTGACCTTATAACCTGGGGGGTAACATGGCACATCCTTTGTCCCCTGCTGGGAACCAGTGGATGGTTTAGCAGGTGGGAAATAACTTTTTTGGTTTTCAGTTGTTTTGTTTCGCCTTTTCTGAAAATGAAGGTGTCAAACCTAAAGATATGGGTGTGCAAAAAAATAACTTGAAGTGAGCTTCAGTATTTCTGCAGCAGAGAGATCTCCCGTGCAGGGCTGGGGAATCATGTTTGTTTCTCTCGAAGCACGGAGTTGTAATGAAATTTTATACAGTTTAGAGCCTCAAGTGGTTCAGTGAGGCATGTTACATTAAACCTGAGTGCTTTAATTGTTCCTTTCTCCGGGGAAGATCCTCTGACAGCACCTATGAACCCCTCCAACTTTCTTTAGCTCGTGAATTGGGATGGCAAATATTCCACTGAAACTCCTGATGGACCCGCTGAGCCCTGGCATGGCAGGGGTTTTGTGTTGATACTCCATGGACAATAACACAAGCAGTGTGGTCTCAGGGCTGTCATCTCCTGGTGCATCAGTGAGGATGGTGGGAGCACGAGTGGAGCAGTTCTGTGTCGTGGAGGTGCCACGCTGGGCTGTGAACCTCAGGGAGGGGTGGGCGAAGGGCTGTGGGTGCCACCAGCACACATAAACACCTCAGCAGCAGTCAGTGGCTGTGTTCCCTGCCACTTGCAATATCTCATGTGGGACCTGCTCCTAGAAAGTGAGTCATTTACGTTCAAGGTGGACTCAGATGGAAACATGTGGAAAATCAGTTTTTGCTGCCTTGTGAAAGGAAAGCTACAGGCTCTGAAGAAAGACCCATTATGCAGTGACTTGTGATTTGTTTCTAAGGAATTTCTGCAGGTGCCTGACTCTTGTTTCAGAACAGCTGTGGGATCTCCATCCCTTTCTAGGTGCTGGATGATGATGGATTTTGCTTTCTGCCCAGCTTGGACCTGTGCCCTCAGTTTCTTGTGTTGCCTCTTCACCATCTGCTCTTTGCTGGAGGAGCCTGGGTGGCACCTGCAGGGTGATTTCTTCTGCAAATAGCAGCAGTTAATAATATCAGCACCTAAACTGGCTCTTTTTTCCCCTGATCAAGCTCTCCCAAGCCATACCTCAGCCAGGCAGGATGTCTCCAAGATCATGTGCTTGGCTGGGTGCCTCGGGCACTGCATGCTCTGCTTCTCCTCTCAGGTTTGATTTGGAGCTGTGTAAACCTCAGACATGCTTAAAATGAGAACGGGTTTTGTTTGCACAAGGCAAAATGGGATATGTAATTACAAAACTGAGGCACTGAAAAAGCAGAGGGAAAGCAAGTTCAAGCTTAAACCCTACAGGACACAAGGTTGTGGTCTTGCATAATCTTTATGTTCAGTTTTCACCCCAGAGAGAACTCCTCATAGCTGGTATCTTAGTAATGTAATTATTAGCAATAATCCAGTACTTTGGTTATTTGAAGGTGGTACAGGGATTACATCAGCACTAATTCTGGCTGCTCCAGAACTAATCTGAGTCTGGGAATTGCTCTCATCATGATTTCCCTCATTCTTCTGTCTCCTGGAGCCCTCCACCTTACCTTTGGCTTCAGGTGCAGTACTGAGGAGTTTCTGGTTTTTGCCAGTCCCATATTCTTTGCCAGTTGTGTCCATGCAGGAGTTATGTGTCGCTTCCCAATCCTTATCAGTCCATTTCCCTCTCCCTTTTTCTCCCTTCATTCTCTTTGCAAACATTTTCTCTTACTGGACTCTTTCAATCACAGTATTTCTTCTAATCAAGCTGGCTTTCCTCCCCTGCCTGCATTTTCTGAAGTGGCATGAAGCTGTTTTGATTGTGTGTTTTTGAAATAAGCAATATGCCTGCCTTAGTAAATATCCCAGCTTCCAACCTTCAGGATGTTTCCTGAGTGGTATCTGCTCAGCTGATGATCATGCAGGTCCTTTCCAGCTGAACTGTTCTGTTTTATGAAGTATTTTATAGAGCTGGCAGCCCTGACTGCTCCTGTGGTGTGATGTCTCACCCAGCCCCTCCACTGCAAACTGGCCAAGTGCAAGGACCCATCACAAGCATCACTGGCCATTCACAATTTATTTTTCCTTACCCTCCCGGCCCTCCTTATTCTCCAGAAGTGGAAAAATGGGAAGGACTGAGTGTAATAACACAAAAGATAAAGGCATTTATGGGGTGCTGGGTGCAAGGACGTGTTTCTGTAAGGCAGCTCTTCATGCAGTGTGTTACCCTGGCTGCCACAGCATCCATGTGGGTGAGGATGGGGCTCACAGGTAGTTTTGTTGAGTAAGGGCAGAAATCAAATTCTCAGCAATTCTCTCTGGTCTTCTGGTCTTCCTTTGATGTTTTGTTGGCTTTTGATTTTTTTTTTCTGTTTTGTTTTTTTCATTGTTGTTGTTTGTTTGTTTGTTTTTTAATAACAGTGGTTGTTCTTGGACGTTGCTGGAAAAGCCTAATGTTTTAATTAAAAACTCTGGTTTTGAGGGCATTTCCAGCTCCCTGTGTTAAATTACAGAAGGCTGAAACTTGGCAGGTACTGAAGCAATTTCAGGATCCCAGTCTGCAGGCTCTACATCCAACGGCAACAGCAGGAGATGATATTTCCTAGGAGTGGGAAACAGTCCTCCAATTCCTTCAATTAGTGTTGTCTGTTTGGAAGCTTCACTGCTGGTGCATTGAGGCATCTTCCAAGGGGCTGCTTTGTCTTTTCAGCATCAAAAGATTTTGTGTTGGTTTGGGGGTCTCAATCACACACCTTAAGATGGAGTGATTAGTAAATGAATTTATCCTGATTAATATTCAGCAGAGTTTGGGAACACACAATAACAAAGTGTATCTATTTGATAAATTCTCTATGACTATCAAGATTGCTTTTAAATAGATTTTTTGGGGGATTTTTGGACAATGAAGAGATATGAGGTTTCTCCAAAATTAGCATCTCCTTTCTGAAGGGAGCAGAGTTGTTGCATTAGAGTGCAGCAGATTGGGAAGCACATCAGGAGGAATGAAAACAAGGTGATCTGTGGCCTTTCTGCTAGAAAGGCCCTCATAAGATCATTCAGGGGCTGAGATTGAGGGTCAGGTTGAGAGTGACCAAACTACTTTCAGGTGGCTTTGATCCATGCTGAGGGTGGTGGTGAGAGATCCTTCAAAATATCAGTTTCGTATTTTGACTCGCCTATGACTCCAAATACTTTATTTTATGAAATATTGCCAAGCATACAGACTAATCCAGTGTATGCTTTGCTTTCAGGTGGTCCTACCACGACTTTTTCAACAGGTATCGTGTGCTTATGAAGAAGAGAGACCTCTCTAAGAATGACAAGAAGCAGATCTGCCAGACCCTGTTGCAAGACCTTATTAAGGTGAGCTGGGACCAGACCTTTGGCAGTGATTTTAATAGTGCAGAAGCTCATGGCTTTGATGTGATCTGAAATTGCTGCTTCTGCTCCAGCTTCACCTGCTGCTTGTGCAGGTGCTTCTTCATCCCAGGCAGCCTGGGGATTTTTCCAAAAAGAGATGGTCTGGCAAGGAGGTGGCAAGAGCAAGCATGACATGAGGTCTCATGGTTGTGGTCAAGATGAACATGCCATTTCAGTGCTGGTGAAGTCCTGAGTTTGCTGTCACTGGCTGGACATGATCAGCTGGCCACTTCTAAAAAATGTGTCCTCCCAACTCCTCCCTCTGGTTTTGGCTAGCCATAGCTGGAGCACATTTTAGAGGACCAGCTTGGGACAACATCATGAACCTTAGTCAGCCACTAAATCACAAACCAGTAAGAGGAAAGTGCAATAAACACCTTATCTTGATGTGTGGGAGTAATATCTTGATGTGTGTTGTAATAGCCATATGTGGAAAAAGCATCCCATAGGTTGGGATTCTTTTCCCATAAACCAATTAGAAATTTTTGCCACCTCTTCTCACCTAAACCTTAACACTCCCCCGTGCATTATTTCTAAATAGCAAATGTTCATGCAGAGATTTCTTGCTGTTGAGCAGCCCAGAGTGTGCACAGCACCTTAGCTGGGTTTTAGTGTTTGGTCTTGTGTTCTCCTGTGGGATTTTGAGGAGTGTACCTAATTGGGTTCCTCTCTGCAAAAGCTGTTTTCCTAATGCACCAAGTGCTTCCCTTGGCTGCAGAACCTTTTGCAGTGTGTGTATGACTTTGCAGATGCAAACATTAATAATCTTTTTGAGAAAGAAATCTTTTCTTCACATGCTGTGGTGTTGTATTTTCAGTCTGGAATGTGTCCCTGCCCATGGCAGGGTGGGTTGGAACCAGATGATCTTTAGTGTCCCTTCCAACCCAAGCCATTCTAGGATTCTGTGATTTCTCTATTTAACTTAAAAAAAAAAAAAAAAAAAAAAAAAAAAAAAACAACAAAACAAGTAAAAAAAAAAAATAAACCAAATACAAACTGAAACCAAAACAAAACCATCCCAAATATTCAAAATTTGTGTAAATACGTGGAATTTAAGAGTGAATTGTAGTGCTTGAGTAATTTGGAGTCTAATAATGTCTTCACCCAGTTAAGAAGGGATGTGAGCTGACAAATGTGATTCGAAGGGGGATTTTTACTCTGTAGCTACTGAGCAACATAGACTGAAAAAAAAAAAAAATAAAATATATAATGTTTGCCGTAATTAAATTTAGTTTCCTTTATGCTTTTGAAAAGGATCCAGACAAGTTCCAGTTTGGACGTACCAAGATCTTTTTCCGTGCAGGCCAGGTGGCATATCTGGAGAAACTGCGGGCAGATAAGTTCAGAGCTGCCACCATCATGATCCAGAAGACGGTGCGGGGGTGGCTGCAGAGGGTCAAGTACCAAAGGCTGAGGCAAGCTGCAGTTGTCCTCCAGCGCTATGCTCGTGGGCACCTGGCTCGGAGGTGGGTCCTGGGGAGCCCTTGGGGAAGGGCAGGTGGGGAGCTCACCTGTGACAACACTCCTGGCACGTGGGGTTTGCAGTTTTCCGTCCTGTAGGTCTTCAGCTTGGGGGTTTCCCTATGAGAAGTGTTGAAAATGCACGTGGTGCTGCCTTTCAGCCCCTTAAAAGCAGTACCTGTATTGTGCGTGTGGATGACACTGGGGGGAAAGTTTCTGTGCTAAAATCAGGGCTCATTCCTAGCCCTTCTGTCCAGCTTTGTTTGGGGGCAAGAGATTAAAATTCTTTGCCTCAAACTGGTTTTGTATCTATGTGAGTTTAATTTCTAGGTGCTGGGCCAAGGTCATCACATAGGCAACTGGCTTATGATCAGATGACTGAAGTATTTAGGTGAAAGTGTTTCACAGAACTGGTATTTTCCTGGGACTACCTGTGGTAAAGGGCATTTGGATCATCCAGGGAGCAGTTGGCTAGTTGGTATGCACTGTCTTCTGCAGGGACCAGGTTTGTGCCTCCTTGGTGTCCAAGGGGAGCTCTCAGGACTGATTGGTTGTATCCTTTGTAATGAGAAAAATCACTCCAAATCACTGGCAGTGGGGCTGTTTACAGTACAGAATAACAGAGCTCAGTGTTTAACTCTTAGTGTGAAGGAACCTCAAGCTCCCTCCTAGCAGTGGGTTTTCTGTGGATAATACTGTGCTGGGCTGCTGGCATCAGGTGTGTGGTGGGTGTGAGGGACCAGTAAAGCAAAGGAATAGCATCCCAACACACTGGTCACCTCCTACCTTGTGCCCCTTATTTGAGTCAGACACTGCTGTGCACAATCACACTGTGTTTTGGAAGAACATCAGAGGTCCTGACTGAATTTGTGGTGTTACTTGTGATTGTGGAAGGGGTTGGTGTCGTGGAGAATCCAGGGATGAGAAGCAAAGGTGGGCAGTTTGGTGACTTTTATTTAGAGCTGTGCATGGGTTTTTCATGTACTCCTAAGTCCATGATCTTCTCTAGACAAGTCCTTCGTAGCAGTCCTGCAGCCTTGGACAGGGCAAATGAGACCTAAGCAGTAAGAGGAAGGTTGAGGAAAAGGGACAGATGGAAGTGTCCATGGCCAGGCTGGACAGACCTTGGAGAAACCTGGTCTAGTGGAAGGTGTCCCTGCCCACAGCAGATTGGAGATGGGCTTTAAGGTCCCTCCAGTCCAAACCATCCTGAGATTAACGCCAGTGGGATCTCCATACACACCTATAGACCTGGACTTTACATTTGACTTTGTGTCAGTCAACCATCCCTCTAAGAAGGGGTGGAAGAACCCCTGCTGATGTCAAAGGATGGGATATGAGCTTAAAAAGAGGTTGGAAGCAGACATGCCAAAACTGCAGTGTTTCTTCTATATAATTCTTCAGTTCCCCTCTTCATGCAAGTTTCATAGGGGATGGATGGCATCTGAATAACTGCAGTCTCTTCCTTTTGGAGACAGAACCATCCTTTTTCCTCTTTAGTAATCACTGGCTCAGCAGGTCCTAAAGAGAGACTGTTGGCCTTGATCAAGGCAATATATAAACCAATCTGATGTGGCACTTAGTTTTGATACACTTTTCACAAAATAAAAGAAGTGGATCAAATAACTGTATAATGTTTCGTGCTGAGAGCAATAAACAAATCATAAATTCAGCAAAGCAAGCTAATTATCAAATTAAATGGTGGTTTTATGGGCATTTATTAGCCAGTGTAACAGGAAATTGAACATGAGTTCTGATGGGGAATGGGAGCAACGTGGTAGTGAGTTGACCACATCCCTTATTATTTACTCTCTATGAACTGCTTGAGTCTCTGCTCATAAATGCAGCCAAACAAGTGCACACCAGTTGAAATGTCAGATCAATTTGCTTCTGTTTTCAGTGAGTCAGTAGATACCCCATGCAAAACAGGCCTTTTTATAGTTAGGGAAGTGATGGAGCCAACTTGGATGTTGATTGGCTCAAGTACATAAGGCAGAGAGTTGAAAGCAGGGAAAACCTGGGGAAATGCTTGGTTTTAATGCTGTTTGGGAACAATGAGGTATGTTGATTTGTGCCTCCAGTGCTCCTGGGTTCCACAGGTGATGTCTGATAGCATGGAGATCTCCTTAGCCCTCCTGTTGGGGTGCCCTTCCCTGAATACCACCCAATTATTTTTCGACAAACAGTTTTTCTCCCTATCCAGTTCAAACCTTTATTAGACAGAAAGAAGGGGAGTTCTGTTTCCCTGCTAACCTTTCTCCTGTGGTTGGCAGGCTTGCTGAGCACCTGAGGAGGACGAGAGCTGCCCTTGTCTTGCAGAAGCAGTTCCGAATGCTGCGGATCCGCCGAGCTTTCCAGAGGGTCCGCAACGCCACCATCACCATCCAGGCTTTTGCCCGGGGCATGTTTGTCAGGAGGATTTATCACAAGGTACACCTCCACCGAGTGTCTTTGCATGGGGAAAGAGTGGGAAGAGCCTTTATGTTTACCTCTGCTGCCACAGCACTGTGATGTGTTTATTGTGGCTGTTTTGATGTTTGCGAAGCTGACAGCCTCTGGTGTTCCTGGAGAGCAGTGACAGTGAGCACTGCTATTTAAAGCTGTGCAAGAGAAAAAAAGACTCTGGCAGCAGCACCTCAGTGGAGCAGCTAGATGAAGTCAGTCATTCAGGTGCTGGGAGGCATTGTGGAAATCTGGAAATGCCATTTGATCTAACCTATCCTCTGCTAAAACCTGCCTGGTGAACTGAATTGGTGTCTGAGCTGTGCTGCAGGTGCTGCTTGCAGGAGAGTAGGAAGACAAGTAGTGCCTGTCAAGGAAGGCAACAAGTCGTTTATTGATAGAAATCTCTCTTTAATTAGTTCTCTCCACTAGCTTTCTGTGTTAAACCAGGACCTGAATGCAAAGAGCTAAAAGTTTGATGGAGGCAGTGATACAGAGAGAAATCAGTGTCCTGGAGTGGTCTGGGTGGGAAGGGACCTTAAAGCTCATCTGTTTCTAGCCTGTTCCATGGGCAGGGACACCTTCCACTATCCCAGGTCTCCAACCTGCCCTTGGACACTTCCAGGGATCCAGGGGCAGCCACAGCTTCTCTGCCCAACCTGTGCCAGGGTCTGCCCACCCTCCCAG